>CM039722.1:21199178-21211678 GCA_022539455.1 Dendrobium nobile | reverse complement strand
AGGAAATGGGGGCATCTGGGGTTAACTCAGATCACGCCGATGGGTGCTGATTGTTTCTTATGTTGGTTTGTTAACATGGAAGCTATAAATAATGTTTTGATTGGTGGACCATGGTATGTTGCAGGTCAAATTATTGGACTGGAGCAGTGGAAAACTGGATTATCTTCCAAATCTTTGAAAGGTTTTACGTCTCCAGTTTGGATAAGGTTACCAAACTTACCATTAGAGTACTGGGATGAAGCCAATTTGGCTAGGCTGGCAATGGGTATTGGTGAACCTTTATTTATGGATGAGCAAACTAAGCTTTGGAACAGATGTGCATTTGCACGCATCTGTATTAGATTGGATTTGTCTAAGAGATTGCCTAAAGGCATTTGGGCTAATGGCTTGGAAGGTACCTTCTTCCAACCCATTGAATATGAAGGAATCCCCCTGATATGTTTGAATTGTGGTAAGGTGGGACATAAGGCTGAATTATGCAAGGAGGTGCATGCCCAGCCTAAGCAACATGATTTGAAAATTGGTGAAGTGAAGAATCAGTTCTGTTCTAATGCTGATGGATTGGGTTTGGCTGCTAGTTCATCAGGTGGTGGCTCGAGTTTTTCATTGGGGTTGAAGGATGCAGATTCTAGACAGAATTTTGGGAAACTTCATGAAGTTGTTAGCTCTACGGATGTAGATGTTGATCATGGGGAATGGACAATTGTCACTAGGAGGAAGAGACCAAATGCTAGAGCAGGAGCTAAAACTATTATGAGGGATAGTAAGCCTGCTGTATTGGCACCTAAAACGGTATGGAGAGAAGTTAGTAAGACACAGAAAGAGGTTGACGTTCTTGATGAGAAAGGATATGCTAAGGGTGTGGCAAAAGATTCTTCTGATTCTGAAAATCATTTGATGGAGGTTACTCCTTCAGGCAATAAGTTACCTTGTGATATGTTGGTTGACAACAAGTTGAATCCAGGTGGATTGAAACAGGAGGGCTCTAGTAGTTTGGTACAAACTCAAATACAGGATGTAAGATTGGATGGGTTG
The DNA here is from genome assembly GCA_022539455.1 of Dendrobium nobile. NCBI lineage: Eukaryota > Viridiplantae > Streptophyta > Magnoliopsida > Asparagales > Orchidaceae > Dendrobium > Dendrobium nobile. The sequence goes on along the minus strand of CM039722.1, from coordinate 21,210,643 downwards.
GGGAATTTGATGGACACAGAGTTGACTGCTGTTAAAAGTATACCTCAAGATGGTGGGAAGCTGAGGATTTTGAGGATGAACCGCAAGGATATGTTGGCCTCCCCTGCTCAGCTCTTGGTTCCTAAAGCATTGAGATTCTCAAATGGTAAAGCTGGTGTTAAGAAAGGATTGAATAAACAGGTTAGGAATTCTAAAGAACTGCACACAAAGGAAATAAGTCATGTTGGCCCCCTTCAAAAGATGCCTGGGATCAGAAGGAGTAAGAAGTCTAATGATGGAATGATTTCTTCATCAATTGAACAGTTTGTGAAGGTGATTGATAAATCTGTTGATTACAAATTTAAGGAGGTAGACCTTGCCGAGCAACGGCAAGATGTTTTTTCTGAACCTTTTGGCGATGGGGACGCTTTCCCTTTGGTGGATCATGTTTAACATCCTATGTTGGAACTGTAGAGGTGCTCGTAAGAGAAAGACGGGCAATTACTTACGGCACCTAGTGGGGGAGTTTGATGTTAGTTTCATTGGCTTGTTGGAGACAAAGATGGAGTCTTTTAGCAGGAAAGAAGTTGATTGTATTGCTGGCAAGGATTGGGAGTTTGTTTTTGAACCTGCTATTGGTAATGCAGGTGGCATTTTAATCTTGTGGAAAGTTGTTGTTCTCTCCTTCCATATGTTATTTAAAACCCACCAATGTATTATTGGGAAGATTAATGGTACCAATTTTTGGAGGTTGCAGTTGTCTATGCTAACAAAGACAGATATGTAAGGAGGCATGTTTGGTAAGACATTTCAAAGGCTCATAATTTGGATGCTCCCTTGCTAATTGGGGGGGATTTCAATTGGATTATGTCACAAGAAGATAAAAAGGGAGGAAAGGCTTTTCATTTCTTTGGAGCTGCAGGTGATATGGTTGATTTTATGGCGGCTAATGACTTGGATGATCCAGGTTTTTCTGGTCCTGCTTTTACATGGACTAACAACAAGGATGCGAGGAGCAGAATTAACTCTAGATTGGACCGGTTTTTTGTTAGCTCTTCAATCTTAGATTCTTTCCAAGGGTTGAAGGTAAGACACCTTAGCAGAATTGCTTCTGATCACTGTCCTATTTTGTGCTCTTTTCAGAGTGAAGTGAGGCAGAAGTATTCTCATTGGATTAAGTTTGAAGATGTTTGGATATCTTATCCTAAGGTTTGGCAATTAGTATGGAATAAATGGAGAGTGGATGATGAAGGCAATGAAGCTCTTAAGCTCAAGAAGAAATGCCAAAGAACTCTCAAGGATCTTTTTTTCTGGAGTAGGGATAAAATCAAAATGCTAAATCAATTGAAGGATGAGCTTGACAAGGAGATTAAATATTTACAGGAATTGGAATGTTTACCTGGCGGGTTAACTGAAGTTCAAGCTGAGGCTTTAAGGTATAAGGTTCAATTGCTGAACAGTACTCTTGCCCGTATTATGTCTTGGTGGAAGCAACGAGCAAAAGTAAAGTGGCTTGAAGAGGGTGATGAGAACACCAGGTTCTTTCGTTCAATGGCATCAGCTAGAAGGCGGAGTAATTGTATTGAAGCTTTAAAGCATTCTATGGATCAACTATAACAGAACAAATGCAGATCTCTGATACGATTCATTGTTTCTTTGAAAAGAAATGGTGTGGAAATGCTATTGTGGAGGATGGGTGGCCTTCCCTTGGTTCTCATTGTGATAGCTTGATTGGAGTTGCGGGTTTTCTTGAGAATGAAGTCACTAAGGAGGAGATCTGGGCAGTTGTTTGTTCTCTGGGCAGAAATCGAGCTCCTGGGAGAGACGGCGTAACAGCCTCCTTTTTCAAGAGTTTTTGGGAGATTGTAGGGGAACAAGTTACCAAGGCTTGTTTGGAATTCTTTGACTCAGGATTTATGGATCCTTCTTGGAAGGAAACGGTGGTGGTTCTTGTGCCTAAAGTCAAAAATCCTGAATATCCATCTAATTTTAGACCCATCAGCCTCTGTTAGACAATTTATAAAGTGATTGCAAAGGTTTTAGTGAACAGACTTAAAGGGGTGCTGCCTAAGCTTGTTTCTGAGGAACAGGCTGCATTTGTTCCGGGGCGATCTATTTCCAACCATTGTTTGTTGGGGCAGGAGGTAATTAATAAATTCAAAATCTCTAAAGCTTCTTCAGGCTTTTTTGCGTTGAAAGTGGACATGGAGCAAGCTTATGACAAGATGAGCTGGAAGACATTAGAGCTGATTATGAGGTGTATGGGGTTCCCTCAAAAGTTCTCTGATTGGGTTTTAAAGTGTGTCCAAGATCCTAAGTTCTCTATTTTGATCAATGGACAATTTTCAGATGGGATAGTTGCAAAATGTGGAATTCGGCAAGGGTGTCCCTTGTCACCCTATCTATTCATTTTGTGCTCGGAGTTGCTTTCACTGCATATCCACCAAAACTATCAGAAGATGGTAGTTTCTATTAGTTTGGGGGGGGGGGGGGGGGAGGTGACCTCTGGTCTCTCACCTACTTTATGCTGACGATATTTTGCTTTTTGCAGGTGCTTCTATTCCTAATCTTAGGAATATCATCTCCATTATGGAATAGGAAAAGATAGGCCCAGAAATCTGTGATTCCTTTTTACTCTAGGTATGACTACTTTCTTTTCTTTTTCTTCTTTTCTTTATTGGATAGCCAGTTTCAGTCCTCAAGCAATCCAGGCAGAGTGGGGTGTAAGGGAGTTCTGAAGTAAGGGTTACGGGGAGGGCAGAATACTCTAATAGGATTTCTTCTAGCGCCTCCTTTTTCTTTTCTAAAAAGAAAAACTATTGCCTTTTTCTTTTGTAAAAAGAAAAACTATTGCCTTGAACTTGTCTAAGTTCAACTATTGCCTTTTTCTTTTGGAAAAAGAAAAACTATCGCTTTCACTTACGCCAGTCAAACGCTTCGTTTTTCTTTTGTAAGTTCTTCTGCCAGCCATACAGTGTTAGTCCTAGGGGCATCTAGTTCAATTTCTGCTATTGCCATTCCAGTGAAAATTGAAAGGACAGCGTATCCAGTTGCAGGCCTAAGGGTTGAAGTGATAAGGGTTGGAGTGCTAGTAGTTTCATCTGTCTAAGTAGTAGTTGCCATCCAATTCAAGTGGTTTCCTATGGCGTTGGAGTCTTTGTCTACGGATAAGAAGTAGTTGACTATTCTTTTGCCTCCGCATAAGCATAACCTTGAGTTGCATACCCAAAAGGAGTATTCATAATTAGTCAAGTTCCCTTTTTTCATTCTTCTTTTTATAGCTAGTGCTAAGCTCATCTCTTGAGATTTGCCCCACATTCAGAATACCTTCATTCGGCCTTGTTCATGGACGGGGTAGAGGGTGAATAGAAGTAAGTGTGCCATTCTATTCAGCAAGAAGGTTTCTTCTACTACAAAGTCCAGGTTGGCCAAGATTGCAGGCTGTAGAAGAGTGGAGGAGATGGAATATTTGGGGCTAAAGTTTGCTTTGAGAAGGCTTACAAAGGTGGACTTTGCTCCATTAATACAGAAGGTGCGCAGTCATACGTTGGCTTGGGGGATCAGACACCTGTCCTTAGCTGGGAGGATCACATTGATAAATTATGTACTGATTCCAACATATGTTTATGTTGTGTCTCACACAATTGTATCAAATTTGTGCTGAATGAGATGGAAAAGATTTGTAGGAGCTTTCTATGGAATGTTGATGCAGAACATAGAAGCATTCACTATGCTTCATGGGAGAATATTTCCAGACCAAGGAGGAAAGGTGGATTGGGCTTCCATACTAGTGCCAAGTGGGTTGGACCATTACGTGCAAGAGTTGCCTGGGAATATATTTGTACGCCTTCGAATATATTTCAGAGATGCATGGAACATAAATATGGCAGATGGCCGTGGGAGTATGAAGGCAAAAGAGGGGATTCTATTAGCTGGAAAGTTATCCTGGATGGAGCCAACAGCCTTGGTCCCTGTATACGGTGGAATATTGGTAATGGTTGTGATATTCATGTTTTGAATCATATATGGATTTGGGATAGGGCCATTTCTTCTTGGCCTACGTTTTGTGATATCACTGCAATTGAAGACTCTCGGGTTGCAGATCTTGTCACGTTGGAGGGAAACTGGATAAGTCAAAGCTGCTGTCTTGTTTTGGGGAGCTGCTGGTTGAGAGAATTTTGGAGATTCAAATTGATAATGAGATTAGTTCTGACTCTCTCGAGCTTGTGAAGAATCCAATGGGTAATACCATCTCTTCAACTATTTATAACAGAATTTTTTTGTATGAAGATGATGTATGTTGCAATATCTTGAATGTTGGATTGAGACCTCGGGTAAGAACTTTCTGGTGGAGGATTTATAAAGCTATTATTCCTACGAATGGGTGGCTTTATACTAGAGGGCTGGAGGTCAATGTTCACTGTCCTGTAGGTTGTGGTATGCTTGAAGACTTGGATCATGTCACTACAGGTTGTGACCAATTGCATAACATTTTGGATGTCCTGAATAGCTGGGGTTTTGTTATCCCAAGGTTTGTGTGTCTGTTGGAGTTGTTTGAAGCTTTGGAGGCTAATGCTATGGAAAAGAAGATGTGGGTGGTGATTTATTGCAATGCTGTTTATTACAGCTGGATGAATAGAAATGCTGTAAAGCATGGAAAGGATCGGAGCTCGCCTACGTTTATGGCTGGAATTATCCTGGAAGGGATCAATCAAAATTCTCTTTCTTACCACTTGGAGCAATGGGACACTTCTCAATCCATTAGATTGTCTTCTTTATCATCTTGGTGTCCCCCCCTATAGGTTGGTTGAAAGTAAATGTTGATGGTGCACTTTTGAGGTCTAATGCAGGAGGAGTGGGCATAGTGATTCGTGATAGCTTTGGGAAGCTTATTGTAGCTGCTGGTTGGAGTCTTTGCCATTAGGACAGTGTTCAAGTTGAGTTGATGGCCATTCAATATATAGGGAAGCTTGCTTTGGACTGGATGTTTGATCTTAAAGGGATCATTGTGGAGGGTGATAATGCTTCTGTTATTGAGTTTATGCAGAATTTTAAAGTTAAAAGACTTTGGAAGCAGAAGCATGAAGATTTTGACAATTGGAGCTGGTTGAGTTCATTCCAACAGATCATTTTTGTTCATACCTATAGAAGATTTAATATGGCGGCACATTATTGTGCTCATAGAGCTTTAGAGGACAAGTTCCATTGGGATATAGGAGATAGAAATATATGTATTCCCAAGAATTTTTGGATATTCTTGAGGATGATAGTAGTTCTTTTGTTTTAGATTAGGGGTATCTTAGCCCCTCTTTATTTTTGCTTGATGTAATTGTTTTTTTATGAATGCAAATGCAGAAGTTCAGCTCTTGCTCTCTCTCTCACTCTCTCTCTCTTGCTTTCGCTTGCTCTCTTGCTCTATCTCTACCCCTCTCTCTCTCTCTCTCTTGCTCTCTCTCTCTCTCTCTATCTCTATATCTTGCTCTCTCCCTCTCTTTCTCTCTCTCTCACTCACTCACTCTCTCTTGCTTTCTTGCGCTCTCTCTTTCTATCTCTCTCTCTTGCTTTTCTTGCTCTCTAATGATTTATATCTCTCTCTCATTCTCTCTCTCTCTCTTGCTCTCATTTGTTCCCTTTTCTTTCTCTCACTAGAGTGGTGTAGAGAGAGAAGCTTTGGGATGGCTAGAGGGGGTGGCCCTAGGTCACCTCCTCCAAATGGGGGAAATGGAGGTAGAGGCGGCGGCAAGAAGGAAGGTAGACAAGGAAATAGGTGGCAAGTGCTTGCTACGGAAGATGCCGACGGTGGTGGGCCGGCGGCACAAGCCTCTAGGGTCAGGATTCTGGCCAGATCTCCGGGTATTGGCAGATTTTCGGCCAACTCCAGCAAAGGAACGGCTCCTCTTGGAGCTTGGGAGGAGAAGGGGATCAAGGCCTCTAACCCTACAAGACCGGGCAAGGAGAATGCTCATGAGTCGAGCAAAGTTACAGCCTCTAAGGGCTTGACGGCTGCTGCTATGGAGGGACTGATCACCACCTTCACGCCTCTTAAGGGAAACTTCGAGCTAGGCATCTCGTCGCCAATAATCAAGCCTATAGCAGTTCTGGAGCTCATTATGAGCTCTATCGGAATATCACCTCCTAAAGGGGCTGCTTGTGATGGGGCTTTTGGGCAGGAGGAAGGCCCTGACAAGGCTGTGACGGGAGCTTCTACAACCCGAGCAATGGTTCCCCGCATGCGAGCAGCCATGGTATGGAGGATGGCGAACCTGCTGAGGCAGACCAGGAGGTGCGCGAAACCAACAAGATGGAGTAGTTGAAGGATGCTTCGGGCTCCCAAACAAACATGAACGACGACAGCTGCACTCGAGCTGAGCTGCAGCTTCAGGTATTGGCGGAAGCCGTCCATCCTGGAAATCGTGGGGCTGTTTCTTGGGCTGATTGCACCGAGTTTGAGATGCATCCTGATCTAGGATTTGTTTTGAATGGGGAAGGGATTGCTGTGGAGGTGGACTGCACTATGAATAAGTGCAATACTGCTAGTCTTAGGTGTGATCAGCCCCTTAGTCTAGACGAGGGTGAAGAAAAAACTAATGGAGCATGCCCCCACGGTGTTTGTGGTAATGTCCCCAAAGCTCAGAACTTGCCAAGACCTCCGCTGCAGCCAACGCAGGCCCCGTCCCTGCAGCCGAACGGGTTTGCCAAGGGACCCTTCGCGTGGAGCAAGGTTCAACATGTGCCAATTGATCGCCTAAGCCGTGAGCAGTGGATTTCCAAGGATGGCCTTTGCATTGAATCAGAAATTGGCTCTGTCAATGACAACATTTCAAGACTTGATAAAGCAATCATTGCAAAGCTAATGGGGCGTCGGATCTCATTCCCTTTCCTTTGTGAGGAGCAGAAATGGAGATGGTATCATTTTGGGGACTTTGAGAACATCACTGTTGCCGCTCATACTTTCATTTGTCTATTTCAAAACATTGAGGCAAGGGATGCCGTATTGGCTAGTGGGCCATGGATTGTGGCTAGAAATATCATAGGTATGGACAAGTGGACCTCCACTTTCTCTCCCTCGTCGATGCAAGGACTCCATTCCCCAATCTGGGTTCATTTGCCACAATTACCGTTGATCTATTGGGATGTTAACAACATCACACGCATTGCTAATGGGATTGGGGAGCCTCTTTGGATGGATTCACATACGAGCACATAGGGTAAGTCATCGTTTGCACGCATTTGTGTAAGGATTGATCTTTCCCAAAAATTGCTCCCGGGAGTTTGGATCAATGGTATTCATGGGTGATTCTTCCAAAGAATTGAATACGAAGGGATTACCAACTTTTGCTTTGACTGAGGGCACATCGGTCATGCCACCGGAAAGTGCTCGTCAAAGAATAATGGTGGAGGTGCGACCCCCGCTAGTGCTCTTGTTCAACATCCCATTGAAGCCCAACCAAGAGACCTACCCGTGAGCGGCCACTTCCTTGGATCGGAACAACTTGCTAGGGACGGTCCCCTTGACCGTGAGGACAAAGAGGAGGACTCCTTTGGAGAGTGGAATCTGGTCACCCGTAAGAATGAAGGCAAGAAGAAGGGCTCTTCTGTGCTCCCAACTACTGGACAGAGTAAAGAAACCGACCAGGGCTCTCTCTCACGAGCTAGCAAGGAAATCCAACAGCAAATGGAGGAGATTTCCAACAGAATTGTCAACCCGAGCAATTCTCTCTCCAAGAATCAAAAGATAGCATTTAATGCTTCTACACTAGCTCAGGATGCCTCTCCGTCGACGATCAATCTCTCAAAGCGACAGCATAAGACCCCCAAGTCGTTCATGGAGAAGCAACTGCTCCAGCTTGGGCCGATTACCACCCTGCCCAAGAAAAGGAGGAAGAACTCGCAAGATGATACTGGCGGGGACTTTGTCCCCTTTGAGGAACAATGAGACCCAACCTGTATACATGTCTTAGGGAGACAGTGGTGCACAAACAGTTGCCGGAGCAATGGGATATCCTTTTGCCCTCGGGCAGGTTGACTTCTTTCTCAGGTATCTCCCCCCTCTGGAGTTGTTCTCTGTGCACTACTGGACCTACTGAGGCATGCAATCAGGGTGGGCCTCCTTGTGAATCAAAGGGGCGTCTTCTCCTTACTTTTATTGCTTCCCTTTTGTTGTGTCATACTTGTATGGTTGTCTTTATAGTCTTAGACCTTCCCACTTTTGTTTTTTGCCTAGGGAAGGCAGCTAATTTTTCCAAACTTGCTATGTACTCCTTTTTATTTTAATTAATGCAAATGCAATATTCAGCTCTCTTTCTCTCTCTCTCTCTCTCCCTCTTTCTCTCTCTATCTTGCTCTCCCTCTATGACTCTCACTCTCTCTTGCTTTCTCTTGCTCTCTTGCTCTATCTCTCACCCTCTCTCCCTTTTAACTTTCTCTCTCTCTCTCTCTCTTGCTCTCTCTCTCTCTCTCCAGCTCTCTCTTGCTCTCTCTCTCTCTCTCTCTCTCTCTCTCTCTCTCTCTCTCTCTATCCCTCTTGCTCTCTCATGCTCTCTCTCTCTCACACTCTCTTACTTTTCTCTCTCTCTCTTACTTTTCTTGCTCTCTCTCTTTCTTACTATCTCCTCTCTCTCTCTCTCTCTTACTCTCTCTCTTGCTCTCTCTCTCTCTTCTCACTCTCTTGCTCTCTTTCTCTCTCTAGCTCTCTTGCTCTCTCTTTTACTTTCTCTCTTTCTCTCTCTCTCTTTCTCTATCTCTCACTCTCTCTCTCTCTTGCTTTTCTCTCTCATTCTCTCTTGCTTTTCTCTCTCTTTCTCTCTTGCTTTTCTTTCTCTCTCTCTCTCTTGCTCTCTCTCACTCTCTCTCTTTTGCTTTCTCTTGCTCTCTTGCTCTATCTCTCACCCTATCTCTCTCTCTTGCTCTCTATCTCTCTCTCTTGTTTCGCACACCTCCTGTTTGCTACGGAAGATGCCGACGGTGGTGGGCCGGCGGCGCAAGCCTCTAGGGTCGGGAATCCGGCCAGATCTCCGGGTATTGGCAAATTTTCGGCCAAATCCAGCAAAGGAACGGCTCCCCTTGGAGTTTGGGAGGCGAAGGATATTAAGGCCTCTAACCCTTCAAGACCGGGTAAGGAGAATGCTCAGGAGACGAGCAAAGTTACAGCCTCTAAGGGCTTGACGGCTGCTATTAGGGAGGGACCGATCACCACCTTTATGCCTCTTAAGGGGAACTTCGAGCTGGGCATCTCGTCGCCAATAACCAAGCCTATAGCCATCCGGGAGCTCATCATGAGCTCGATTGGTATATCTCCCCCTAAAGGGGCTGCTTGTGATGAGGTTTTTGGTCGGGAGGAAGGCCCCGACCAGGCTGTGGACGGGAGCTGCTACAGCCCGAGCAATGGCTCCCCGCGTGCGAGCAGCGATGGTATGGAGGACGGCGAACCTGCTGAGTCTGACCAGGAGGTGCGCGAAACCAACGAGATGGAGGAGCTAAACGATGATTCAGGCTCCCAAACAGACATGGACGACGACAGTTGCACTCGGGCTGAGCTGCAGCTTCAGGTATTAGCGGAAGCCGTTCTTCTTGAGAATCGTGGGGCAGTGTCCTGGGCTGACTGCACTGAGCTTGAGGTGCATTCTGAGCCAGGAGTTGTTTTGAATGGGGAGGGGATTGCTGTGGAAATGGACTGCATAATGAATGAGTGCAATACTGCTAGTCTTAGGCGTGATCATCCCCTTGGTCCAGCTGAGGGTGAAGAAAACACTGCTGGAGCATGCCCTCATGGTGTTTGTGGTAATGTCCCCATAGCGCAGAACTTGTCAAAACCTCCGCTGCAGCCAACACAGGCCCCCGTCCCTGCAGCCGAACGGGTTTGCCAAGGGACCTTTCGCGTGGAGCAAGGTCCAACATGTGCCAATCGATCGCCTAAGCCGTGAGCAGTGGCTTGCCAAGGATGGCCTTTGCATTGAACCGGAAATTGACTCTGTCAATGGCAACATTTCAAGACTTGATAAAGCGATCGTAGCAAAGCTAATGGGGCGTCAGATCTCTTTCCCCTTCCTTCGGGAGGAGCTGAAACGGAAATGGTATCATTTTGGGGACTTTGAGATTATCACCGTTGCCGCCAATACTTTCATTTGCTTATTTCAAAGCGGTGAGGCTAGGGATGCTGTACTGGCTAGTGGACCGTGGATTGTGGCCAGAAATATCATAGGTATGGACAAGTGGACCTCCACTTTCTCCCCGTTGTCGGTGCAAGGACTCCATTCCCCAATCTGGGTTCATTTGCCGCAATTACCGTTACTCTATTGGGATGTTAAGAACATCACACGTATTGCGAATGGGATTGGGGAGCCTCTTTGGATGGATTCACACACGAGCACATGGGGTAGGTCATCGTTTGCACGCATTTATGTAAGGATTGATCTTTCCCAAAAACTGCTCCCGGGAGTTTGGATCAATGGTATTCATGGGCGATTCTTCCAAAGAATTGAGTACGAAGGGCTTACCAACTTTTGTTTCGACAGTGGGCACATTGGTCATGCAACCGGAAAGTGCTCGTCGAAGAATAATGGTGGCGGGACGACCCCCACGAGTGCACGAGCCCAACTCCCCAACAAAGCCCAACCAAGGGACTTACCCGTAAACAGCCACCCACTTGGGTCGGAACAACCTGCTAGGGACGGTCCCCTTGACCGTGAGGAGCAAGAGGACTCCTTTGGGGAATGGAATCTGGTCACCCGCAAGAAGAAAGGAAAGAAGAAGGGCTTTGCTGCGATCCCAACTACTGGACAGAGCAATGAAACCGACCAGGGCTCTCTCTCCCGAGCTACCAAGGAAACTCAACAGCAAATGGAGGAGATCTCCAACAGAATTGTCAACCAGAGCAACTCTCTTTCCAAGAATCAAAAGGTAGCTTCTAATGCTTCTAAACCGGCTCAGGATGCCTCCCCGTCGACGATCAATCTATCAAAGCGCCAGCATAAGACCCCTAAGTCATTCATGGAGAAGCAACTGCTCCAGCTTGGGCCGATTACCACCCTGCCCAGGAAGAGGAAGAACTTACAAGATGACACTGGCGGGGATTTTTTCCCCTTTGAGGAGCAATGAGACCCAACTTGTATTCATCTCTTAGGGGGATAGTGGTGCGCAAATGGCTGCCGGAGCAATGGGATATCCTTCTGCCCTTGGGCAGGTTGACCCCTTTCTCAGGTATCTCCCCCCTCTGGAGTTGTTCTCTGTGCACTACTGGACCTACTGAGGCATGCATTCGGGGTGGGCCTCTTTGTGAATCAAAGGGGCTTCTTCTCCTTTCTATTATTGTCTTCCTTTTGAGAGAGCAAGAGATAGTGATAGAGCTGAAGTTTGCATTTGCATTAATTAATGTAAAAAGTACATAGCAAGTATGTAATAATAAGCTGCCTTCCCCAGGAAAAAAACAAAAGTGGGAAGGTCTACTACTGAAAAGACAACCATACAAGTATGACAAAAAAACAAAA
>CM039722.1:20743227-21199078 GCA_022539455.1 Dendrobium nobile | reverse complement strand
GTCCCCCCCACTCATCCCAAGTCCACCCAATGGGAATGAGGCATGTCCAGCCCTTTCCGCAGCCTTCCAGCTTTCCCAGGGACAGGTGGCTTCATCTGGAGAGTCCCAGGAGTAGATCCCAGCCATCCAATCCAGCCCAGGCCGTTTGAATAGGGGAAAGGTGACTTTTGAGGGTATTGGATCAAAGCACTTTCTCTCACTCACCCTAGCCTCCCAGAGCGAGCTCTCTGTTCGTTTTGGATCCTTAGATTTCCTCTACCTCCCCATTACAAAGTCCAAGTGGTTGCACGTCACCGGCGGCGAGTTTTCCGGCGAGTTCACCACCTAGACCGTCCCAAGCTCGTGGCAGCCGATCCAGGCGCGTTCGAGCCCGTTTTTGTGCTGGGGATCTTCACTTGGACAGTCTACAAGCTCATCAATCCAGAAATTTCCAAGATCCAACGGTAAAAATCTCTGAAAACCTTAGATCTAGTTCACATTAGATAGACTTAATTAGCTTGATGTATAAGTTGTTTAAGGCTGAGAATAATCATTCCCCATCGATTCTGTTCATATATACTTCCTAAGTTTAAAATTTCAAGCGATTTGGTCCATCCGATCGAGAGAACGAACCAAAAAAACGGATTCTAGGGCGTCATCTGTAGTTCGCTGCAGATGTACGTTTTCTAGACCGTTGATCATGAGATCAACGGTCTAGATCGAGTCGTTCCGCGCCTTGGTTCGCCCGTGTATTCGGTGTAAAGTTCGATCGGTTGATCGGCGGGATCAGGGCCGTCCGTTGGAACAGCGGGATCGAACCTCCTCCGTCTGATCTTCCCCGCTGAGATCGAACAGCGGAATGCGATCTCACCGTTAGATCGAACCCGCGATCAATCCAACGGCTACCGCCAGCCGCTGACGTGGTTAAGTGAAAACCGCGTGAAGCGGCCCGCGCCGACGCGTGTCCCCGCCGTCACGCGGTTTCGATCCCGCGAATCCGCGCGTGCCGCGTGTCTGACCGCCGCCGTTTAATTAAGGAAAATGTTTTTTAATTTGTTTTAATTGCAGAAACTTTAAAAAAATCATAGTAAATTAAATACAAAGCCAAAAAATAGGTATAATATATCAAACTCAGTAATTTTGTCTAGTTTATTTTAAAAATAAAATCAATCTATTTTGACTATTATTTTATTAGTAATTAAAGAAATACAGAAAATCCTTTTTTATTTTTAATTAAATATATATAAAATATTTTTTTTTGAAATTTAGTATGAATATTCAGGGATATATGGCTGACTTCCAGAAAAATTTTCAAAGCCATCTAAGTAAGTTTTGACATTAATTTGAATTGTATGACTATTTTTAATATTTATTAATATTGAATTAAATATTATAATAATTATTTTATATTTTAAAGAGAAATTGATCTCATATAATTCTAGGGTCAGTGGGGTCTCTCAATCCTTAAACCTTTTTTTTTTAGTATTTTCAATCATTCCATCTTAAAATATATATATTTATATGTATATGTATTTATATATTTATGTACATATTTAAAATTTACTTTAAAAAATTATATATTGCATATATATTTAGATCATCAAGAGTTTGAGAGATCTCCTTTGGAATTTTGAGTATAGGTTGAATATATGAATGGAATATATGGGGGAAGATGATTAATGGATGATTATATTCTAATTATTCATTAATCATAATCTAATTATATTAATGAATAAAATTGATCTTTGCATGCTTAGGTTGTGCACACACCACTTAGCCTAGGCTCTCCTAGTTTTAAGGACTTGATTGTGTCATTTCATGTGCTTATTCATGCTTTTTTTAAGGGTTAGACAATACATTGATTTGAGCCCATTAAACTTAGTGTCATTAAGGACAATAATTAAGGATTTCTATAGAAAACCTAGAAAAATCTCAATAATTAGGGTTCATTTCCCCTTGACTTGAAACTTTGAACACTTGAACTTAGTGACATCCTCAGTCCTTAGAGGAATTTTTCACTGAAGTTAAAAGTCATTAGGACCCTTAATCAAATTTCCTAAGTTTATACCCTTAATTAAGCCCCAAAACCTTCTAAAAAATGTAATAAATCCATTTTAACTCCAAAAAATACATATAAACCCTCTAACTGACCAGAATCAAACCCTTAATCCATGAAAATTGAAGGCTCCTTAATTTGGCAGCAATTCTGTAATTAATTAATTTTAACTAAAAACCCACTTTTAATTAATATTTAATTAGTTAATAATAATTAAAAATCCCAAAAACTTCCCAAACACTTGTTGATCCCTCCTTAGGTCATTCCTGACCTTTGGAGGTTGTTTTCAAGGAGTTAGGAACTCATTTGGAGCGAAATCCAAAAAGGCTCTCTAATTAAGCATTTTTTTTAAATTTCATTAAATACCTCAAATTTCAAACCTTGTAACTAATTCAAGAAAAATCCAAATTGACCAAACTCACTTGCATTCAACTCCTAATAATGTCTAATATTTATTAAAAATGTTAAACTCCAGAAATCTGCAATATTTTAAAAGTCAACAAATTGGTCAAACCGTAGTCAAAACTAGTTCAAAACTTCAAACCTTCGTAATAAAATGTAGAAAAATCCGATTTCAACGTACCTACCTTCTAACTGATCGTAGTGAGGTGTAGTATTTTAATAAAATACAAACATTCCAGAATTTGAACTTAATCAAAATAGTCATTTTCAAAACCTCTTATTGAATGATTAAAATATTCAAAAATTCGTAAAATTCACAATTATTCCAAAACTCCAGAAAATGTTAACTTAATGTTTAAAACATTCAACAAACCTTTTAAAACACAACAACCATCCCGAAGATGAAGTTTATTGGCTGGACTACTCCGGGCTGCGGGGCTAAGTGTCCTAAGGAGGCTGGTTCCTCGAGCCTGGTGGCACAACGCCACGAATGGATTCCAAGGGGTGTTAAGCCTTAAGAATAGATTAATTATTAATTATCTAACCTTTTAAAACCTCTAATTTAATTACATTAATTTGGTTTATCGGCTGGACTACTCCGGGCTGCGGGGCTAAGTGTCCTAAGGAGGCTGGTTCCTCGAGCCTGGTGGCACAACGCCACGAATCGATTAATGGCAAACTTAAACTAATCAATTTTAAAAATCAGCAAGAAACCCTTCCTAATATTAATTCACGTCTCTTAATTACAACAAACTTAAAGTAACTTAATCAACCCCGATTGCTACTGGGTAACCCAGGCCTACGAGGCTATTAGCTTAGCCCCAAGGAAGGTGAAATAAACTTCACGGCCTCGGTGTGAAACAAAGGTAGTAATCAATTAACTTTTAAAATATATTTAATTAAAATTCTTAATCTATTAATACTTAAACTTTAATTGAAATCCCCCTATTAAGCCTTAACAAACTCAGACTTTTAGATAACTTTAATTAATCGCCCAACTTAGGATATACCCCTGCCACACTACCTTTCACACACACTTTAGATGTTGTGCTAGGACAACCAACTCTAGATCTAGGTTAGGCCGGTGTTTACTTTACTGCTGTGTGCCGGATTTTTCGTAGTTTTCACTGCATGTTGTGGATGAAATTGCTTTGTTGTGTTTGCTTACTTTTTTTGTACTCTGTGGATGGATTGATGTGTTTGGCGACTAGATTACCCTTAGGTTAGGTACGATCTGGATGTTGACACAGTTTTCTGCAGGTGGCCGCGCTCATGCAGGGCAATATAAAAAGGGGGCAAATCAAAAAAAAATAATAAATATTATAAACTCTTTGCACAGGTGCTTCAGCTGCTAAAGCCCCCAAATCATAAAAAGAGCGTGGCCAGTGTGTTTACTTTTTTTTTTCTGCTCATATAAACTGCTTGGGAATAATCTGCTTTTTATATATAATTGCTTAGGATAACCTTGCAGGTGAGTCTAGATTTTGATTTAAAATAAATGTAATTTGTGTAATTGTTAAGTGTTGTGAAAGTTAATTTTGAGTTGGGATACATAGATCCAAAGCTTGGACTCCAAAGAGGAAAGGATACCCCTTTGGGGAACACTCCTTTTCCATTTGGAAATCCAAATTTGGATCATTCCTCTTCCCTTACCCAAAGAGGAAAGAGTGGCCTTCCCCTTTGAGGGAAATGCCCTCTTATCCATTTGGGTAATCCACTACGAAGATTCCAAGAAGATTGAAGAAAAGGAGTCCAAAGAAGAACAAGATTGAAGATGTGAAGATTTGAAGATTGAGAGTATCCCACTCAAAATAACTTGCGTCATTACTAGATTTAGAACCCGGGTTGTTGTCAGTGGTGCCCGGCCACTTTACTTTCTGTAATATTCTGGTTTGTAATAAGCAAGGCAACTTTGCCTATGGACATTTATTAATTAATTTATATTTGATGTGATGATTTGATTGCCTCTAGGATTACTTGTTTTTACTAGTTTTTTTTGGCGATTGCATGCCGCTCTTTGTTTTCGCCTGGATACGTGAGGCTCGTGAGGGTGTGAAACTTTTCTACTCATAATTTTAAAAGTCTAAAATTTTAGTGAGTCTAAACAACATAGAAAGATAACGAATCTAGGGAATTAGCCGGGGATCGCCCGGGGTCGCATACATATTTTTGCATTACTCTTTCCTTGCTTTAGACCCTTCCCCGCCTGCGGGTAGAGTCCGGATAGTCTGACCTATGAGGACGAGGTGCCGGACCTGGGGAAGTCCAGTCTTCTAAAAAACTATTTTATAAGCCTGTTTTTAAAATTTCAAGCATACTTGATTGGAAGTTGTTAACTAGCATGCATTGCATTAGATACAAACTAAAAGAGTCAAAATTTTAATCGCATCATTTTAGCATTTTTGCGCCCCAACATATGTCAAAGGGGCCAATTAGGAAAATCTCTAGATGTCGGCCCCGACCCTCCAAAACTTTAATTACAACGTCCCTACCACTCTTGCATAAAAGACCGGACTCATCTATTTTAAATCGACTAGGTGGTTAGCTGGCTCCCCAATCCAGGCCGGGGTAAGTCCAGACCTTGCACTGCATTAGTTAGGTTCGGATGACTGTGGTCCAGTGTCCAAATTAGACTTAGGATCCGGGGCAGATTTTTGATTATAAGTCCCCAAATTTCGGGAATATAGTCCCAAATTTCTAATAAAATACTCAACTCTAATTAAAATTTTCTTTCAATCCTAAAACATAAAGCCCAACACTTAGATTAGGTTGGGACACTTCCGGATGGTTCTGGAATCTCAAAGTATCCCCTACCCCTCTTCCTTTGAATCTGCTAATAACTGCTCAATCTTGCTCCATTCCCTTTTGATTTTTCCAATAATTCTATTCAGACTTTGATATCATTCTTAGAAACTCTAACAAAATTCTGCCATCATTTTAATCGGGAGTTTTCGTAGGAGATTTTTGTCTCCCTACGATGTAATTAACTACGAGGGCTTGCGCTCGTAGGAAGTTTGGAACCACATACACCTGATTTTAAAATTGATTTTAAAATTCCACTAGATTTCTTTGGGAAAACTTAAAGAACGATCGTCGTCGTTGCATTAGGAGAATTATCGTAGAACAGTGTCATTTCTCTTTGGAGAGATACATCTTTCTTCGATAAGGCTTTGGATGTAAATACGACGATCATACTTCTTGAGTATTGTAAGTTGGGTATTCAGCTGAACCCTGTTTTGTCCCATCGGGGCCATATAAGGTTCTCTTTAGACCCGATTATAATATTCAAGATGAGTTCATATAGTTCTGAGTCTGAACACCGTTATGAAAGTTTATATTTTTCCCCCAGGATAATATATTCCTTCTAGCGAGTTGATTCGACCTTAGAGTTAGAGCTTAACCTTAATTTTGGAATCCCCAAAGAAAACTAGTATCTTTTCAAAACATCTTTTCAAAATTCCACCAACAAAAAAATGGCACGCCCGGTGGGACCAAATTTCTCTTCCCATCTTTAATAGTGGCAGAATTTTGTTTCATCGGTAGTCTTAACTATCATTCCTTCCGTTGGTCCCTCTACTCATTTCTTCCTTGAGTGAGTGTGGCCAACATTTAAAGTAAAATTAATATTAAAGGAAAGGTTCTACCTCCAAGTTTGGCTTTCTCTAGATTTTTGTTCTGATTTTGACCTTCTGCCCCGGCATAGCCTGTGAGGCGACAGCG
The DNA here is from genome assembly GCA_022539455.1 of Dendrobium nobile. NCBI lineage: Eukaryota > Viridiplantae > Streptophyta > Magnoliopsida > Asparagales > Orchidaceae > Dendrobium > Dendrobium nobile. The sequence goes on along the minus strand of CM039722.1, from coordinate 21,192,921 downwards.
TCAAATCAGATCTCTGGATATTCTTTCAATTTTATGGATTTATGGACGATAAATTTCTCATTCAACATCTAAATCCTTAAAATTGAAAAGAATTTAAATTTTTTTGATTTTGGACATCCCAACTACTCTAGTTTTAACCCCCTCAATTTCCCTTTGACCTCTAAGGGTGGGGAGGGTTAAACTACCCCTTTTACTTGGGTTTTCTTACAGTTCCATAAGCCTTCGGGCAAGGGGAAACTCTGTCCGTTGTGTTTTGGAGTCTATAAGAAAAACCCCTTTCAAACCTTCCCACACTCAAAATCTCTTCAAAATTTTCTTAAACTTTAAGTTGTCATATGTTACCCCATACGACCTTCTTGTGGGCTAATATATGTCAAATTTTTTTTTAAGAAAACTTTCTAGGCATATACTTAGCCTCTTCACCCTTTTAACTTGTGTTAAGCAATCCCCTTTGCTACTCGACACATGTTTGGGGGGGGGGGGGGCTGAGATATTCTTGCAAGCCTTAATTTTCAGAAAGAAATAATATATTTTTTTCATCATCCCTTCAAACTAAATCTAATTTCAATCCTTTCTTTAACTTTCAGAGAATCTCAAATGGCCGGTAAATTGATCTTCTCCTTTGACCGAGAGTTGTCCTCAACAGTTAATGATCAAGGAAGTACGGTAATTTTTGGAATGGGATTTAATACCTTGGAACTCTATATGGATGGACATGAGATAGTCAATTTGGACGCCAGCAAGGGTCCTACCCCTGAGGTTGAGCTGATTGTTGGATCTGCACCAGCTGCACCAGTAGAGAGTGATGTACCAAAACAGTCTGAACCAGTTACTGATCCCCCTACTGAAGTCAAATCTGTTTTTGAGGAAGGGTCTAGTTCTGGACTTAGCTTTGCCACTAAGAATCAGAAGAAGAACTATTTGAGAAGACTTAGGAAGAAAATCTCCAAGGCTAAGAGAGTCGTACCTTTCAAGACCCTAGCTCAAGTAGAACCCGAGGCTGTTGAGGAGCTACCTATTCCTGCTTCCTCTCCCCTCCTAAAGGGGAGTCGCTTTTACCCCTTAGCTTCAGCTCAAGGGGAGGAGAGGGCAGCTAGGATAGCTCGTTCTCCACCATGCCCGGTCGACTACTCGACTAAGAAAACTCAGAAAGAAAGACATCTCCAAAAGACAAGGACTTTGAGAAATATAATTCATACCTGCGCCGCACAGACTGGGCAGACTAAAGAGGAATATGTGAAACAGTTAAAGGGAGTGATCTCACATCGCTTCCAAAAAGAAGTGCTGAAGGAAGAAGTATCTGAAGCAAAGAATTTAACCCCACAATTTGTTAGAAAGAATAAGAAGTATGTCAGACAGCCTGCTACTTCAGTACTGGTTGATGGATATCACTGGGTGCCACGCCCTCCGTCCTCTCAAACAGAGGGTATTGTGTTGACTGGGTCCGAGAGAGGCCGCCACTCTACTGGTAGACCCCCGGTACCCCCACATAAACCTGTAAGATTGGCCTCTGTGATTGTTAAACCAAAGGGGGTTGAAGTTCAAAAGTCTGTGGATCTTAAAGGAAAAAGACCTAAATCTCCTGAAAGGAGATATGTGCCAAAAAGAACTAAATTGGAGAATCTACCACCACCTCCTAGAACTTCTAAGTTCATTCTGCAGCTCCAACGAGTTCCAGTCGACCCTACTCCGAGTGCAGTTGAATTGATGGATGTTCAGGCTAGTACTCCAGTTGTTACAGTTGACAGCCCTACCACAGCCAGTCTGACCCCGGATCCAATAGTTACCATTCCTGTTACCCCAGTTGATGATCCCCAAAGTCCGAGTGTCATTCCTAGGCCCCTTAGTCAGGTGTCTGAGGACCTTACCTTACCAGATGTGGGAACTATCACCTTACAAGCTCCTACTTCTCCTGAGGAATATGTCCCTCTCCCTGTAGAGGATGCCACTCTTCTGACTACCAGCTCTGGGATAGTCGAAGAGGAGAGAATTGACCAGGATTTAGAAATGGAAGATGAACCGGATACAAAGTCTCAACCAGATCCTAATCCAAAGCTTACAGAAATCATCGCCCTTATGGATTCTGAAGAGTTGTTTGATATGGCTGAGTATAAAGGATACTTACCCCTTGACCCTAAGTCAATTGGGGATAGACCGGTCGAGGAGGTAGTTCAGGAAATAAGAAACATTTTGTTGAACAAAGAAGGAATGGCTTCTTTTGACCCTGATACGGATGATCTCCTCGGAGATGAAGATGATTATGTTGGGGGCATTCATGTGGTCGAAACCAGAGGATCTAATAAAGAAGCTGAGCCCAGCAAGCGCCGATTTGTTAAGGATGATGATCCGCATGCTGTTGAGTCAGAGTCAGATGAGTCTGTGAAAGATGGAGATGAAGAACACATAAAAAACTTGGAGACTCAGCTTGCTAGCATGATGTCACAAGTTAGAGAAATGCAAGAGAAGTTAGACAAATCACAGCAAGAGTCTTTTATGATCCACCAGTCAGCTCGAGAACTCACAGAAAAGGCCAAAAGGGCAGAATTCAATTCCAGACCTCTCGAGTCACCACCTGTGACTCTCCCTTGTCCAGTAGAGACACCTCCAGTTCACCCTGCAGTCTCCTCCATTCCTTCAATCCCACCTCAGAAGGATATCAAGCAGTTAATTGAGGATCAGGTAAGGGAGGCCTTAGCCCATGCTCAAGGAACTGTGTCTATTTCAAAGGGTAGACCCTACCCCGAGGAATATGACTTAGTTCCTTACCCAAAGGGCTTTGTGCCACCAACTTTTAAAGTTTTCACTGGAATCGAAAATCCGAGACAGCATCTGGCCCACTTCCGAGCAAGCTGTTGCAATGCAGGAGGGTCGGATGCTCTACTATTTCGCCAATTTGTAAGTAGTCTATCCGGCATTGCTTTTGAATGGTACGCCGATCTGCCCAACGGTTCAGTAAGAACCTTTAGCGACCTAGAAAACCTCTTTCTTAAGAGATTTTCTGGAGCGCAACAACGCACCACCGTGGGCGATCTCGTGGTTGAAAAGCAAAAGCCGGGAGAGTCTCTAGTTGAGTACATCTTGAGGTGGCGAAACCTCTCGATGAAGTGTGAACCCCAGTTGCAAGAACAACATGCTGTGGAGATTCTTTTGAAGAATATCCACGGCCCTGTTGCTTTTCTATTGAAGGGTTTCACTATCAAAACTTTTGAAAAACTTCTTAATAAGGCTAGCAATTTGCAGGAAGAGGCTCCTAGGATGCCATTCTTACGAGAGCAGTCTGAAGATAAGAAAGGTCCTAAGTTGGTAAAAACATTTGAAAAGAAAGCTGTGGTTTCAGCGGTAGATAAAGGAAAGAGGCCAGTGGTTAGTCAGCCTAGCCCTCCACCTCCACCACAACCTCCTCAGAAGCAGCCCTTTCAGATAGTTCCTCAGTATACTAGAGATCCCGCCTCCGTTTCTTTCAGAGATAGATTGGCAAAGCCTTATCCGTTTAAAAGGGAGTCAGTTAAAGAAGATCTTCAGAAGTCTGTTAAAGAAACCAGATTTTCAGTTGCCAGAGGCTAGGAGGCCTGAGGATGAGAGCAAGAAAGATGATCCCAAGTATTGCCCGTACCACAGGATGCTTAGTCACCCTCTTGAGGACTGCGTTGTGTTTAAAGACTGGCTTGAGAGGAACTACACCCAAGGTAACATTATAATACCTAAAGAATACTTGGTTGATCCAGAAAAGGCTTCAATTAAGACCATTTCAGGTAATCCTCTTAACTCTTCTTGTTTTGTTGAAGATGGTTGGGACATTGCTTTGTCCCGGGCACTTAAAAAGTCGATTAACAAGTCTTTTCGTCTTTCTCAACAGCTGGCTACGATAGCCCAGGCCCCGGTGTGGAAGGTTGACCTGGATGCTTCGCAGAAGGATGTTGAGCCACTTTCCTCTCCAGTAGTCTTAGGAACTACTGAGAAAAATGTAAAAGAAGAAAAATTTGATTTTGTAGAGAGGAAGTGTGTAGATGAGAGATCTATTAGAATGGCGGATGGTGGTGTTAAAACCCTTTCCCCTCTTTTGTTATCTGACTTTTACTTTGCCCCATCAAAGGCGAAGGGTCAAAAGATGAATAAAAAACATCCTTCTACTTCTGTCTTGATGATTAACCATGAATCTCAAATGCAAATTGATGACTCTCCTGTTTTGAATCAAACTCCTAATGAAATAAATATTGAAGTTAATCAAACCAACCTCACCGATTCGACTATTCAAGAAGAAGTCGAATGTGAAGCTTTATCAGAAAGTGATTTCCCTCAGATCAATTTCCAAGGAAATCCTATCTTGATAGAACTTTCAGATTCTGACTCGCTTTCAGGAAATGATGATCCAACACCTATGGTGTGTGTAGACACTGCCCTAGTTTGCCCGCCCGAAGATGTCGAGCAGGTGCAACTCCGTGGCGGTAAAGTCTTACCCCCTAGGTTGCCCCCTCAGGATAAAGGCAAACAACCTTCATTCGAAAATCTAAGTCCGGATTCCCCTCAACAACCAGAATTCCCTTTAATTCCTCCGGGTTTCGAGTCTGTCGTTCCTAAGGTTGATTACAATGTTCTAGCCCACCTTAGGAAGTTGCCAGCAAAATTAAGTATTTATGACGCCCTCCTTCTTTCCAAAGAAATGAGGGAGTCTTTAATTAAAGCACTTCTCGATCCCGAGATTTGCTTAACACAGTTGGCTGCAACTTCAGAAGGTGAAGCTCTCTACTTCAAAGAGGTCCCTGGGGTTACCTTTTCAGACGAAGATTTACTCTTGAGAACTGCTGACCACAATCGTCCCCTCTACATTACTGTAAATGTGGGAAATTTCAAGTTATCAAGAGTCCTTGTTGATCCGGGTGCATCGGTCAACGTGATGAACATAAAGACCCTTGCTTATCTCAGAGTTGATACTAGCAAGCTTTCAACCGACAGGTTGGTGCTTCGTGGGTTCAACGAGAAGGGCGAGAGAGCTTTAGGTTCGATCACTCTACTCCTGGAAATAGGAGGTTTAAAAACTGAAGCTAAATTTCATATAATTGATTCGACTACGTCCTTTAACGCACTTCTAGGTAGACCTTGGATTCACGAATATAGAATGGTTCCATCTACCCTGCACCAATGCATTAAGTATCAACGAGATGGCATTGAACATGTGATTAAGGGTGATTTGCAACCATTCTCGATTCAAGAAATTGGGATCTACGAAGATGCTGCATATTTCGTACCAAAAGGGTCCTCGTCCCGTTCTAAATTAGAGATCAAATTTGAGGAGAAAATGGTTGGACAAAAATTCAACCAAAGAAAGAAAAAGATAAGGATATCAATCAAGAAATGATTCAATCGAATAGTGAAGACGACTCTGATATCGTTGTCCTTAGACCTCCAAGCGCATTACCTCAAAGAGGTGGGAGGATGGCTTTGAGGGCACGAGGTCGAGGCCGTGCTTCATTAGAAAGAAGAACAGCACCTGTGTATATTGATTTGGAATCAGATTCCGATGGTGAACTAGAAAGTCAAGGTGCTGCCCTCTCCCTCGATTATCAAAACATAAATACTCCTCCAAAATTTGATCTCACCTTAGACCAGGACAGTGACCCTGAGGTAGATATTTCAAAAGTTAAAAGTGACGAGCCCGAATTAACAATGTATGAAAAGCTCACTAGAAGGATTGAGGCCCTTTCTCTGACCCCACTGTCGGCAGGCAGGGTTGTAGGGTTGGAAGTCAAAGTGGCCCCCAACTTGGATGGTGAAGTTAAGAAAGTCCAGAAATTCTTTCCTGGCTCCTCCTCCGCAAGGGACGAAGGCGATGTAACCCTTGAGGAGGCAGATTTTAATGAATTAATGGAATTACCTTTCGGCTACTTCCCTATTTGTGTAAAAAATACTTTTTCTAAAGGTTCTATACCGTACCGATGGACTAAGGGTCAAGCTAGATACCACGAGAATATTTGGCGAACAAAAATAAATAAAAATCCAACAAGTGGTATTGGCTTTGGAACAATTAGTTCATTCGATGATGATGAGTATTGCCTAATGATAACTTACCATCTCGATTCTCCAAATGTCCCTACAGATCCTCCTTGTCCTCTAGATGGACTCTGTTTGGAGACTTTAGACGATCCCGATGATCTTCAAGTTCGGGATGCACCCCCTGAATTTGAAGAGGAAATTAAGTCGACAGTCGATGAGTTGAGAGAAATCAACCTGGGAAACGATGATGACCCCCGTCCGATTTTCATAAGTACTTTGTTAAGCGAGGGTGAAACCCAAGACTTAATCCAGTTGTTATTCGAGTTCAGGGATTGCTTTGCCTGGACATACGATGAAATGCCAGGTTTGCCTGCTGAGGTAGCAGTTCACAAACTTGGGGTTCGGCATGATGCCATTCCTGTTAAACAAGCTCCTCGACGCATGCGCTTAGAGATTGAGCAACAAGTCGTTTCTGAAGTTAAGAAATTGGCAGAAGCCGGATTCATTCGAGAGGAACAATACCCCTCTTGGGTGGCCAGCGTCGTGCCAGTTCGAAAGAAAAATGGTCAGATTCGGATTTGTGTCGACTATAGGGATCTGAATAAGGCATGCCCTAAAGATGAGTTCCCTCTACCAATACCAGAACTCATGGTGGACATTGCCTCCTCACATGCTATTTTCTCATTCATGGATGGTTCATCGGGTTATAACCAAATCAAGATGGCCCCAGAGGATGAGAGAAATACAGCGTTCAGAACCCCTATTGGAATCTTTTGTTACAAGGTGATGCCATTTGGCTTAAAGAATGCTGGGGCAACCTACCAGCGGGCCATGACCCACATCTTTGACGACTTAATCCATAACCAAGTTGAATGTTATGTTGATGATTTGGTTGTCAAGAGCAAAGTCAAAGGGGCTCACCTGTTTGATTTGAGAACTGTTTTCGAACGGTTACGCCGCTACGATTTGAAAATGAATCCTCTGAAATGCGCCTTTGGCGTTACTTCAGGGAAATTTTTAGGATTCGTGGTAAGGCACCGAGGAATAGAAATTGACCCCGCTAAAATTGAAGCCATCTTAAATATGCCATCCCCTAAGAGTCTTACTCAGTTAAGGTCTCTACAAGGTAGATTGGCATATATAAGGAGATTTATTTCTAATCTTTCCGGGAGATGTCAACCCTTCTCTGTCCTTGCGAAAAAGGATACTAAATTTGTATGGGGCGAGAAGTGTCAGAATGCTTTTGACGATATCAAACAATACCTTTCTAACCCGCCAGTCTTGGCAGCTCCGATTCCGAGAAAGCCATTAATCCTCTACACCGCAGCTCTAGATGAGTCTTTAGGTGCCCTGTTAGCTCAAGTTAACGACGAAGGAAAAGAGAATGCTCTCTACTACCTTAGTCGAAGACTCCTTCCTACTGAAGTTCGATACCCGTCAATAGAGAAGCATTGTCTTGCTTTAGTTTTTGCAGCTCAGAAACTGAGGCATTACATGCTCTCCCACTCAATCAGTTTGATTTCGAGAGTTAATCCTTTGCAATATCTTATGACCCGACCTACGTTGTCAGGACGTTTAGCTCGTTGGTCTATGATATTACTCCAATTTGAGATTACTTTCACTCCTTTACGTGCTGTGAAAGGACAGGCTGTTGCCGATTTTCTGGCGGCACACCCCGCTGCCGGCGGATTCTCCTCTGAACGATGATTTACCCGACGAACAAATCATGAGTTTGGGGAAATCTGGAGAGGCCATCTGGGAATTATATTTTGATGGAGCAGCATCCTCTCGTAGGATTGCGACCCAACAATCTGTGATTCCTGGAAAGGCTGGAGTCGGTTTAATTTTTATTACACCAGAAAAAGGAATGATGCATTTTTCCTACCACTTGTCGGAGCCTTGCACAAACAACGAAGCTGAATACGAAGCTCTGATAACTGGTTTGGAACTTGCGATTCTAATGGAGGTTAAAGAGATTAAAATCTTTGGAGATTCCCAACTGGTTATTAACCAAGTCGCCGGAACTTATAAAGTCTTGAATCCGAATCTCCTAAGATATCACCAGTATACACTTCACTTGTTGGAACAAATCCCCATTGCTACTTTGTATAGGGTTCCCCGTGGAAGCAATTCTGCGGCGGATGCCTTAGCAAAACTTGCAAAGGAATTTGCGTGTCCCGAGGAGGATTCCATCCCTATAGAGATACAGGGTCGTAAGACCCTCTCCCTTATAGATTTGGAACACATTAGTAAGACTCCCCTTCAGATCCTTTCTGCCTCTTCGACGATTGACGAAGAAGGCGATTGGAGACGACCCTTAGTCGATTACCTTAAAGAAGGGAAGCTTCCTCAGGATAAATCACTCTCCAACCAGATTAAGAAACGTGCCCTATCATATGCACTAGTTAATGATCTGTTATACCGTCGGTCCTTTGATCATATGTGGCTGCGCTGTTTGAACAAGCGAGAAGCCCAGAAGATTGTTAATGAAGTCCATTCAGGACTGTGCGGTGCACATCAATCGGGTCCAAAAATGAAATTAAAGATTAAAAGACTTGGATACTATTGGCCTACAATGATTGACGATTGCATGAATACTGCAAAGCACTGTCATCAATGTCAGGTCCATGGTGTGGTTTTACATCAGCCGCCTAATGTGTTACACCCTACGATAGCCTCGTGGCCCTTCGAGAGTTGGGGCACGGATATCATTGGGCCGATTGACCCTCCCTCCGCGAGAGGTCATCGTTTCATATTAGCAGCAACTGATTACTTTTCAAAATGGGCGGAAGCAATTCCCCTACGAAACGTAACATCACACCATGTCTTAAAATTCTTTCGTGACCATATTGTATATCGATTCGGCGTACCCCGCAGAATCATATCCGATAATGGGTCCGCATTCAAGTCTACAAAAATCAACAATTTCGTAAGACGCCATAATATTGATTGGAGATACTCGACGATCTATTACCCTCGGGCAAATGGATTGGCCGAGGCCTTCAATAAAACCTTGGTACAAATTGTTAAAAAGACCCTTGATGATAACAAACGACAGTGGGACGAGCGGTTGGTGGAAGCTCTGTGGGCTTATCGTACCACTTATAGAACCCCGACCCAATCCACCCCGTTCGCACTAGTGTATGGATCTGAGGCCGTTCTGCCCTTGGAAATACAAATCCCTTCACTCAGAATGGCAGTCCAGAATCAAATCACAAAAGAACAAAATGCAAAATTACGGTTGGAAGAACTCGAAGGCCTTGAAGAGCGACGTCTCCAAGCTCAACAAAGTTTAGAGTTGTATAAGTCCCGTATGGTTCAAGCCCACGATAAGTTAGTGCGGCCTAGGACCTTCCAAGCGGGAGACTTGGTATTGGTCCTTCGGAGGCCTATCTTAGCCCATCGAAAGCTGGGAGGCAAATTTGAACCTACATGGGAAGGACCCTTCGTTATAGAGACTGTCTACGAAGGAGGCTCGTATCAGTTAGTAGATTGTAAAGGAAACCACCCAATGCTACCTGTCAATGGGCGTTTCCTTAAAAAATACTATGCTTGATGTGGCTCACTTTATCAATTAATAAAATTTCTCTTTTTTGATTTGCACGTTGACCTTTCCCTGTTTAAGGTCTTTCTTTTTCTTAACGCTCTCAGCTTTTTTTCTTAGGGTCGGATCGTTCCCTCCCTTAGAACCACACCTGCTAGTGGTGGAGTACGCCCTCCGTGGCACCACCCTGGCATTTGACTTGGGGATCAGTGGTGGAGTACGCCCTTCGTGGCACCATCCTGATTCACATTCGCTAGTGGTGGAGTACGCCCTTCGTGGCACCACCCTAGTTTGCCAGTTTCGGTCCTCTGTGTGGAGCAAGTTTCCTCCCCACATGACCATTCGCTAGTGGTGGAGTACGCCCTTCGTGGCACCACCCTAGTTTGCCAGTTTCGGTCCTCTGTGTGGAGCAAGTTTCCTCCCCACATGACCATTCGCTAGTGGTGGAGTACGCCCTTCGTGGCACCACCCTAGTTTGCCAGTTTCGGTCCTCTGTGTGGAGCAAGTTTCCTCCCCACATGACCATTCGCTAGTGGTGGAGTACGCCCTTCGTGGCACCACCCTAGTTTGCCAGTTTCGGTCCTCTGTGTGGAGCAAGTTTCCTCCCCACATGACCATTCGCTAGTGGTGGAGTACGCCCTTCGTGGCACCACCCTTAGTTTGCCAGTTTCGGTCCTCTGTGTGGAGCAAGTTTCCTCCCCACATGACCATTCGCTAGTGGTGGAGTACGCCCTTCGTGGCACCATCCTAGTTTGCCAGTTAATTTTGCCTATTTGGAGTAAGTCTTCTATCAGCATCCTATAGGCCTAAGGTTGGGTGATGCCCTTCCTTAGACCCAAGGCTAGGTATTCCCTACCTTGGTTTCTCCAGTTCTCCTGTCTAGTAGGTGTAAGACTTCTATCAGCATCCTATGGGCCGTAAGGTTGGGTAATGCCCACCCTTACATTCTTGAGATTCCTTTTAAATTTTCCATTCGGTCAACGCCAATGTGTGCAGCAGAAGTTCCTTCTACTACACACATTGGGGGTCCATTTGTTGACCTCATTTTTGGTATGAGGTCACTAAGGCCCTTCCAAACTCCAAATTAATTCTAGATCCTAGGATCCACTCTAGACCTTAAGATCCTTTCCTAGAGCCAGACCTTAGGGCCTACTCTAGAGCCTAGGATTCCCTTAAATCCTAGATCTTAGAACTCCTCTAGATCCTAGGATCACTCCAACTTCAAATCAATCCACATCCTTGATCGACCTCAACCTCAAATCAATTCCTACCCTTGATCAACTCCAGCTTCAACTTGATTCAGCCCTTGATCAATTCAAATCTCAAACTTCATTCAATTCAAATCCAAATTAATTCAAGTTTCAAACATATCCAAACTTTGACTCAATCCACTTGAGAATCCAAATTTCAACCTAGACTTTGATCCCACCTTTAATCTAGCTTTGACTTTATCCATCCATTAACAGTCACAGCATGATTGTTAATGATTTGGATACTTCAATATTAATCATTCAAACTTGAAATCCATTCCAAATCCAGAAATCCAGACTCAAATCTAAAGCCTTAAGGCCTTGTCCTAAAGACCCTTTTCAGAGAATTTTCAAACATCCCAAAATCCAGTCTAATGGCCTCTGATTCAGGGTCTATCACTCACAAAGTGATAAGATATGTCTCTAGAGGCTACCCTCCAATTTTGAGCCCATTCTGAGGTCTTTAACCCCAGAATTTGAATTAAAATCCAAAGGCTGTGAAACCTTCAAATATTTACAGCCCATGCCACTGAACCTAACCCCTTTGGGATCTTGACCTTGGAACCCTTACCCAAGCCTCCAATTACTTCCAGACCCTTGATTTTAACCCATTGAGCAGTAAACTGCATTTTTCAGACCCATTTTTGACCATAGTTGACCAATAGGTCAAAATTGACCAAAATACCCCTATGGGGCTCAAATAGGGATTTCAAACCAAATGAACTCCAAATTGGATGCAACCACCTTTGACAAATTTCAAATGTCATTTCAAATCTTTTGAACCTATTTCCAACCCTTGAGTCAACCTGGTTGACTAAGTCAACTGATTTGACCCAAGAGGCCCTTTAAGGGTCCAAACATGTGTTTTGACCCAAATGACCTCTCTAAGTCATCCAACCACTTCCATTAACTTTAAAGTATCATTTCAAACCTGTTGAGCCCGAACCCAGACCCTGGGTCAACCTGGTTGACCAAGTCAACCTAGGTTGACCAAACAAGCCCTTAAGGGCTCAAAAAGGGATGTTGACCAATTTGACCTCCCCAGACCTAGGGACCACCTCCAATGATTTTCAAATACCATTTCAAATTTATCCAGCTATGACCCACCCCTTGGGTCAACCTGGTTGACCCAGTCAACAGGGTTTGACCCAATGAACCCTTAAGAGTTCAAATGAATTATTTTTTTTTTTTTGACCCATTTAACTATGTCAATATCTCCAAACCCTTGAAATCATTCCATTCAATACCTTGAACATTTCTAAACCAATTTTGAGCTCAACCCAACCTGGTTTGACTAACTCAACCCTCAATTCTAGGTCAAAGCTTGGTGGTGTTTGCTCCCATTCCTACTAAGCCCTAACTTTGACCTTTGACCCTTGATTGAATTACTCTAAACAACCCTCACTTCTCCAAATGCCACATCACCAGTTTTGACCTGGTTGACTGGTCAAACCAAGTCAACAAAAGCCTTAAGCACCTCTTTGAATTGGTCAAACCTCCTATTTGACCTCAAAGAGTGTGAGATTAGGTTTGGAGCCTCTCCAAACTGTAGCCTTGACCTCCCCCATGCCACCTCAGCCTCCCTTGACCAGTTGACTGGTCAATTTAGTCAAACCAAGGATTTAGACCCTTTTAAAAGGTCTTAATCAGCCTTTTATCCCTTTTCCCCTGATTTAACTCCCCAAGGCCGACCTATTAGTGCCCTAAGGCTCTCTAATAGGCCCCATAACCGAGCTCAGCCCTTGGTTTAGCCTTAAGTGGCAATGGTCCCCCCCACTCATCCCAAGTCCACCCAATGGGAATGAGGCATGTCCAGCCCTTTCCGCAGCCTTCCAGCTTTCCCAGGGACAGGTGGCATCATCTGGAGAGTCCAGGAGTAGATCCCAGCCATCCAATCCAGCCCAGGCCGTTTGAATAGGGGAAAAGGTGACTTTTGAGGGTGTTGGATCAAAGCACTTTCTCCCACTCACCCTAGCCTCCCAGAGCGAGCTCTCTGTTCGTTTTGGATCCTTAGAGTTTCCTCTACCTCCCCATTACAAAGTCCAAGTGGTTGCACGTCACCGGCGGCGAGTTTTCCGGCGAGTTCACCACCTAGACCGTCCCAAGCTCGTGGCAGCCGATCCAGGCGCGTTCGAGCCCGTTTTTGTGCTGGGGATCTTCACTTGGACAGTCTACAAGCTCATCAATCCAGAAATTTCCAAGATCCAACGGTAAAAATCTCTGAAAACCTTAGATCTAGTTCACATTAGATAGACTTAATTAGCTTGATGTATAAGTTGTTTAAGGCTGAGATAATCATTCCCCATCGATTCTGTTCATATATACTTCCTAAGTTTAAAATTTCAAGCGATTTGGTCCATCCGATCGAGAGAACGAACCAAAAAACGGATTCTAGGGCGTCATCTGTAGTTCGCTGCAGATGTACGTTTTCTAGACCGTTGATCATGAGATCAACGGTCTAGATCGAGTCGTTCCGCGCCTTGGTTCGCCCGTGTATTCGGTGTAAAGTTCGATCGGTTGATCGGCGGGATCAGGGCCGTCCGTTTGGAACAGCGGGATCGAACCTCCTCCGTCTGATCTTCCCCGCTGAGATCGAACAGCGGAATGCGATCTCAGCCGTTAGATCGAACCCGCGATCAATCCAACGGCTACCGCCAGCCGCTGACGTGGTTAAGTGAAAACCGCGTGAAGCGGCCCGCGGCCGACGCGTGTCCCCGCCGTCACGCGGTTTCGATCCCGCGAATCCGCGCGTGCCGCGTGTCTGACCGCCGCCGTTTAATTAAGGAAATGTGTTTCTTTAATTTGTTTTAATTGCAGAAACTTTAAAAAAATCATAGTAAATTAAATACAAAGCCAAAAAATAGGTATAATATATCAAACTGTTCAGAATTTTGTCTAGTTTATTTTAAAAATAAAATCAATCTATTTTGACTATTATTTTATTAGTAATTTAAGAAATACAGAAAATCCTTTTTTATTTTTAATTAAATATATATAAAATATTTTTTTTTGAAATTTAGTATGAATATTCAGGGATATATGGCTGACTTCCAGAAAAATTTTCAAAGCCATCTAAGTAAGTTTTGACATTAATTTGAATTGTATGACTATTTTAATAATTTATTAATATTGAATTAAATATTATAATAATTATTTTATATTTTAAAGAGAAATTGATCTCATATAATTCTAGGGTCAGTGGGGTCTCTCAATCCTTAAACCTTTTTTTTTTTAGTATTTTCAATCATTCCATCTTAAAATATATATATTTATATGTATATGTATTTATATATTTATGTACATATTTTAAAATTTACTTTAAAAAATTATATATTGCATATATATTTAGATCATCAAGAGTTTGAGAGATCTCCTTTGGAATTTTGAGTATAGGTTGAATATATGAATGGAATATATGGGGGAAGATGATTAATGGATGATTATATTCTAATTATTCATTAATCATAATCTAATTATATTAATGAGATAAAATTGATCTTTGCATGCTTAGGTTGTGCACACACCACTTAGCCTAGGCTCTCCTAGTTTTAAGGACTTGATTGTGTCATTTCATGTGCTTATTCATGCTTTGTTTAAGGGTTAGACAATACATTGATTTGAGCCCATTAAACTTAGTGTCATTAAGGACAATAATTAAGGATTTCTATAGAAAACCTAGAAAAATCTCAATAATTAGGGTTCATTTCCCCTTGACTTGAAACTTTGAACACTTGAACTTAGTGACATCCTCAGTCCTTAGAGGAATTTTTCACTGAAGTTAAAAGTCATTAGGACCCTTAATCAAATTTCCTAAGTTTATACCCTTAATTAAGCCCCAAAACCTTCTAAAAAATGTAATAAATCCATTTTAACTCCAAAAAATACATATAAACCCTCTAACTGACCAGAATCAAACCCTTAATCCATGAAAATTGAAGGCTCCTTAATTTGGCAGCAATTCTGTAATTAATTTAATTTTAACTAAAAACCCACTTTTAATTAATATTAATTAGTTAATAATAATTAAAAATCCCAAAAACTTCCCAAACACTTGTTGATCCCTCCTTAGGTCATTCCTGACCTTTGGAGGTGTTTTCAAGGAGTTAGGAACTCATTTGGAGCGAAATCCCAAAAAGGCTCTCTAATTAAGCTTTTTTTTTAAATTTCATTAAATACCTCAAATTTCAAACCTTTGTAACTAATTCAAGAAAAATCCAAATTGACCAAACTCACTTGCATTCAACTCCTAATAATGTCTAATATTTATTAAAAATGTTAAACTCCAGAAATCTGCAATATTTTAAAAGTCAACAAATTGGTCAAACCGTAGTCAAAACTAGTTCAAAACTTCAAACCTTCGTAATAAAATGTAGAAAAATCCGATTTCAACGTACCTACCTTCTAACTGATCGTAGTGAGGTTTAGTATTTTAATAAAATACAAACATTCCAGAATTTGAACTTAATCAAAATAGTCAATTTTTCAACCTCTTTATTGAATGATTAAAATATTCAAAAATTCGTAAAATTCACAATTATTCCAAAACTCCAGAAAATGTTAACTTAATGTTTAAAACATTCAACAAACCTTTTAAAACACAACAACCATCCCGAAGATAAAGTTTATTGGCTGGACTACTCCGGGCTGCGGGGCTAAGTGTCCTAAGGAGGCTGGTTCCTCGAGCCTGGTGGCACAACGCCACGAATGGATTCCAAGGGGTGTTAAGCCTTAAGAATAGATTAATTATTAATTATCTAACCTTTTAAAACCTCTAATTTAATTACATTAATTTGGTTTATCGGCTGGACTACTCCGGGCTGCGGGGCTAAGTGTCCTAAGGAGGCTGGTTCCTCGAGCCTGGTGGCACAACGCCACGAATCGATTAATGGCAAACTTAAACTAATCAATTTTAAAAATCAGCAAGAAACCCTTCCTAATATTAATTCACGTCTCTTAATTACAACAAACTTAAAGTAACTTAATCAACCCCGATTGCTACTGGGTAACCCAGGCCTACGAGGCTATTAGCTTAGCCCCAAGGAAGGTGAAATAAACTTCACGGCCTCGGTGTGAAACAAAGGTAGTAATCAATTAACTTTTAAAATATATTTAATTAAAATTCTTAATCTATTAATACTTAAACTTTAATTGAAATCCCCCTATTAAGCCTTAACAAACTCAGACTTTTAGATAACTTTAATTAATCGCCCAACTTAGGATATACCCCTGCCACACTACCTTTCACACACACTTTAGATGTTGTGCTAGGACAACCAACTCTAGATCTAGGTTAGGCCGGTGTTTACTTTACTGCTGTGTGCCGGACTTTTTGTAGTCTTCACTGCAAGTTGTGGATGAAATTGCTTTGTTGTGTCTGCTTATTTTTTTTTGGTACTCTGTGGATGGATTGATGTGTTTGGCGACTAGATTACCCTTAGGTTAGGTACGATCTGGATGTTGACACAGTTTTCTGCAGGTGGCCGCGCTCATGCAGGGCAATATAAAAAGGGGGCAAATCATAAAAAAATGCATAAATATTATAAACTCTTTGCACAGGTGCTTCAGCTGCTAAAGCCCCCAAATCATAAAAAGAGCGTGGCCAGTGTGTTTTTTTTTTTTTTTCTGCTCATATATAACTGCTTGGGAATAACTGCTTTTTATATATTAACTGCTTAGGATAACCTTGCAGGTGAGTCTAGATTTTGATTTAAAATAAATGTAATTTGTGTAAGTGTCAAGTGTTGTGAAAGTTCATTTTGAGTTGGGATACATAGATCCAAAGCTTGGATTCCAAAGAGGAAAGGATACCCCTTTGGGGAACACTCCTTTTCCATTTGGAAATCCAAATTTGGATCATTCCTCTCCCTTACCCAAAGAGGAAAGAGTGGCCTTCCCCTTTGAGGGAAATGCCCTCTTATCCATTTGGGTAATCTACTACGAAGATTCCAAGAAGATTGAAGAAAAGGAGTCCAAAGAAGAACAAGATTAAAGATGTGAAGATTTGAAGATTGAGAGTATCCCACTCAAAATAACTTGCGTCATTACTAGATTTAGAACCCGGGTTGTTGTCAGTGGTGCCCGGCCACTTTACTTTCTGTAATATTCTGGTTTGTAATAAGCAAGGCAACTTTGCCTATGGACATTTATTAATTAATTTATATTTGATGTGATGATTTGATTGCCTCTAGGATTACTTGTTTTTACTAGTTTTTTTTTGGCGATTGCATGCCGCTCTTTGTTTTCGCCTGGACACGTGAGGCTCGTGAGGGTGTGAAACTTTTCTACTCATAATTTTAAAAGTCTAAAATTTTAGTGAGTCTAAACAACATAGAAAGATAACGAATCTAGGGAATTAGCCGGGGATCGCCCCCGGGGTCGCATACATATTTTTGCATTACTCTTTCCTTGCTTTAGACCCTTCCCCGCCTGCGGGTAGAGTCCGGATAGTCTGACCTATGAGGACGAGGTGCCGGACCTGGGGAAGTCCAGTCTTCTAAAAAACTATTTTATAAGCCTGTTTTTAAAATTTCAAGCATACTTGATTGGAAGTTGTTAACTAGCATGCATTGCATTAGATACAAACTAAAAGAGTCAAAATTTTAATCGCATCAGTTTAGCATTTTTGCGCCCAACATATGTCAAAGGGGCCAATTAGGAAAATCTCTAGATGTCGGCCCCGACCCTCCAAAACTTTAATTACAACGTCCCTACCACTCTTGCATAAAAGACCGGACTCATCTATTTTAAATCGACTAGGTGGTTAGCTGGCTCCCCAATCCAGGCCGGGGTAAGTCCAGACCTTGCACTGCATTAGTTAGGTTCGGATGACTGTGGTCCAGTGTCCAAATTAGACTTAGGATCCGGGGCAGATTTTTGATTATAAGTCCCCAAATTTCGGGAATATAGTCCCAAATTTCTAATAAAATACTCAACTCTAATTAAAATTTTCTTTCAATCCTAAAACATAAAGCCCAACACTTAGATTAGGTTGGGACACTTCCGGATGGTTCTGGAATCTCAAAGTATCCCCTACCCCTCTTCCTTTGAATCTGCTAATAACTGCTCAATCTTGCTCCATTCCCTTTTGATTTTTCCAATAATTCTATTCAGACTTTGATATCATTCTTAGAAACTCTAACAAAATTCTGCCATCATTTTAATCGGGAGTTTTCGTAGGAGATTTTTGTCTCCCTACGATGTAATTAACTACGAGGGCTTGCGCTCGTAGGAAGTTTGGAACCACATACACCTGATTTTAAAATTGATTTTAAAATTCCACTAGATTTCTTTGGGAAAACTTAAAGAACGATCGTCGTCATTGCATTAGGAGAATTATCGTAGAACAGTGTCATTTCTCTTTGGAGAAATACATCTTTCTTCGATAAGGCTTTGGATGTAAATACGACGATCATACTTCTTGAGTATTGTAAGTTGGGTATTCAGCTGAACCCTGTTTTGTCCCATCGGGGCCATATAAGGTTCTCTTTAGACCCGATTATAATATTCAAGATGAGTTCATATAGTTCTGAGTCTGAACACCGTTATGAAAGTTTATATTTTTCCCCCAGGATAATATATTCCTTCTAGCGAGTTGATTCGACCTTAGAGTTAGAGCTTAACCTTAATTTTGGAATCCCCAAAGAAAACTAGTATCTTTTCAAAACATCTTTTCAAAATTCCACCAACAAACTTCAAAACCCAACAAGAAACACTAGGATAAATAAACAAAATTAAAAGACGTTATCCTCAGACAACCGTCAGAGCGGGTTCCTCACATGCATCGAATTGTAAGTTAAATAAGAAAAGTACATAGAACTAGCAAACCGATGGTCCACCACTGCAAGATTATCCAATCTCCTTAACAGATGCTTCAAATCAACCCAGATACGACACCCTAAAGTTGCTTTACTTTGAGAAGAATGATACAGATGGAGTGGCACTTGCGGAGAGATGAAAGAGGTTAGAAGCCAAGAAGAAGGGTGGAAAGAGCCCGCAGGATTTCCAAGCAAACCCACAGGTTATAACAAATATGCTCAAATAATCAACTCCCTTTCCTTCACAACATCTTCTCTTATTTATAGGCATGGTAGAGGAATGCCAAGAGCCATATGACATTAATTTCCTCTAGAACCAAAGCATCATATTTTATAGGACTTCCCAAATGCTCTTCGAAAAACAACCCATCATGAGAAAACGAAGAAGCATTCACGGGAAACAAGCAGGCCACGGAACCAAAGAGTCACGTTCTCGGGAAAGAGACCAGGCACGGAAAAGAACAGCAGCCGGCCGGATTTAAGGGATAATGGCTCGAAAAACAGTAACTTCCCTTGAATGTAATTTATAGAAATCTGCCACAATTAAACACAAGCCACAGTTTCCCAAGGGACAAGAAGAAAGGGGAAGGAGAAGGGACAAGTCCACCCCATCATTGAATCCTTTTTAATGAGCTACTAAATTTCAGCTCAAGCAACTTAAGAGAATGAGCTCCAACCCAACCTCCTCCAACCAACCTGTGAACCAGCAGAAGCAAATGGATCAATCAAGCGAGCAAACCAAAGGTCTACCAAGCTCTATGCACAACTTACCATGATCATTGGATGCTTTCCCATCATTGGATAGCTAAAAAAGAAAAGAAAATAAAATAGAAAACAAAATATACTATTGTTCAAATAAAATAAAAAGAACAGAAATTTTTGATAGCATCATTAAAGCTGAGCTGATGTTTAGCTCATTATTTGGAGGAGTAATTGCTATACTTTGCTCATAAATTTAAAAAGGTATTCTTCTTTATGTTGAGTGGATCTTGTTTCTTCCCCTTCTTGTGTCTCATTGGTTTCTTCTTTGTGTTGTTACCGTGACTTGCTGCTGGGTGTTGGTTCTGATTCCCTGCTTGGGCTTTTCGTTTTCTCCCCCTGGCTACTTTCCCGTGGCTTCTCTTATCTGTTTTCTGTGTTGGCTCTTCGGGTCCCTCCCTGGCTGTGTTCCCGTGGCTTCTCTTACCTGTTTCCTGTGCTGATTTTTGGGAGTTGTTTTGTGGTATATGTTGCCCTTCCTCTTCTCCTTACCTGATTGGTTTGGTTGGAGGTAGATGTTGGCTGTTTGGCTCCCCTTTTCTTCTATATATATATATATATATATATATATATATATATATATATATATATATATATATATATATATATATATATATATATATATATATATATATATATATATATATATATATGAAGTTTTTGTCATGATGAGGTTGTTGTGTGCTAATTTTTTGAGTAAGAAAACCTGAGGATTTTTTCTTCTTTCGGAATAGCTTGCAAGCTATGTCCCCCATCTCTTCTCTTCTCTATAGCTTGCAAGCTATGTTTTGTCTCGGCTTCTAATCTCTTTCTTCTTGCCACAACTGACCACCCCACCTGTATCTTTCTTCTCAACATTTGGCAAGCAGCTTTAGGAGTTTATCTTAATGTTTGTGTCGTTTGTAAGCGTCAAAGTTTATAAGTCCTTTTATATTATAAAAGTAAAGTTGTTTTTTTATTTTTTGTTGTTTGTCTATTTTTGAGTATTTTATGCATTTTCTTTTATCCTAGGAAGAGTCACTTTTTCTTGCAAAAAATTAGGGGTTGTCCTAATTTTTTGTTTGCATCATATTAAATTATTTAAGTCCGGTTGTGAATATGTATGTACAAATATATATGTATATATATATATATAACGGAATATATTGTTTCAAATGTTTGCGTGATCTGGAATCAATAAAGGATTTCCAAAAAAAAAAGATGAAACCACCTAAAGAGTAAGAGAAATGTTCTCTTTAAATAAAAAATGCTCCTAGTATCTTACAATAAAACTATAAACCAGACAAAGAGCTCCAACTCAAGCAGTATGCTTTAAGTTACCTAGATAGTAGATCTAGGTCAAGAGCTCATCTCTAACTTGTTACATTTAACAAAGTATTCATTAGCTCGGTACATAGAACTCAATCAGTAACTAGTCATGTGTCATGCTTATTTGAAACTAGCATCATGTCTTATCTATAACTAGCTTGATACCTTCCCTTCAATTAATAAAATATTTAGGATAAATTTCAAGCATTTTAAAAATATTCATACAAAATTAGATGCCGAACAAATCAATCTAAAAAGCTTCTTTATAAATATAAACAAAATGAAACGTTAAAAAATCCCTTAACACTTTAGTTTCTTGCAAAATTCAATCACAAATGCCCATGAGTCAAGTGCTCAATGGTCCCAATCCAAATTTTAGCAGGTGAGAACATCTCTACCCCCAATCAATCAACTATCATCCTCATTCCTAGTTGCCCAATATAATCAATACATGAGCAAAAATTTCACTTGTTCAAAGATTTTATCAGTTGAAAAGCTTCAGCCCTGATTTATAAGAGTAAGAAAAATGTTAACCTAGTATCAATTTCCAACACATTAATAGATAATGTGAATTGAAGCCTTAAACAAGAAACTACCAGATAAAATCTAAGTTGGAAAAGAGACATACATGAAGATGTGGTACATACTAAAACAATAATAACATTCTAAAGCCACAAAAAATATATGAATGGTGTATTTTTTTAATAGACCTTATTCCCGACATTCTTGAACTGAACATGTCATTATGCCAAATCTGAACTATGTTGAAAAAACAAAGGAAACATTAAAGAGGAGTAACATTCGGAGCTAGTATAATCTAATGTTGATGTGTTTGTCGAATTGCAAAAAATTCCGTTCAATTAGAGCCAATCATAATAACACAAACCATATAAGGTTTTATCTTACTGAAAAAATTCATCACAAAGGGGAAGTTGCGCCGCTAATGGAAACCAAAATGAATATATATTGCTAACCTTGGCCCATACTGAGTTATCATTGGCAATTGAAGCCCCAACCAGTTTATACAGAGCTTCATGTTTACTTCTACCAGATTTCTCACCACTGATGCTGCATATCTACGGAAGACGCACACATGAATATAGCTAGGAAAACAGATATACCAAAAAATGTCTAGAAGACCTCCATTCATCTTGGCAATCAGAAATGAACCAAATAGAACAAAGATCTTAGCACTTACATGGTGAAGAATTTGAAGAATGCTTAGTTCACTTTCCGCTTCAGCATTGATTGATGAAGTAGCTTTCTCAAGAAAGAGTTCCGTATCATGCAATCTTTCCCCACCAAAAGTTGGCCCTATGTCCTTAAAACCATCAGACCCAATCATTTGGGTGATCTCAAGTTGTTGATTTCCCATAGAGCTCTCATAATCCATAAGAGAGTCGGGCTTTTCAGAGCGATTTATCCATGAAAAAGTATTTCAGAAAATACATCTGTGCCATGCCTCAAATCTTTGCTATGTGGACCAAGAACTTTCTTGCTCTGCAGGACATTAACTAGGTCAACATCAATGCGGGGAGTGAACTGTTTCAATGCCCGTCTCAACAAGTTCTGTTCTTCTATGGATAAGCTAAGGATAAAATTCAAGAAGGCGGCTGAATCATGGGTATAAACAGATTATTCCATATATGGAAGCTTCTTTCAGTTTAGTATTTTTATCGGTTACTAAAGGGGCCAGTTTAGCGAGCCACAATTTAAGAATGCCACCATTACTATAACCATCAGAGTTTGGTGAATGGTTGTCAAAGGAATTATTTACAAACTCAACAACAGCCAGCTTTGCCTTAGGGGACCTTTGTTCATCCAGTGAACGAAGAAGAACAGGTAACAATGAATCAATGCCATATGTCCTACTAACAATTTCCAAGTTGACATGTCATACATGGTTGCCTAACCAGCTCCTTGGGATCAATCAACCTTGAAAATACATATGGCAAGATTCTCTCAAGGTAGCTTTCAAAAGGCTTCCTGCATGGGGGGATAATCACTACAAGTGTTGAAAGAGCTGCCTGCGCAACTTTATGGTGTGGATCATGCATGTGTCGAAAGAATAGTTTCATGACCTTCTCAAAGTTCTGTGTAACTTCTTGTATACCTCTAGGCCCTTGCTGCAACAAGTTTCTCAAATAGTTGAAAGCAGACACCCTGGCAACCCAATCTGAACTAGAGCAGAAACCCTCGCTAAGTGCATCACCAAGGGATGTTGGACCATCCACATAACTGGATAATTCAACCAAATGAGACTGGTTATCATCAAAAATGCGTCTCCGACTAGCTGAAACCCTTCCAGTTGCTTGCTTTCTAAGAAGTGGCCTCTGAAAATTTGGAACATAATTATTGTTTAGATCCCTGAAGCCAGCGTCCTTATTAGCTGCATCCATAGACTGTCTATCTAAGTGCATGTTTGAAAGTTTCTTAAAACTGAGATCAATATTTCGTTCAACGGTACTTCCATCTAGTGCCCTTTCAGCATGTCTTTCACCATGTAAGGTAATGAAAAAGAAGACAATGAATCAGATGCTAGATTATCATATTTAGAATGACCGCCCACATATTGGTTATTTGAATTTATAACTTCAGTCAAACTTGAACTACCATTTCTAGTACTACTTGTAGCAATGCTAACAAACGTTGGATCAGCCAATAATGACTCATGTAGAGAGAGATGATTTGAACCAGGAATAGCTGCTGGGACTGGTGGATCACGAGAAGATGGGGAATCAACCCCTGCACTAGGAGCCAAAGAAAAGAGAGGGAGAAAAGAGGGAAAAGCTTGAGCTATATCTGACATATTGAAAACAGCATTGAGAAGGAAGAGATGAATGAGCACTAGAGAATAGCAAAAACTAGAAACTGTTCTCCCAAAAGATAAGTAAACATTCAAACTAATAGCAACATGTTCAAACAAAGTATCATAAATCATACCTAGATCCAAACTAGTCGACTGTGTGCTAGAATTTATTTGCTTATCTGATAAGCTAGCACCTCTCAGTAACCTTTCAATGGCCAAGACTTTTTGTTTGCTTGCCTGAAGCATGATTTCAAGGCTTCTTTCAAAGCCTTTTTCACGTAGCTTCATTCGTGATAAAGCAGGGGTTACTGTGGAAAGTGACATTCCTGAAGTAACACTGGAACTTCTATCCATTGCAACAATGGCAGAAGTAGCAAATCCAGGAACATTCATTGTAACAGCATGAGATGGCACACGTGAAGGCTGTAATCCTCTATCACGAAGCAATGGAGATGCATATCTTTTATGTATGCCACCATCTTCATCATTTATTAAGTAGACATGATACCACCTTATCAAGGAATGTGCACCCTAACAATTCTCATAAATGATGACTAGAAAAGTTCTGAGAAATAATTTTCTAAAACCCATTGTGAATATAAATCATAAAATATAAATGATTGTAATAGGCTCCAAAATAGGAGTGTCAATATTTGACACAACCCGAAAACCCGATTCGAACCCGACCCGAAAATTTCGGGTTAGGTTCAACCCAAACCCGAAACGAGTCGAGTTCGGGTTCAACAATTTGACCCGTTTAAAAAATCGGGTTGGGTTCGGGTTAACCCTTTGACCTGAAATTGACCCAAAATTAACCCGTTTTTGACCCGAAAACACAATTTTGACCCGACAACCCGAGATTGACCCGATTTTGACCCGAAAAAGAGGAGATTGACACATTTTGACCCAAAAACTAGCAATGTTTTGTTGAAAACGGGTTATTCGGGTCGTGTCTGGTTGACCCGGACTAGAAGCGGGTCGGGTTCAGGTCCAGAAAACCAACCCGTTTTCAAAAAAGGGTCGGGTTCGGTTTGACCCGAATAGTGTCGGGTCAGTTTTGGATTCGACCCGAACCCGACCCGTGACCCGAAATTGACACCCCTACTCCAAAAGATGAATATTATTGCATTAACAGGATCCTAATGTCAGAAAGGCAAAACAAGATCAACTAAAAAATTAGATAAAGCCTACGAAACAATAACTCCTATCAAAGCATGGGCTCATCATCTTAATAATTGTTTATTCTAACTATTATTCCTAGCAAGGGAATAAATTAGCCAATCTTAATGCTTATAACATGAAACAAACAAACTAGGCCAAAATGTTGCAACTCAGGCTCCCGAGTTTATATTTTTTATGATAACAAATTTATTGATTACCTCTTTATTTCTCCTAGCATTTGCAGTGCATAATTGTTTGTGTTTGTTCTAACATTTCAAGTACATCTATGGGCTTCGAAAATTTGGGCCCCCACATCCCCTGAATAGGAGAGTTTTAATGATGTTCCGGGTCAAATTTTTAGAAGGAAGACAAACTTTGGGATAAAACACTACCCAGAGATTTCACCCTCATTTTGTGAAGACATTAAAATCTGGTTCAAGATTTCCCATAGGCGCAAGCAGCTATGGTTAATTACCCCTCCCGATCACGAGAG
The DNA here is from genome assembly GCA_022539455.1 of Dendrobium nobile. NCBI lineage: Eukaryota > Viridiplantae > Streptophyta > Magnoliopsida > Asparagales > Orchidaceae > Dendrobium > Dendrobium nobile. Next base: position 21,167,792 of record CM039722.1, on the reverse strand, counting down.
AGCACTTTTGATTAAGGCTAGTCATTAACTAGGTACGAAATACCTAGCATATAGTAGAAGCATATGAAATTGGAATTATAAATTTATTATTTTTATACTTAAAGCGAATGGTGGGGAGAATGATGATGAGCTCGATCAGGATCTCATGGTTCCGTCGTCCCGGGCCATCGTGGGCCCTAGTATACTTAGTCAGAGGAGGTAGTTGACCCAACCTAACAGAAGGATTCTTTTCGGTAGCCATTGGTTGCATCGTCCAAGGGTACCTTGTAAACTTGGGGTGGATGTTTGTTTAAGGAGACAAATTTTAGTCAATCTTAGCTAACAGAAAGCTTTGTGCCTTATTGAGTGCACCCTATGATTCATTACTCAAGGGACTTTTAACCATTGGAGAACATATGGGCTTTGACCGTGATCGTGATATAGTGGTGCTATTTTGCAGCAAAACCACCCGATCAGAGGGCACATGCCACGTCCCCGTTGGCGATAAATCATTTCAGAATGAATCACATTGATACATTCAATTAGACATTTTGCTCTTTGTGAGCAAAAGTTATTCTGAAATTTAACATCCTTAACAACCGTTTGTGGATGATGGATGAATTTTTGTTTTAAATTTTAAATAATAAATTTCATTTGAATATTTTAAAATTTATTAGTATTTTGTCCCAGTATTTCATTTGAAATATGGTGGTATTTTAAATATTTGAGATTTTCTCCGGTTGAGATTAGCTTTTAACACGGCCATCATCAGGGTGAATTTGGAGTCATTTGCAAATTTTTATATTTTGTAAAAATTTGAGAGTATTTTGAATATTTCATCCCCTCCGGTTGATATAAACATTCAACAAGACCATCATTGAGGATTTATTGAAGCTATTTAAAAATAATTGCATTTCATGAGCATTTGGAGGCATTTGAAGGTGTAGAGTCCCCTCCGGTGATATAGACATTCAACACGGTCATCATCGGGGGTTTAAAATAGCTTATATATTTATTATTTAAACCGTGTCAATTCTGTTTGCATATTAACAGAAGATTGGGTTTATTATCGATTTGTATGCTTTTAGTAGTGAACCTTTCACGATCGTATTCAAGTCTTGTCAACTTCATTCCATTTGAATAGGAGGATTATACTTGAATTTAGGTTCACTTTTGACAAGTGTAGAATTCTCAAACGTTATTTTTATCTTACATATTTTATCAAAAAGCATATGAAGGCTTTTAAAATTTAATATACATGCTTCTCGAGGTGGTGATTTGCTTCTAAAGTTAGTAGCACTCTTATTGGGGCAGTCTCTTACTTGCTAAGGCTGCTACACACATCTTAGACGTGTCGATATCCTACATTATGTTGCTTATTAAAATTTTGAAAATTCAATTTTATTGTAGGAGGGGAGCATTTGAAATACTCAAATATGATTATTTGTGCAAATACTTGCCGTTGCGATGTGCTCAAAATTTTATTTTAGGGGCCTACAAATGCCTTATGTCCGCTTGTAAAAGTGGTGCGGATCCGGTGGCATTTTACTCTAAATAAGATATTTGAAAAAGTATCACTTTTTTGCATAAAAAAAATCTTACCAAAACCATTGCTATCTTCTTTCATTGTCTTATATGAGAACTTTGTTTCCACTTGCTACTAAAATTTGCTTTCCTTTAGCTGCATCAATTTCTTCTAACATGTAGTGTCCATGTCTTTGATAGTTATGAACACTTACTGATGGCTCTATAAGACTATTTTTCCATTCTATTGATCATATTTTAGTCCACTCGATCAACATAAGCCTTGAATTAATATTTATCGAAGTTACTATCATAATATAGCAACAATATTCATAAGGAATTGAGGACTTATTCATTCTTCTATGAACTATAATATCTCCAAAGCGTAATCCTTAACACGGAACTCATGCATTTTGCCATCAATAGCCATCAACTCTTTCATTCCACTTGCTTTATCCCTCTTCTCTCCTTTTTTTTTTCTAATTCTTGAATTCAATTTAATATTGAATTCAATAGACCAAAATGTAATGACTAAAATCTGTTGAATTATGTTTCTCTCCACCAACCATAATCCAATCGTAGCCATTAAATTTGTTATGATTGCATTTGGATTTGTCTACATTGGGCTTTAATTTCTCCCAACAATCAATACTATTCCTTGAGACTTTAAAGCACTTATTATTTCTCCTTGCATACTCAAATTATTCAATGTTTAAGAAGGAATATATAAAGAAAGAAATCATGCTTCTCTTTTTATTTTTATTTTTATTTTTTTAAAACATCAAAGCTGCTGAAAATGAAAAGTCACATGTTATGATGTTTCTTATTATTATTTTTTTAACATTAAAGTTGTTAGAAACACAAATCCACATTTTATGATCACTTTCGTTTGTCACTTCAGCTTTATAAACATGTTGCCAGAGAATGTTCTCATACCACAATAATTCAATAGGCATAGCAGAGAAATGCCGTCATCCAAAATAATTTAATATTTATTTGATTGATTTTATATTTATATTAATAATTGAATTCAAGCTCAAGCATTCTTTAAAATTTTATTTAATTTGAGTTCAAGAGATCTCCAAAAATTATTTAATTTGACTCAAAGAAATATATCAAATTTATTTTGTTTGAGCTTAAGAAATATCAAATTATTTTATTCAGACTTTTGATCGTCAAAATTTTGGCAGTATCACGTCGTCTCCCCCGTTTAGAGGGAATCTATAGAAAACTGGGTCATCCCTCCACGCTACTCGAGCGTGTATGATAGGTGTTGGGGGACACCGGGCCGTACATCTTTCATCCCACCACGCTACGCGAGCATGTATGAGGCCTTCAAAAGTACCCGTAAAAGAACATCAGTGGCTCTCCCCACCATGCTACAATAGCGTGTATAGGGCATACCCACCTCGCCGTATGCGTCGCACCGGACTCCCTCCTACCGAGTTAAGAGAGCGCGTATAGGTGGTTCGCCGGCTAGCCGCAACCGTCGAGAATGAGATTTGAGATTTTAGAGTTTGGCGAACAATATACCTTGACGAGCGAGCGAGGCGACGACCGCGACAGAGATTTGTGTTGAGGCTAATGAATTTTTTTTGTTATATTTATTTTCTGATTTTGTTTTATTTATAGAAATATATTTTTAAAGATATATAGTTATATATGTAGGTAGCTAGAGGTAGAAAATGAGATTTTCTGTAATAGGTTTTGTGAGAGATTAGTGAGAGGAAAGAAGTCTGGGCTACTGAGCTTAATTAGATGGCTGTTTGGTTTAATGAGATGATTGTTTGGGTTGATTGAGGGAGGCGTTTAGGAGATGGTTGAGGGCAATTGAAGAGAAAGCAGGTGGACTTCGGCTGGTTGGATATTTGAGTGAAGAGATATAATAGTATGGTTGAGTGTAGGTGGATATGGGGGTGTTGACCCGTTACTGTATCCAAAAAAAAAAAAATATACGTACCTGTCCGGCGCCGAATTCAGCACGTCGTCGCCCACGACCTCGCACGATCGAATGTCCCTCTACATCGTGTTAACGGCTCTCTCGCTCTAACTCTCTCATTCTCTCCCGCCCTCTCTCGCTCTGACTCTCGCTCTCTTCCTCCTGTGCGATCGAAAGTTACGACACTTTGATCGGAGCTAACGACGGGAGCTCGCCGCGAAGTTAACTTTCTCCCTTCGGCGCTTCTTCCTCGGCACCTCCGTGGCTGTTCGACGACTCCTCCTGTAGGATCGGAAGTTAAGACATTTTAATCGGAAGCAAGGAGAGCTGGCCGGCCGTGAAGAAGACTTTCTGCCTTGCATCGCTTTTCCGGCTCTGTTGCTGATCGGCTTCGGCTCCTCCGTAGCAGTTCGACTTCGCTCCTTCGACGAGCTTCCTTTCTGACCGATCGAAAGTTACTACATTTTGATCGGAAGCAAGCAGAGGAGCTCGCCGGCTGCAGAGGCAACTTTCTCCCTTTCGAGCGGCTTCTCCGACCCTCCGTGGCTCTTTGACGTCGCACCTTCGCCGGCTTCCCCCTCTCCGATCGGAAGAAGCAAGGAGCTCGCTGGCCGTGCGGGTAACTTTCTCCCTTGCCACGCTTCTTCGGCCTAATCCCGTGAATCAAAAAAAATAATAATAATATATATATATTTTTTATTTATTATAATAAATACATTTAATTATAATTATTTTTAATTAATTTTAGTTAATTAATTAATTATTTTAATTAATTATCATAATTAATTATATTTAATTTTAATTAAAATTATTATAATTAAGCTAATTAATTATAATAAGTTTTTAATTAAAGTTAATTTAATTAATTTTAATTTAATTAATTATTATTAATTAATTATGTTTTATTAAATCAATTAAAAGTTAATTAATTATAATTAATTACAAATTAATTATAATTAATTATTTTAGTTAGTTTTAATAAAATTTGATTAATTATCTTAATTAATTGTAATTAATTATAAGTAATTAATTAAAATAATTTATCAATTAATTTTAATTAATTAATATTTATTATAATTATATATATATATATATATATATATATAATAAAAACAAATGTATAAGCATGCCTCCCTCCCCTTGCCTCGATCCACGAGCCACCGCCAGAGTCGCCGACAACCCCTGCCGGACTTCAAGGTATAAGTTTTGAAACCTTGGCTCTATCTCTTACCTCGTCTCGCGTGTCGAGTCGGCGGTCTGCCTATACACGCTCTTGTAGCGTGGTGGGAGGGGCAACCGGCGCGACACCTACGACAAGGTAGGCGAGCGACCTTTGGTTCCGGATCTTGCCTCGACTTCCGTGCCCACCCCCGCCGGACTTCAAGATATAAGTTTTGAAACCTTGGCTCTATCTCTTACCTCGTCCCGCGTGTCGAGTCGGCGGTCGGCCTATACACGCTCTTGTAGCGTGGTGGGAGGGGCAACCGGCGCGACACCTACGACAAGGTAGGCGAGCGACCTTTGGTTCCGGATCTTGCCTCGACTTCCGTGCCCACCCCCGCCGGACTTCAAGGTATAAGTTTTGAAACCTTGGCTCTATCTCTTACCTCGTCCCGCGTGTCGAGTCCGCGGTCTGCTTATACACGCTCTCGTAGCGTGGTGGGAGGGGCAACCGGCGCGATACCTACGACAAGGTAGGCGTGTGACCCTAGGTTCCAAATCTTGTCCTCGAGCCTCTTCCACCTTCGCCGGACTTCAAGGTATAAATTTCTAACTCCAATCCCGTTCTCGACGTTTGCAGCGGACCGGAGAACCACCTATACGCGCTCTTGTAGCACGGTAGGAGGGAGCCCGATGCGAAGCATACGACGAGGCGGGTAAGCCCTATACACGCTCTTGTAGCGTGGTGGGGAGTCACTGCTGTTCTGCTACGTCACTTCTGTTCTGGTACGAGTACTGCTGAAGGCCCCATACACGCTCTTGTAGCGTGGTGGGATGAAATTTTGTACGGCCGCGGTATCTAAGGACACCTACCATACACGCTCTAGTAGCGTGGTGGGAAGGCCCAGCTCCCCTATTTTCCCCCAAACGGGGGATATGCCGGGGTGCTGCCGAAATTTTCACTGAAATGTACGAAGATTTGAACAATATAAAGACATCATTTCAGCAACAATACGAAGAACAACAGAAGACATGTACTTGAACAGAAATGTACTGAACTTGAACCAAATGAGCAGAGGACTTGTATGACGAGCAGAGGACTTGTTGATTTGAACCTGAACAAAATTTAAATGATTTCTAAAGGCCAAATTCAAATAAAAATCAAGTCAAATTGGAACTGAACTCAAACCAAATTGAATATGCAATTGAACTCAAAGGACTGCAGGGGACTTGAACAAGACTATAGTATCAAAACAAAGACTTTGATTTGGACTAGATCCGGATCCGTACAGAAGACTTGAACTTGTACTCCGAACTTGAATATTAATGATTCAAACTCAAGCAAGTACTTGAGTTGGACTACAAGGGACACAGAAATAACCTTGCACACTGAGCTCACGAAACTGATTCGAACTGGACATGGAAGGGTTCATACTTGAGTCAGATCCGACACCAATCAAACTACAACACCTCCTATGGATGTATTCAGTGTATAACACACGATAAATGTGAATGCCCGCAACCTACAGTAGAAGGCTTATACGCATTCAACTACGGCTTACAGCAAATACAATCGCCCAACCACCCGAGATTGGTGAAGGGTGGATAAAGTGCAAAAATAATGGGTCTTCTACGAGTACTTTCAGGAGGTCGTAGTGGATACATCAGTCCTCTGCCAGCAAACACAATCTACTTGTGGATAACAACAGTGGATACTTTGTAAGCACCACGAACCGCTGTGGACACAAGTACGTCTCCTACGACGAGCCCTACGAGGTCAAATGAATTATATTGGCAAACAACAGTAACAAGCTGCAGAGTTCATATACGATTGTCGTATGTGCTAATATGATCTCAAATATAAACCAACGCCTGTTGATTGAGATGGCGATACGGGAAACCAATGATGGCGGATTTGCTTTTCTACAAACAAATGCAGCCCGACAAATACCACCTGAGATTGGTGATAGGTGGGCATGATGTAGGCAACAATGGGTCTCCTACGAACAGTTTCAGGTGCTTGTAGTGGATACAACGGGTCACTGCAAATAACTACAAATCACTTGTGGATAACAACAGTGAGAGTCTCGTAAGCATAGCAATCCACTGTGGACACAAGTATTGATATCATCTACGACAGCGGTGATCAAAATTTCCAAGTACACCGGGTACAAATGCAACCCGATGTACGAAAAAAAGACATCTCCTGGCAAAAGGAAGGACATGTTTGAACAAATTAGAACCAAACTTCCTGGTGTTTTAAAGTCTCTTTTTGGTTCTATAATTAAGAAGAGAACAGTTCGGGTGCCCACAAACACCAGAAATAACATGTCCGCTATACTGAAGATCTAAAATGAGTTCTTTCCAAATCAACAATCATTGACTCCAAAGTCCAGAAAGATCTTTCCCCGGTGAATGAGAAAAGGGGAGCCAATATCAAGACGCCACCGGATCTGCAATACTTATGAAAGCAGACAAAAGGCGTTTACGATCTACTACGCACGCCCCCGGATCCACAATACTCGCGCTAGCGGACAGAAGGCGTGTACAAGCCCTCAAATGAAAAAGTTGTGCACACTCAAATGACTATTACCCGCACAACTATAAAATATTTTAAAGTACCCCCACACAAGTACACCGTAGTATTGTATACACATAGGTACACAATGGGGTACGTCTAAATCAATATAAAAATCACCCGCATGGGCCCTGGCGAGCGTGTTATTGGTACACACGTGACGTCTAGGGATGCTGCGCGGGTTGATAAGTGAATTCAGGTTCGAAACCGATCCTTCTATACGGGTCAATAGAAGTCGACAGGGTTCGAACCAACAAACAAATATACGGTTGTGGCGACCATTATATTTGTCTTAATACATTCATATTAGGCCTTCAAGGCCTACAATAATGAGAATTCACTATCAAAGGGCATAAAGCCTACGAAACCCGATCCTCTGTCAACAGCCCGACAGAGTTGACAAGGTTCAATCCATAAAGAGAAGTAACCCCGAACACCCCGATGATGGCCGTGTTGAATGTTTATCTCAACCGGAGGGGTCCATTCAAACTCCAAAAATGCCACTCAAAATCCTAAAATTCCAAATATTTAAAATTGAAATAAAACCATCCAATACTTAAAGCAAAATTCATCCGCCCTCCGCAACAGTTTGCCGAGGCGGGCAAATTCAAAAACTACTTCAGCTCACAAAGAGAGAAATGCCTAGTCGAAAATATCACTAGGATCCATTCTCAAACATTCTCATGCCAGTAAGGACGTGGTACGTGTCCTCTAACCGCGCGTTCGCCGCCAAATGGCACCGCAGGATAAACGGTTATGACCCGGGGCCCTCTGAACCGCGTGGTTTCGCCGTCAAATGGCACCACGATATCTCGGTTATGGCCAGAGCCAATACGCTTCTTACTGACATCAAATCCTTGAGATATGAATCAATAGGATATGATCGATAGGGCACAAAGCCCTCTGTAAGCTAAGGTGGATTCAAATTTGTCCCCTTAGACAAACATCCACCCCAGGTCTACAAGGTCCCCTTGGACGAAGCAACCCATGGCTGCCGACAAGGATCCTTCTGTCAGGTTGGGTCGACTACCTCCTCTGACTAAGTAGACCAGGGACCACAATGGCCCGGGACGACGGAACCATGGGATCTTGATCGGGCCCATCATCCATTCCCCCACCATCCGCTTTAAGTGCAAGATGGTGCAATTTCAATTTTAAATATTAAATCTTTCAAAACCTATAAATTTCCAAGCTTCCAACATTTCAAATCCCCAAACCTCCAAACCCAAATCCATTGCTGCTACTATATACTAGATAACACGTATATTCTACGTATATGATCGATGACTAGCCTTAATCGAAAGTTCTCTCTCGTGATCGGGAGGGGTAATTAACTCTAGGGGCTTGCGCCTATAGGAAACCAGAACTCAGATCATAAAGTCCTCACAAAATGAGGGCGAAATCTCTGGGTAGTGTCTTATCTACAAACCCATCTGCCTTCCAAAATTTACCCCGGAACTTAGTTCGTTAAAACTCCCCTCGCCGAAATAAAAAAAAAGAAATCACGCGGCGGGGAGGCCGGGGCCGAATTTTCGGAGCCCACAGATTTCTGGCTACTCCGCTGGGGTCTGGTTTCTCTTTCCATCTTTGGCTTGTCGTTTAAATGCTATAGTAGCAGTAAAAAAGTGAAATGATGATCATATTGAGATCTATACGGTGAACATCAGGATGTGACATTTGGTTCTTATGTCCAAAGATCCATCACTGAAAGGTCCCGAAAATGAATCTTTTAAATAAGATCAATGGAAATTTGTTTAGCAGGGTTTTAAATTCCATGCTAACTCTCCTGCTTCTATTATTTGTTCTGCGTTATTTCTTTGTTATGAAAGCGTGGGGTGATGTATCAATTCTGATCACTAACCCCTACCTTTCATTTTTGCAGAATGGAAAAGCAGGACACACCGATGACTGTCCAACTGGGACGAGGAGCCAGAATTCAACTGGCGAATGCTGTCATTGAAACTGGAAATACTGGAGCCACCATCCACTTTGGTGGGCTCGAATTCTCAGCAGCTACTGCAAGGGCTGCAGCCGTCCCTGTGTACGGCATAAATTCTGAAGAGTCTTCTGAAAGATCCTATTCTGCAAGGGCTACTGCCAGGAATACTGCCCAAGGAAGAACTTCTGTATTTGAAAGATTGTCCCAACCTGAAACCCTTACTGCAAAAAGGGTTGTCAATGGAAGGAAAGTTTCTGTGGTGACTGCCAACACCACTAACCTGCCCAGAGAGACTATTGCATCTGGGAGATATAATGCTGAGGCTTCCTCATCTGGAGGAAGGCTTACTAGAAGGCAAAGGAGGAAGAGAAATGCGGAGCTGCGTGCTCAGCAGCTGCCAGTACCAACTCACCCCTCCAATTTGCCAGCACAAGAACCAGATATCAATATTCCCACTCAGAACAGGTTCACTAACCTGAAGTGGGTAAAAAGAAATAGCTCCTCTGGTGAGCTTAAGAAATCTTTCTGGGAGCGTCGACCTGAAGCTCCAACCCCTCAGAATATAGAGAGCCCGAACGTCTGTCTGCCCGGGTACACCGAGTTTTGAAGACAATCAAGGAGAAGGGCTTAATGAAAAAGAAGTTTCAGAGGCCACTGATCGTTGAGGCCTGAAGAACCCCTCCCAGAGAGAGGCTATCATCTGCTGTGATAACAGAATGGAGAGGTTATCGACGACAAGCTCCGCAGGAAGCACATCGGGGCGTGACACTTGGACCACGTGTCCAGGAATCCGCCGCCAAAAGGGCCCAGCGGAAAGGCAAACAAATTTGGAGGCCGAAGCCTCGAAATGAAAAGGTCTTTGAAGAAAGAGATAAGTCAAGCGTGACATCCGGAACAGTCTACCGGAGATCCACACCTGCCAACAGAACTCGTCAGAATTGGGTCCAAAAGAAGTCCCATAACGACGACAATTATAATGACAGTCGACATCCTGTAGAGTCTTCCAGGAGATCCCGTCATTCTCCTACTACAACCAAAGAGGAATTTCACTTTGATCGTAGTCCACGGGTTGAAGAAATAGTCATCCCAAATCAAGAACCTGAAATTCAGTGGCGCCGTCGCTCAGAAATTCAGGTGCAAAATGATGAAGAAGAATATGATGATGAAGACACTATGGAGCTCGAAGTGGTTCATATGGTCAGTCACGTCGATGTTGAAGAGGAAGATGATGGTGATGAAGATGACCAACAATCACAGCCCCGTGTACGTGTTTATCGACGCCGCCACAGGGCTAGATCCATTGCCAGCCGAAGTGCTCGCTCCTCAGAAGAAGGAGATGAGGAAGAAGAAAAGGTCGGAGAAAATCCCTTCGCTGGCGAAGACATCACACTCGCTGAAATGAGAAATCAAATGAGGCGACAGATGCGAAGGAAAGACAGAGAAATCTCTCAGTTAAACGATAAAATGACTGAGATGATGACTCAGATGACGGCTATGATGGAAATGATGCAGAAGACCACTTCTGTGGGCCCTGCACCAGTTCAGCCCTTCAACCAAGCTGCTAATCCTCAAAATTCTCAAGCACCCCAAGCTTCAGGAGTGAAAGGTGTACTTGAAGGTGGCAAAGAAACTGATGATCCAACCCGCCAGCGCACTCCACAAGATGTGGCGAGTGCCTCTGAGCCTGTAACTGCGTCATAGCTGGAAGGCTTGATTAGCGAAAAGATCAAGGCCATTATAGCTGCTGAACAAGCGGAGAAGTTGGTAGGAAAAGGTCGCCCGTACCCAGCAGAGTATGATCAGGTGTCATATCCAAAGGGATATTCTGTGCCGAAGTTCAATATTTTTGATGGAAATAAAAATCCCAGGCAGCATCTCGCACAATTCAAAGCTACCTATGGGAACACAGGGGGCAATGATGCTCTGCTATTCAGGCAATTCGTAAGCAGCTTAATTGGAACTGCTTTTGAATGGTACGCTGAATTGCCGAATGATTCACTAAAGACCTTTGCGGAGCTAGAGGCCTTGTTCGTGAAAAGATTTGCCAGTGCAAAAGAGAAGACTACTATCGCTGATCTCGCCCTGGATAAAAGGAGAAAGGATGAGTCAGTGACGAAATATATAACACGCTGGCACAATCTCAGCATGAAGTGCGAGCAACAACTGGAAGAAGAGCATGCAGTTCAATTGTTGATGGGGAACATTGATGATAAAATGCAGCCCTTCCTGTGCATGGCTTCAATCACTACTTTCCAAGATCTGCTGGACAGGGTGGCAAAATTTGAAAAGTTAAACTTATCAAAGTCCGAAAGACTCCCTGATAAACTCAAAAAGGCGAAGGCACCTGATGCCAGAAAGAATGAGGTCTACTCCGCATTCCCTCCTAGACCTGATAAAGGTAAACGGGTAGTGTATAATGTAGACAAAGGAAAACAGCCTATGCAGTATGAAGAAAAATCAAAACAGGCTTACAATCCAAATCCTCAACCAAAACTAGTTCTTGGAGGAAATGACAAACCTCGAGCCTTTCCTGGTGGAGGAGAGCGCCAGAGGCAGACTACAGGAGTTGGTGATAGAACGTTCCCCTCCCTCAAGGAAAAAATGAATAAAGAATATTCATTTAAGAGGGAGAGTGTCGCAAAATTGTTCCGACAAGCACTCAAGAATGATCTGGAGTTGCCAGAATGCAAAAGACCTGAAGAGTCCAGACACAGTGGCGACCCAAACTATTGCCCGTATCATCGGGTAATTAGCCTCCCAATTGAGGATTGCTATGTCTTCAAAGATTGGTTAGAGAAGAAGTATAAAATGGGAGAGCTGACATTATCAGATAATGTATTAGTTCGTCCTAAGAAGGAATTCACCCGGGTGGTGACATCCTCCTCCGTACTCTCACCTAAAGAAATAATGAAAGAACTTATTCAAGATGAGCAATGGGAGACTGTGGTCTCCAAGAAGACAACTAAAATGTTGAAACAGCTGGAAGGAGTTCCGGGTGTCAAGTGGAAGTCTCCTACTGAGCCAGTACTGAACTTAAAGTGGTTGCCTGCGCCTCAAGCATCCACCTCTAAACAGCAACCTGGCCAAGCTAGCTCATCAAAGTCTGGCAAAGCAAAGCCAAAGCCTTCTAAGAAGAAAGCCAAGTTGAAGAAGCCTATGGCGAAGAAGACTGCAACTCAAAAGGCTATTGATAGTTTGGGTGAATATTATCAGACTATCAGGAGGCCTATCAAGCTCGGTGATTTTATGAAAGAGCTTAAAATAGATGAAAAGGAAGAAGAAGCTGAGGCCGAATCTCTTCCTACGGAGATATGCCGAGTCATCTCAACAACATCAAAGATAACAGATAGGGAGAAATACGCTGAAGAAGCGGCCCCTGAGTTCTGTCTAATGGTATCATCAATGGAATTCAGTTCAGATGATCTGTGTTTTCCAGATGATGAAGATTCAGACCCAAGCGTAGCATCGCAGATGAAACATGTGAAACTGGGAGACGATTCCGAGTCTACAGGAATCCCCAGACACAACAATGGCTGACTCTGAAGAGAATACTTTATCAAATAAGTCTGAATCAGATGAGGTGGCCCAAGTACAATTGAGAAGTGGCAAGGTACTGCCGCCTCCACCAAAGAAAAAAGTTCCTAACAAAGATAAGGGAAAGGAGATAATTATCAATGAAGATATTATCCCTGAAGATCCCAAGAAAAAATAATACTTCTTCTAAGGGGATAGATTACAATATCTTATCCCACTTGAGAAAGATTCCAGCACAACTTAGCATATACGACGCCCTCTTGATGTCTAAAGACCTTCGAGAGACTTTGATTCACGCTCTCAAGGACCCTGAAAGATATGAGGCATATTTTGCTGAGCGCAACTTGACGGAAGTCTTGCAAGCTCGAAATGAGCCCCTTATCACCTTTACCGAGGATGATATGATGCTTGGAACGGCAGATCACAATCGCCCATTGTATGTTACGGCAGAGAGCGACGATATGGTGATCAGTCGAATTTTGATCGATCCTGGATCTTCCGTAAATCTCATGAGCTTAAAAGCACTGAGATCCCTCTGTCTCGATGTGGAACATCTTGGGCAAGACAAGTTGATGGTACACGGCTTCAACGAGAAAGGGCAGAAAACCCTTGGTTCGTTTATGCTTCCTCTTGTATTTGGGGAACTCCATACAGAAGCCAAATTTCATGTGATTGATGCGGACACCTCATTTAAGGCGCTACTAGGTCGCCCCTGGTTGCACGAATATGGCGTTGTCCCTTCGACATTACACCAGTGTATGAAATATCTGAAAGAAGGAGAAGAATTCAGAATTTCTGGTGATATTCAGCCCTTTGCAGTACATGAAGTAACAGTTTATGAAGATGCTAAGTACTTCATGCCAAAGAAGCAAAAGTCGTCAAGTTCTCTTGAGGCTAGAGCATCAAATTCTAAGGCTGCAAAGAAACCTAAACAAGAAGGTGAGAAGAAGCGTGTAGGAGAAAGAAGGCGACGCCGACTCTTCCTAAATCACCGATCATTCCCAAGGAAAAGAAACATGTACCTCATCTGGGGAGTGACACAGATGAAGATGATGTTACTCCTGCCAAATCTCGAAAAATATGCCGATCCACGGATTAATGGAGTAGGCAGATTGAATTTTCAAATGATGATTATGACTACGACTCAATCTACATGAACTCAGTGCAGAGTGTGTTCTCCAGAAGAATAGACAGTCTGTCAATTTCAGACAGCGTACTCGTAGTCACTCGTGTTCCCATACAACATTTCAAAGAACTCATTTCGCGCGAGGTTCATAAAGTAGAAGAACTCTCCACTCTTTATCTGCCTCCTCTGAAGAAGGGGACTACACCCGGAAATGTATTGTATTCCACAGGAGTACGCGAAGAAGAGAATAATGATTGGTGTTGTATGTTCCTCGATTCTGAAGAGTCATTTCCTACGAGGCTACCAGAGTTCAATACCCAGAATATTCTAAGAATGCTACGAAAGCAAATCAATATTCCTACTACCAAGCGACAGCTCCGTACAAGCTTGGGCCTCTGGTATGGAAGAAATCCGCGTCCATTGCGACGAAAAGATATAGATGCATATAAAGGCATTGGATTCATCAAACGAAGATTCCTCCGAAAGAAACTTGCCAAGCAATCACATGCGGAGAAATCAAATCTGATAGTGATGAAGATGAGGTATATGAAGCCAAAGCTTATGATGATAAACCCGTAGAAGCTGAGCCTGCACCAGAAGAACTGGAAGATGGTGGACAGGCTGCTACGATGGACGAGCTCAAAGAAGTCAACTTGGGAACTGAGGAAGACCCTCGCCCAACCTTCATTAGCTCTCTACTACCAGAAGATCAAGTAGAAGAAATACAAGAGCTCCTCTGTGAATTCAGGGACTGCTTTGCCTGGACATATGCTGAGATGCCCGGCTTATCCCCTGAAGTGGCAGTTCACAGATTAGCCATCAAGCCTGATGCAGCACCTATCAAACAAGCTCCAAGGAGAATGAGATTGGAGATAGAAGAACAGGTGGTTGCTGAAACCAAGAAGCTCATAGAAGCAGGCTTCATTCGTGAAGAAAAATATGCCGACTGGATTGCCAATATCGTCCCTGTAAAGAAGAAGAATGGCCAGATTCGTATCTGCATCGACTTCAGGGACCTCAATAAAGCGTGTCCGAAAGATGACTTTCCACTCCCAGTATCAGAACTTCTCGTTGACAATACTTCCAACTACGACATATTCTCTTTAATGGATGGATCGTCTGGATACAATCAAATTAAGATGGCGCCTGAGGATGAAAAGAACACATCATTCAGAACACCCATCGGCATTTTCTGCTACACAGTTATGCCCTTTGGCCTAAAGAACGCCGGTGCCACCTATCAACGGGCGATGACTCGTATATTCGATGACTTGATTCATCAAAAGGTTGAATGCTATGTAGATGACTTGGTCATTAAGAGTATGGACCGAAAAGACCATCTAGATGACTTGAGAATAGTGTTCGAGAGGATCAGAAAATATGATCTGAAGATGAACCCTCTCAAGTGTGCATTTGGGGTATCCTCAGGGAAATTTCTGGGATATGTTGTTCGACATCGAGGCATCGAAGTCGACCCCAATAAGATCAAGGCAATCATGGAGATGCCACCTCCAAAGAGTCTCCGACAACTCCGTTCCCTACAAGGACAACTGGCTTTCATTCGGAGATTCATATCGAATCTATCGGGTAGGTGCCAGCCATTTTCAAAGCTGATGAAGAAAGATGTCCGATTCAAATGGGACGAAGAGTGCCAAGAAGCGTTTGACAGCATTAAAAGATATCTGTTAAGCCCTCCTATTCTCGCGGCGCCAATCCCGGGAAGCCTCTTATACTGTATACAGCAGCACTAGAAGAGTTCCTCGGAGCATTATTGGCCCAGCATAATGAAGAAGGCAAGGAGAATGCACTCTATTATATCAGCCGAGGTTGATAGGAGCAGAAATCCGCTACTCTCCAATCGAGAAGCATTGCTTGGCCCTGATTTTCGCAGTTCAGAAGCTCCGCCACTATATGCTGTCTCACAAAATCACCTTGATATCAAAGATCGATTCGTTGAAGTTCTTGATGACAAGACCAGCGTTGACAGGTCGTTTGGCAAGGTGGGCAGTGATCTTACTACAGTTTGATATCACATACGTGCCACAAAAAGCAGTGAAAGGGCAGGTGTTGGCGATTTTCTCGCTGCACATCCTATTCCTGCAGATTCTCCGCTCAACGACGATCTACCTGACGAGCAGATCATGAATGTTGAAGAAGAGGAGATGCCACAAGTATGGGAAATGTACTTTGATGGAGCATCGTCAATCAAGCGTGCTCGGCCTCCAAATCTAGAGAAAGCCCATGCCGGAATCGGACTCATTTTCGTGGCGCCCGAGGGAGGCATAATGAGATTCTCATTCAGCTTGACTGAACCTCGGACCAACAATGAGGCTGAATATGAAGCCTTAATAGCCGGATTGGAGATTGCAATCGATGTCCGAATCCGAAATCTCCATATTTTTGGTGATTCTCAACTTGTTGTAAATCAAGTACTGGGAATTTACAAAATCACTAAGTTTGAATTAGCCTGTTATCATCGGCGAATTCTTGAGCTTATGAAGCAAATTCCAGTTGTCAAACTAACTCAAGTTCCCCGAGGTCAAAATGGCAAAGCTGATTCCCTGGCAAAATTGGCTAAAGAAATGGCGAATATGGATGACGAATGGCCTATAATAATTATGGTGCACAATCGGCGAATCCTAGAGCCAGCTCTACTACAATTCCTGCAGGCAGAGGGAATACCAAATTCAAGCCAGCAGGATGCAACTCCGTTGATCCTCAACCTCCCCAACCAGTTGATCTCGAAGATCAGTCTGAAGAGAATCAAGTTCCTAAGAAAAGACGCAAGGCCAGTCAAGCTTCAGAATCATTGTGGTATTGTCTAGATATTGAAGAAGATGACTGGAGGCAACCTTTCATTGACTACTTCAAGGAAGGTAGACTACCAACAGACAAATCAATAGCTGCTCAAATCAGAAAGAGAGCACTACGATATGCATTTGTCAATAACACATTGTATCGACGTGCTTTCGATCAAATGTGGCAAAGATGCCTAGGGACTCGAGAAGCTGACAAGGTGGTAGCAGAAGTTCACGAAGGACTTTGTGGAGCGCACCAATCAGGTCCCAAGATGGCAGTAAAAATTAAAAGAATGGGTTACTATTGGCCGACCATGGTCAGAGATTGTATCAATCATACTAAAAGGTGCCACGAATGCCATATTCACGGTGATATTATACATCAACCGCCAAATCCGCTGCACCCTACAATAGCATCCTGGCCATTTGAATGTTGGGGTACTGATGTTATTGGGCCAATAGATCCGCCGTCATCAGCAGGACACCGCTTTATCTTGGCAGCAACCGACTACTTCTCAAAGTGGGCAGAAGCGGCTCCATTCAAAGAAGTTACATCTGAGCACGTGATCAACTTCTTCACCCACAATGTTGTTTACAGATTCGGTGTGCCACGCCGCATAATCTCAGACAACGGAACTGATTTCAAAAGTACAAAAATCTACAAGTTCGTTGATCGGCACAAAATCGATTGGCGATATTCCTCCATATACTATCCAAGAGCAAATGGCCTAGCAGAAGCCTTCAACAAAACACTGGTAAAATTATTGAAGAAGATTCTCGCCAAGAACAAAAGAGAATGGCATACGAAAATGGCAGAAGCTCTATGGGCCTATCGTACAACTTATAAAACACCAACTAAAGCCACTCCTTACTCTCTAGTATTTGGAGTTGAGGCCGTACTGCCACTAGAAGTTGAACTTCCATCTCTTCGGGTAGCAGTCCAGAATGAGCTGACTCTGGAACAAAATGCTCGGTTAAGAATGGAGGAGCTTGATGCGCTCGATGAAATCAGGATACAAGCTCAGCAAAACCTGGAAATCTACCGAGCAAGAATGACAAAATCCTTTGATCGAATGGTTCGTCCTCGATCATTCCAAGAAGGAGAATTGGTCCTGGTGCAGAGAAGGCCAATCATCCCGCACAGAAAAATTGGTGGCAAATTCGTATCCAACTGGGAAGGACCTTTCGTCATCGAGAAGGTATTTCAAGGAGGGGCTTATCAACTGATAGATCTGAATGGTCAAAGGCCCATGCCGTCGATCAATGGCCGATACCTGAAAAAATACTACGCATGAATTGCTCAAGCAGATGTCATGTTTAATACGCTATGTTTTCATACATGTTTATTAGCGTATATATTCTCTATTTTGAAATTCTCGTGTTATGAGTATACATTTCAAAATCCCCAGTCAAACTGGGGGCATTTTAAATATTTGTTCGGGTCGACATCGCGCTGCATGCCGAGATCCCCAAACAAATTTTTAAAATCTCAAAATTCTAATTCTATTCTGCTCTAAAATGTCCCTGCGAGACAGAGGGCATTTTAAATATTTATTCGGGTCGACATCGCGCTGCGTGCCGAGATCCCCGAATAAATATTTAAAATTATCAATTCAAAATGCTACTTTGTGCTAAAGAATACAAAGACGTTTTTTTCAAAGTATATGCAGGTGATCTCTCAAAGATCGAGACAACACCTTCAACAAACCAAGACTCAAAAGTCAAGAAAGAGATTTTTGAAACTATACACTCCTACAAAATTGAGCCGGAAAAGCTTGAAGTCTTTCAACAGTCTGAAGCTTAAGGTTCGAATGGGTGTAAAAGGTCGGATCCAACACGCCCAAATATGGCCGGATCGCTGGCAGCTCCGTCTACTCAACAAGCCATAAGAACGGCCGTAGTAGCGGAACCCCCACTTCGTCAACCCGTCAGTAGGGACTGTAGGAAAAACGAAGGCCAACTTGACTCGACCAGTTCAAGTGATCGTAGTCTACAAAGTTCTCCAAAATGACTGGAGAATCAAGGTTCCAGCGGAAGAATGAGTCTCGAACAACTACTGAATGTTCGTAGGCTCCAAAATCTATAGCCACGAAGGAGGACTCCAAATCTATCAACTTCAGCAAAATCAGCATTGGGAAGCGCAATTCTCATAGCTCAAGTCTAAAGCCTGAATGGGTGTAAGAGGTCGGATCCAACAAGCCCAAATATGGCCGGATCGCTGGCAGCTCCATCTACTCAACAAGCCATAAGAAAGGCCGCAATAGAGGAACCCCCATCTCAGCAACCAGAGGACGAAGAGCTGTCAAATCCCAGCTCTCCCGATCTGATGAACTCAAGTGATTCAGATTAAAGTCTTCACAAGTGGTCGAGGATTAAGATACTACCTACATTCGGTATTATCAATTGAATCCAAAACCTGTAAATCCTTCAACAAATCCGTAAAGCACAAAGCGAGGATCGAAGGAACTTTTCTTCAACAAATCCGTAAAGCACAAAGCGAGGATCGAAGGAACTTTTCTTCAACAAGTCCGTCAAAGCACAAAGCAAAGGACCGAAGAAATTATCCCAAAGTTCACACAAATCTCAAGGCTGAACTAAGTGGATTCCGTCATCAACAAGTCCGCTATGCACAAAGCTCTGGACCGATGACTTTTCGCCATCGACCTAATACAAACCTAAGGGTTTAGGTCACCGGCATCTACTCCTTCATCAAGCCCGCCAAAGCTAGAAGCAAAGGGCAGAAGGAATATAAAATTTCTGACAAGTCAACAAATACAAATCAGACAATCCTTCACCAAGTCCGTAGCACAAAGCACAGGACAGAATGATCAAAATCTCAGGGCTCTAGCTAAAGTTGTAGAATGAGTTCCCTAAATGACATCTACAAATGTCTCTAAAGACTGGGGGCATTTTAAATATTTATTTGGGTCGACATCACACTGCATGCCGAGATCCCCAAATAAATATTTAAAATTCTATCAAGATATCAACCATTTATGGATATATCTAGAAGCGCAGTGGAGAAAGAAAGTTAGTGTGACATCCAAGCAAAATTTTGGAGATCCACTAAAAGAAAGTTAGTGTAACATCCAAGCAAAATTTTGGAGATCCACTAAAGAGAAATTGTAATGTGACATCCAAATAAATTTTTGGAGATCCACTAAATGAAGTCCTAGTGTGACATCTAGAACAAATATCTAGAGATCCACAGGGTCAATCAGCATACAACAAATATGGCTCGCTCCAGACACGTGCCACATTTGTTGGGGGGCATTTGTTGACCCGTTACTGTATCCAAAAAAAAAAATATACGTACTTGTCCGGCGCCGAATTCAGCACGTCGTCGCCCACGACCTCGCACGATCGAATGTCCCTCTACATCGTGTTAACGGCTCTCTCGCTCTAACTCTCTCATTCTCTCCCACCCTCTCTCGCTCTGACTCTCGCTCTCTTCCTCCTGTGCGATCGAAAGTTACGACACTTTGATCGGAGCTAACGACGGGAGCTCGCCGCGAAGTTAACTTTCTCCCTTCGGCGCTTCTTCCTCGGCACCTCCGTGGCTGTTCGACGACTCCTCCTGTAGGATCGGAAGTTAAGACATTTTGATCGGAAGCAAGGAGAGCTGGACGGCCGTGAAGAAGACTTTCTGCCTTGCGTCGCTTCTCCGGCTCTGTTGCTGATCGGCTTCGGCTCCTCCGTAGCAGTTCGACTTCGCTCCTTCGACGAGCTTCCTTTCTGACCGATCGGAAGTTACTACATTTTGATCGGAAGCAAGCAGAGGAGCTCGCCGGCTGCAGAGGCAACTTTCTCCCTTTCGAGCGGCTTCTCCGACCCTCCGTGGCTCTTTGACGTCGCACCTTCGCCGGCTTCCCCCTCTCCGATCGGAAGCAGCAAGGAGCTCGCTGGCCGTGCGGGTAACTTTCTCCCTTGCCACGCTTCTTCGGCCTAATCCCGTGAATCAAAAAAAATAATAATAATATATATATTTTTTTATTTATTATAATAAATATATTTAATTATAATTATTTTTAATTAATTTTAGTTAATTAATTAATTATTTTAATTAATTATCATAATTAATTATATTTAATTTTAATTAAAATTATTATAATTAAGCTAATTAATTATAATAAGTTTTTAATTAAAGTTAATTTAATTAATTTTAATTTAATTAATTATTAATTAATTATTATTAATTAATTATGTTTTATTAAATCAATTAAAAGTTAATTAATTATAATTAATTATAAATTAATTATAATTAATTATTTTAGTTAATTTTAATAAAATTTGATTAATTATCTTAATTAATTGTAATTAATTATAAGTAATTAATTAAAATAATTTATCAATTAATTTTAATTAATTAATATTTATTATAATTATAATATATATATATATATATATATATATATAATATATATATATATATATATATATAATAAAAACAAATGTATAAGCATGCCTCCCTCCCCTTGCCTCGATCCACGAGCCACCGCCAGAGTCGCCGACAACCCCCGTCGGACTTCAAGGTATAAGTTTTGAAACCTTGGCTCTATCTCTTACCTCATCCCGCGTGTCGAGTCGGCGGTCTGCCTATACACGCTCTTGTAGCGTGGTGGGAGGGGCAACCGGCGCGACACCTACGACAAGGTAGGCGAGCGACCTTTGGTTCCGGATCTTGCCTCGACTTCCGTGCCCACCCCCGCCGGACTTCAAGATATAAGTTTTGAAACCTTGGCTCTATCTCTTACCTCGTCCCGCGTGTCGAGTCGGCGGTCTGCCTATACACGCTCTTGTAGCGTGGTGGGAGGGGCAACCGGCGCGACACCTACGACAAGGTAGGCGAGCGACCTTTGGTTCCGGATCTTGCCTCGACTTCCGTGCCCACCCCCGCCGGACTTCAAGGTATAAGTTTTGAAACCTTGGCTCTATCTCTTACCTCGTCCCGCGTGTCGAGTCCGCGGTTTGCTTATACACGCTCTCGTAGCGTGGTGGGAGGGGCAACCGGCGCGATACCTACGACAAGGTAGGCGAGTGACCCTAGGTTCCAAATCTTGTCCTCGAGCCTCTTCCACCTTCGCCGGACTTCAAGGTATAAATTTCTAACTCCAATCCCGTTCTCGACGTTTGCAGCGGACCGGAGAACCACCTATACGCGCTCTTGTAGCACGGTAGGAGGGAGCCCGATGCGAAGCATACGACGAGGCGGGTAAGCCCTATACACGCTCTTGTAGCGTGGTGGGAGTCACTGCTGTTCTGCTACGTCACTTCTGTTCTGGTACGAGTACTGCTGAAGGCCCCATACACGCTCTTGTAGCGTGGTGGGATGAAATTTTGTACGGCCGCGGTGTCTAAGGACACCTACCATACACGCTCTAGTAGCGTGGTGGGAAGGCCCAGCTCCCCTATTTTCCCCCAAACGGGGGATATGCCGGGGTGCTGCCGAAATTTTCACTGAAATGTACGAAGATTTGAACAATATAAAGACATCATTTCAGCAACAATACGAAGAACAACAGAAGACATGTACTTGAACAGAAATGTACTGAACTTGAACCAAATGAGCAGAGGACTTGTATGACGAGCAGAGGACTTGTTGATTTGAACCTGAACAAAATTTAAATGATTTCTAAAGGCCAAATTCAAATAAAAATCAAGTCAAATTGGAACTGAACTCAAACCAAATTGAATATGCAATAGAACTCAAAGGACTGCAGGGGACTTGAACAAGACTATAGTATCAAAACAAAGACTTTGATTTGGACTAGATCCGGATCCGTACAGAAGACTTGAACTTGTACTCCGAACTTGAATATTAATGATTCGAACTCAAGCAAGTACTTGAGTTGGACTACAAGGGACACAGAAATAACCTTGCACACTGAGCTCACGAAACTGATTCGAACTGGACATGGAAGGGTTCATACTTGAGTCAGATCCGACACCAATCAAACTACAACACCTCCTATGGATGTATTCAGTGTATAACACATGATAAATGTGAATGCCCGCAACCTACAGTAGAAGGCTTATACGCATTCAACCTACGGCTTACAGCAAATACAATCGCCCAACCACCCGAGATTGGTGAAGGGTGGATAAAGTGCAAAAATAATGGGTCTTCTACGAGTACTTTCAGGAGGTCGTAGTGGATACATCAGTCCTCTGCCAGCAAACACAATCTACTTGTGGATAACAACAGTGGATACTTTGTAAGCACCACGAACCGCTGTGGACACAAGTACGTCTCCTACGACGAGCCCTACGAGGTCAAATGAATTATATTGGCAAACAACAGTAACAAGCTGCAGAGTTCATATACGATTGTCGTATGTGCTAATATGATCTCAAATATAAACCAACGCCTGTTGATTGAGATGGCGATACGGGAAACCAATGATGGAGGATTTGCTTTTCTACAAACAAATGCAGCCCGGCAAATACCACCTGAGATTGGTGATAGGTGGGCATGATGTAGGCAACAATGGGTCTCCTACGAACAGTTTCAGGTGCTCGTAGTGGATACAACGGGTCACTGCAAATAACTACAAATCACTTGTGGATAACAACAGTGAGAGTCTCGTAAGCATAGCGATCCACTGTAAACACAAGTATTGATATCATCTACGACAGCGGTGATCAAAATTTCCAAGTACACCGGGTACAAATGCAACCCGATGTACGAAAAAAAGACATCTCCTGGCAAAAGGAAGGACATGTTTGAACAAATTAGAACCAAACTTCCTGGTGTTTTAAAGTCTCTTTTTGGTTCTATAATTAAGAAGAGAACAGTTCGGGTGCCCACAAACACCAGAAATAACATGTCCGCTATACTGAAGATCTAAAAGGAGTTCTTTCCAAATCAACAATCATTGACTCCAAAGTCCAGAAAGATCTTTCCCCGGTGAATGAGAAAAGGGGAGCCAATATCAAGACGCCACCGATCTGCAATACTTATGAAAGCAGACAAAAGGCGTTTACGATCTACTACGCACGCCCCCGGATCCACAATACTCGCGCTAGCGGACAGAAGGCGTGTACAAGCCCTCAAATGAAAAAGTTGTGCACACTCAAATGACTGTTACCCGCACAACTATAAAATATTTTAAAGTACCCCCACACAAGTACACCGTAGTATTGTATACACATAGGTACACAATGGGGTACGTCTAAATCAATATAAAAATCACCCGCATGGGCCCCGGCGAGCGTGTTATTGGTACACACGTGACGTCTAGGGATGCTGCGCGGGTTGATAAGTGAATTCAGGTTCGAAACCGATCCTTCTATACGGGTCAATAGAAGTCGACAGGGTTCGAACCAACAAACAAATATACGGTTGTGGCGACCATTATATTTGTCTTAATACATTCATATTAGGCCTTCAAGGCCTACAATAATGAGAATTCACTATCAAAGGGCATAAAGCCTACGAAACCCGATCCTCTGTCAACAGCCCGACAGAGTTGACAAGGTTCAATCCATAAAGAGAAGTAACCCCGAACACCCCGATGATGGCCGTGTTGAATGTTTATCTCAACCGGAGGGGTCCATTCAAACTCCAAAAATGCCACTCAAAATCCTAAAATTCCAAATATTTAAAATTGAAATAAAACCATCCAATACTTAAAGCAAAATTCATCCGCCCTCCGCAACAGTTTGCCGAGGCGGGCAAATTCAAAAACAACTTCAGCTCACAAAGAGCGAAATGCCTAGTCAAAAATATCACTAGGATCCATTCTCAAACAATCTCATGCCAGTAAGGACGTGGTACGTGTCCTCTAACCGGCGGTTCGCCGCCAAATGGCACCGCAGGATAAACGGTTATGACCCGGGGCCCTCTGAACCGCGTGGTTTCGCCGTCAAATGGCACCACGATATCTCGGTTATGGCCAGAGCCAATACGCTCCTTACTGACATCAAATCCTTGAGATATGAATCAATAGGATATGATTGATAGGGCACAAAGCCCTCTGTAAGCTAAGGTGGATTCAAATTTGTCCCCTTAGACAAACATCCACCCCAGGTCTACAAGGTCCCCTTGGACGAAGCAACCCATGGCTGCCGACAAGGATCCTTCTGTCAGGTTGGGTCGACTACCTCCTCTGACTAAGTAGACCAGGGACCACGATGGCCCGGGACGACGGAACCATGGGATCTTGATCGGGCCCATCATCCATTCCCCCACCATCCGCTTTAAGTGCAAGATGGTGCAATTTCAATTTTAAATATTAAATCTTTCAAAACCTATAAATTTCCAAGCTTCCAACATTTGAAATCCCCAAACCTCCAAACCCAAATCCATTGCTGCTACTATATGCCAGATAACACGTATATTCTACGTATCTGATCGATGACTAGCCTTAATCGAAAGTTCTCTCTCGTGATCGGGAGGGGTAATTAACTATAGGGGCTTGCGCCTATAGGAAACCAGAACTCAGATCATAAAGTCCTCACAAAATGAGGGCGAAATCTCTGGGTAGTGTCTTATCTACAAACCCATCTGCCTTCCAAAATTTACCCCGGAACTTAGTTCGTTAAAACTCCCCTCGCTGAAATAAAAAAAAAGAAATCGCGCGGCGGGGAGGCCGGGGCCGAATTTTCGGAGCCCACAGGGGGATCGGCTAAGAATTTCACAGTAAGGAGAAGAGAGAATGAATTGTTGGCTTGAGCTGGGAGGTGACGGAGGAGAAAATGGGAGACGGGCTTGAGAACAGGAACAAAAAAAATAATAAATAGAAAGAGGCGTGAAAAGCTATTTTAGTTGTGGCGTAAATGGATAGATAGGGAAGCAGAAATGAGAAGGCGGTGATGCACATGCAAGCCAACACCTAGATAGAAGAAATTAGCCTTTGCTGTAGCAGAAGACACATGGCTTTAAAGGTGGCATAATGAAGAACCATAGCTAATAGAATTATCATAACATAATGTAATAAGATATATATAGATATACCTATTAAACTATACAGATTTTAAGAAGATATTTAAACATAATCTAACATATAATATTTATTTGTATTGACGTATTTACTAATATTTTAACTATTAAGTATAAATTAATATTAAATATATATGTACATATCAATTATTATATTTTAACTCTTAATTATCAGTTAAATATAGGAATTTACATTTACAAAATTTACTTAATACATTACTTATTTTATACATATTTAACATGAACTATTTTTAATGCCTATTCACCACTAGTAAATTTTTAAATTTTTTATTTGTATGTCTTAATTTATATGTAGTCGCCGCCTCGTAACTCATGCCAATTTTTTATATTTTCGCACACCGAATTTTATATTTTCACTCGTGCAAATATCCAAATAATATCACTGTCATTTCCCGGTGTTTTCGACGTTTAGAATATAATGGAAAAATTCATTTTGCAAGCGGACAACGTTGAGTATGTCCGTAGTCCATCGATTTCGATCGTTTTCATTCAATTAGATTGTGCGGGATCCCTCTTTGCTCTGAACCCATCGACGAAGCTTGTTTAACAAGTAGATGCCATTTGGATAGTGTTTTGCTAGCGTCGCATCCACTAACACATTGTCGTTCGATCGAGTTGCATACGAACAACTTTTATTTGATATATTTGATGTCCTGAATGCATCGATATGATCCATTTTGTAATCGGACAAAGTTTTAATCAATTCATTATGATCGAGACACTCTGATCTTTGTTCTGAACGATGTTTTGTTTACCAACAATAATTGATCATCACATATGTTGCTTTCATTGATCGTGCTACATATGTAGAGGTTAACAAATACCCCCCAACAAATGTGGTGCACGTCTAGAGTGGACCATGTTTGTTGCAAACTGGTTGGCCCTATGAATCTCCAAGTATATTTTGTGAAGATTAGATTGAGGACACTTCTGATAGATTTCCAAAGCATCTTGCACTTTGAGTGTCTTCAATTTGACTATATGGATATTTTGTTGAATGAGGCTCATCTCTTCAACTTAACCTTAATCCATTAGTTAATTGAGAAACCTTTTCTGAATCTGAATTGCTCCAACTTACCAAGTTAGATAGGCTTTAGATTTGACGGCTTTTGTCATCGAGCTAACAAAATAGGGGCTTTCTTACTGCGGCCATATTTTTGGCTTGTTGAGTAAGGAAAGTTGTCCGCTACTCGGCCATATTTAGGCTTGTTGAGTCCGGCTTTATACACCTATTTCAGCTCTAGACTTGAGCCATAGAAACTTGAGCTTCTCCAACATAACACGTTGAAGTTATCAGACTTGAAAGTTACTTCATTTAACTTTTTAAATTTTGGTTAGTATAGGAGATTAAATCCTTATTTTTTGTACTCATTATCCATGCTTTGTTGAAATCACCGATCTTTGTTTCATATTTGTGTAATATATATATTTTTTTAATATTTATTTGGGGATTTCGATGGAACGCACGATGTCGACCCAAATAAATATTTAAAAATGCCCCCTTGTGTCATGAGAGACTTTTGGGTGCAATTTCTTGGATAGATGTTTATGTGTAGTATTTCTTCAGGAATCTACCATTGATTGGAGGTATTGGTCGTTGACCATGTAGATCAATCAGTTGATAGGCTCCTCCTTGATATACCTTTTCAATAGAATACGGGCCTTCCCAATTAGGCTCAAATTTACCACCTATTTTATGATGCGAGATGATTGGTCTTCTCAGCACCAAGACTAATTCCCCTTCCTAGAATGCTCGAGAACGCACTAATCGATCAAATGATCTAGACATCCTTGCTCGATAAATTTTAATATTTTACTGGGCTTGGAGTCTAACCTCATCCAGGGCATCAAGCTCTTCCATCTGTAAGCGAGTGTTCTGATCTTGCGTGAGATCATATTGAATAGCTACTCTAAGTGATGGTAATTCGACTTCCAAGGGTAAAACTGCTTCAGCTCCAAACACTAATGCATAAGGAGTGTATTTTATTGGCGCTTTATAAGTAGTACGATATGCCCATAAAGCTTCTGTTATTTAGTATGCCACTCTCTTTTATTTTTAGTGAGTATTTTCTTAAGTAACTTCACCAATGTTTTATTAAAGGCTTCCGCCAAGCCATTTGCACTTGGATTATATATAAATGAGTAGCGTCAATCAATCTTATGTCGCTCAATAAATCTATATATTTTACTGCTTTTAAAAGCTGGACTGTTGTCTGAAATCATTCGACGTGGCACACCATATCGATAGACAATATTATGAGTAAAGAAATTAACCACATGCCCAGCATTAACTTCTTTGAAAGGAGCTGCTTCCACCCACTTCAAAAAATAATCAGTTGCAGCTAAGATAAAGCGATGCCCAGCTGATGATGGTGGATCAATTGGACAAATTATATCTGTACCCCAACATTCAAATGGCCAAGAGGCAATTGTAGGGTGCAATGGGTTTGGTTATTGATGTATAATGTCACCATGAATTTGACATTCATGACACTTTTTAGCATATTCAATACACTTTCACCATTGAAGGTCAATAATAACTCATTCTTTTAATTTTTATAGCCATTTTAGGGCCTGACCGATGTGCTCCACAAAGTACTTCATGAACTTCTATTACTACCTTGTTAGCCTCTTCGATTCTTAATCATCGTAGCCATATTTGATCAAAGGATCTACGATAAATAGTATCATTAACAAATGCATATCGCAAAGATCTTTTTCTAATTTGTGAAGCAAATGATTTCTCTACAAGAAGTTTGCATTCTTTGAAATATTCTATAAAGGTTGTCTCCAATCATCTTGTTCTTCAATCATGCATGTATCCTTTTGAAAGTTTAATACCTCTTGAGAGTTGCATTAATCTTGAGTATTTAGTGATTTATTTTGTTGGCTTTCACCAAAAATTTGTTATGGAGTGTGAAGAACAATCGAAGTTGTATCATGTTGACATGAATTTGATGACCCCTCTACCAGCGAGGATTATAAAATTGTCGGCTCTAGCAATCGACGAGTATGAAC
This sequence comes from Dendrobium nobile, assembly GCA_022539455.1. Taxonomy (NCBI): domain Eukaryota; kingdom Viridiplantae; phylum Streptophyta; class Magnoliopsida; order Asparagales; family Orchidaceae; genus Dendrobium; species Dendrobium nobile. The sequence continues at coordinate 21,139,234 of CM039722.1, read as the reverse complement.
TCCGATTAATACAGGCTCATCATTCATATTTGTCATTTCTTTTGCCAACTTGGCGAGAGAATCTGCTTTGCTATTTTGTGCTCGGGAAACTCGAGTAAATGTAATGTATGGAATTTGTTTCATGAGTTCACGAACTTGTTTGTGATAATAGGCTAACTCAAGACTATTTATTTTATAAAGGCCCAATACTTGATTTATGATAAGCTGAGAATCACCAAAAATATAAAGGTTTTGGATCCCTATTGAAATAGCAATCTCAAGACCCACAACTAAGGCTTCATATTCAGCTTCATTATTTGTTCGAGGCTTAGTCAAACTAAATGAGATTCTGATTATCCCATCATTAGGTGTTATAAAGATGAAACCAACACCAGCACGAGCCTTTGGAATGTTTGGAGCTTTAGAATGTTTAATTGATGATGCTCCATTAAAATACATTTCCCAAATTTGTAGTTTTTCTTTATCTTGAATAGGTAGAATTTGTTCATCTGGTAGATCAACATTGAGCGGTGAATCTACATGGATGGGATGTGCAGCAAGAAAATCTACCAAGACTTAACCTTTCACTGCCTTTTGTGGAACATATATGACATTAAATTGTAAAAGTATCACGGCCCACTAGCTAAATGACCTGTCAATGCTGTTCTTGTCATCAAGAACTTCAACGGATCGATCTTTGAAATTAAAGTGACTTTATGAGATAGCATATAATGGTGAAGCTTTTGTACAGCAAATATCAATGCTAAACAATGCTTCTCAATAGGGGAATAATGCATTTCTGCTCTGATTAATCGATGACGGATATAATAGAGAGCATTCTCCTTGTCTTCTTCATTGTGTTGAGCCAATAATGCTCCAAGGGACTCTTCTAGCACTGTTGTATATAATATAAGAGGTTTCCCTGGAATTGGTGCTACAAGAATAGGTGGGCTTGCTCCAAAGGGTCGTCTAGTGCCACTGTTGTATACAATATAAGAGGCTTCCCTGGAATTGGTTCTGCAAGAATAAGTGGGCTTAATAGATATCCTTCAATACTATCAAACGCTTTCTAACACTTTGTATCCCATTTGAAGCGGACATCTTTCTTCATTAACTTGGAAAATGGCTGACACCTACCCGACAAATTTGATATAAACCACCGAATGAAAGCCAGTTGCCCTTGCAAGGAGAGGAGTTGTTGCAAGTTTCTTGGTGGTGGCATCCCCATAATTGCTTTGATCTTATTGGGGTCAATTTCAATTCCTCAGTGACGAATGACGTACCCTAGGAATTTGCCGGAGGAGACCCCAAAGGCACATTTGAGAGGATTCATCTTCAGATCAAACTTTCTAATCCGTTTGAACACGATCCTCAGGTCATCTAGGTGGTCATTGCGATCCATGCTCTTAACGACCAAGTCTTCTACATAACACTCGACATTCTGATGTATTAATTCATCAAAGATATGAGTCATTGCCCGCTTGTAGGTGGCACCAGCATTTTTCAGGCCAAAGGGCATGACTGTATAGCAGAAAATGCTGATGGGCGTCCTGAATGATGTGTGCTTTTCATCTTCGGGCTCCATTTTGATTTGGTTGTAGCCCGACGATCCGTCCATGAAGGAAAACATATCATAGTTGAATGTATTATCAACTAGAATTTCTAATACTGGGAGCGAAAAGTCATCTTTTGGACACGCCTTGTTGAAGTCTATGAAGTTAATGCTGATACGAATTTGACCATTCTTCTTCTTTACAGGGATAATATTGGCAATCTAATCAGCATACTTTTCTTCACGAATAAAGCCTGCATCTATAAGCTTCTTCATTTCTGCAATCACCTTCTATTCAATGTTCAATCTCATTCTCCTTGGAGCTTGTTTGACAGGCACCGCTTCAGGCTTGATAGCTAATATGTGAACTGCTACATCAGGGGATAAGCCGGACATCTCAGCATATGTCCCGGCAAAACAATCCCTGAATTCATAGAGTTCTTTTATTTCTTCCACTTAGTTTTCTTGTAGTACGGAGCTAATGAAGGTTGGGCGAGGATCCGCCTCAGTTCCCAAATTAATTTCCTTTAACTCATCCATAGTAGCACCTTATCCACCATCTTCAAGTTCTTCAGGTGCTGGTTTGGCTTCCATGCCTTGATCGCCAGAGATATTTACTTCATAAAAATCGTTCTTCATTTTTTCTTCAGCTTTAATGCATCTTCTTGTGATTGTATAACAAACTCTTCTCCGTGGATATTTAGAGATAATAAAGCCAAGGCCTTTGGTCATAAGACTGTCATTTTTTCGTGATGCCTGTAAATTATTTTCATATCATATTCTTTGAAATAAACGATTTCTTCATTTAGTTATCCCTCCATGAATTCTTTATTTTCGTAACATTTGTCGAATCCTTGGAGGATGATATTTTGGGATTTTGATAGGCACTATTTCTTCATATTCAAAATATTGAAGGAGCCAATCAACATTTTCATCATGATACTCCCTAGATTTATTGAAGGAGCCAATCAACATTTTCATCATGATACTCCCTAGATTTATATAATATGCTTCCTGGTCCATTATCACCAGATAGAGGAGCTACATAAAATGTTTTGAGTTCTTCAATCTTATGAATCTTACGAGGAGTAATTTCTCTAAAATTTTGTAAATGAAGAGTTGTAACTTTAAATTTATCTTTTGAGATTGACAAATTAGTCATTTTTTCTCAAAAAAGATAGATTGTATTCTACCTTTATACGTAGATTCACCATCATATTCAGAATCAGAGTATTCTGCTTGTACTTCATCATTAGCTAAAGGATTACACAATTTCTTAAATTTGACAAGAAAGTCATCATCTTCATCTGTATCACTTCCCAAATGAGGAACAATTCTTTTATGTTGAGATGATGTATCAATTTTTTTAGGAAGAGTCGGCATAGTCTTCTTTCTTCCTAATTGCTTTGTTTCAACCTCTAATTGCTTCTTTTCAGCTTCTTTGTTGGATTGCGTTAAAATTTTAGAAGTTGATGTTATATTCATATGATTTAATTGATTTTGGTGCATTCGGAATGAAGTATTTTGCATCTTCATAAATTTTTAATTCATGGGCAGAAAAAGGTTATATATCACCTGAAACCCTGAACTCTTCTCCATCTCTCAAATAATTCATACATTGATGTAGAGTTGATAGAATAATACCATATTCATGAATCCATGGTCTTCCCAAGAGAACTTTGAATGAAGTATCTGCATCAATCACATGAAATTTAACTTCTGTAAAAAGCTTCCCAAACTTCAAAGGGAGAACAAATGATCCCATAGTTTTTTGTCCTTTTTCATTAAAACCATGTACCATCAATTTATCTTGAATAAGATGTTGAACATCAAGTGAGAGATCTCAATGCTCGCAAGCTAATGAGATTTATTGAAGAACCAGAATCAATTAAAATCCTGCTTATTAGAATATCATAACTTTATGCTGTAACATATAAAGGACAATTATGCTCTGTTGTCCCAAGCATAAGATCTTCTTCAGAGAATGTAATTACTGGTTCATTTTGTGTTTGTAAAATTTCAGTTAAACATCTTTAAGCAAAATATGCTTCATATTTTTTCTGGATCTTTAAGAGCTTGAATCAAAGTTTCTCAAAGATCCTTTGACATTAGCAAAGCTTCATATACACTAGGCTGTGAAGCAATTTTTCTTAAACGAGATAAGATATTATAATCTACTCGCTTGCTTTGCGTAGATTTCTTCTTAGGGTCATTAGGAATGACATCTTCATTAATCACTATGTTTTAGGAATGTAATTACTAGTTCATTTTGTGTTTGTAAAATTTTAGTTAAACATCTTTAAGCAAAATATGCTTCATATTTTTTCTGGATCTTTAAGAGCTTGAATCAAAGTTTCTCAAAGATCCTTTGACATTAGCAAAGCTTCATATACACTGAGTTGTGAAGCAATTTTTCTTAAACGAGATAAGATATTATAATCTACTCCCTTGCTTTGCGTAGATTTCTTCTTAGGGTCATTAGGAATGACATCTTCATTAATCACTATGTTTTTATCCTTATCCTTATTGAACAGTCCTTTGTTCGGTGGTGATGGAAACCTTCTACCACTCCTTAATTGTACTTGGACTACTTCATTTGATTTAAATTCATCACATATCTCAATTCCTTCAAAATCTTCTTTCATTGATTGAGTGGATCGTTCAGAGTGTTCAGACTCATTATCTTCATTCATATACTTCATCTGAGATATCTCTGTCTGTTCTAATTTGCTTTCATCAGGAAAACATAAATCTTCCTCTAAACTAGCACCTGTTTGTAGCACCATCATACATGCCTAAGTTATCATTTCTTTAGAATTTCTTTCTTGTGTAAAAGAAAATTCTTCATCAAGCATTTGGAAAGGAGTTTGCAGACAAATGTTTGAAGTTGCTAAAATAACCCGGCATGTTTCAACTGGCATGGATTCTTCATCATCACTTGCATTATATCCCTTCATCTGATTTATCTGAAGCTGAGATATAAAATCAGCTAAGATAATAAGACGCCTTGTTGGTTAACAATATTCTTCAAGATTATTGATAACTTTCTGAATAACAGTTTTCTTCTTTCTTGGCTTCCTTTGTCGGAATGACTTGTTTGATTTACTTAATAGTGCCTGGCTAGAACCTGATGAATTAGCTTGATCAAAATGTCTCCCATTAATGATTTAGAAATAAATTTACTTGAATTTGGCTTTCTTTTTAATTCAAGTACTGGTTCAATCAGAGACTTCCACTTTACACAAGGAATTCCTTCAAGTTGCTTTAACATCTTTTTTATCTTCTTTGAAACAGCAATATCCCATTTTTCTTCTTGCACCACTGCTTCTTTTATTTCTTCAACTGATGATATGGGGGAGGATGTAATCATTCTCGCTAATTCTTTCTTTGGTTGCACCAAAACACTCTTTGATAAAGTGAATTCTCCCATTTTATACTTTTTCTCTAACCAATCTTTGAAGACATAACAATCTTTAATAGGATGACTAATCACTTGGTGATACGAACAATAATTAGGATCATCAATTTTATCTTCCTCTTCAGGTCTTTTGGATTTTGACAATTCTAGACCTGCTTTAAGTGCTCGGCGAAATAATTTAGCCACACTATCTCTTCTGAAAAAATATTCTTTTTCCATTTTTTCTTGAAGAGATGAAACTACTCGATCACCTTCTCCTGTTGCTGGTCTATGACGTTCTCCTCCAGTAGGAAAGTTTCTTGGTTTATTATTGTTGCCCCCAAGTATTAATTTTTTATGAGAAACAAACTTGGCCCTTTCTTTATCTTAATCATCTTTATTGATTGATTGCTTTCCTTTATCAATATTATAGGAGGCACGAGCATCACCTCTTCTTGCATCCGGAGCCTTATTTCTTTTGGATCTATCCATAAAACCTTCAGATCTTGAAAGATTTAACTTTTTAATTTTTGCTACCCGATCTAGCAACTCTTGAAATGTAGAAATTGAAGCCATGCAAAGATATGGTACCATCTTATCGTCGATGTTACCCATCAATAATTGAATTGCATGCTCTTTTTCTAATTGTTGTTCACATTTCATACTCATATTTCTCCAATGAATGATATACTTCGTTACTGATTCATCTCTTTTTCGTTTTTCTAATATGAGATCTGCCATGGTAGTCTTTTCAGCGCTAGCAAATCTCTTCACAAACATTGTCTCTAGTTCAGTAAAAGTTTTGATAGAATCATTAGGTAGTTATGTATACCATTCAAAAGTGGTTGAAGTTAAGCTGCTAATAAACTGACGAAAGAGCAAAGCATCTACACCTCCAGTGTTCCCAAAAGTTGCTTTAAATTGAGCTAGGTGATGTTTTGGATTTCCAGTACCATTGAAAGTATTAAATTTTGGCACTGAATACTCCTTAGAATATGACACCTGATCATACTCAGCAGGATATAGGCGCCCTTTACTTACAAACTTTTCTTCTTGCTCAGATGCAATAACAGCCTTGATTTTCTCACTAATGAGACTCTCAAGCTTATCAACTGTCACTGGTTCAGATGAACTTGGAGCAGATTGAGTGGATTGGAGAGGAGCTTAATTGATTTTAGATCTTTCTTTGGGAACATCTTGTACTCCAGATATGCTTGTGGAATTATGCTAATTGGAGGATTTACTGGCGCACTACTAGACGCTTGTTGATTCGAAGGTTGAACCAGTACAGGATTTACAACAACATCTTTCTGCATCAGTTGTATCATCATATTCATTTGTGTCATCATTTCACTCATCTTGACATTAAGTTGGGAGATTTCTATATCTTTCTTTTTCATTTCTTGTTGCATTTCTCTTTGTGTTCGAGCTAGTGCAACAACATCAATTAATACAGATTCTTCTTCCTCCTCTTCTTCTTCTCCCTCTCCTTCTCGTTCACTTTCTAAGATAGGAAATAATCTTTCTTCATCTTCTCCTTGTTGTTGCAAGAGATCAAGAGGAATGGTAGTTGAAGTTCCTTGTTAATAACCATATGAACTTGACTGTCCACTAGTATGTCCTATCATATAAGTAACTTCAATACCCATTGTTTCTTCTTCTTCATTATCTTCTTTTACATTAATTTCTGAACGACGCCTCCAATGAATGTTTTGTTCTACACCGGGAATCAACAAACTCTTAACTAGAGGATCAGAATTAAGCACCTTCTCCTCTTCAGAAGCTATGGCTGGATGATGATGGGATCCTTTGGAAGATTCTCCAAAGTGTCGACCACCATAAGTATTATCAGCAAAGATTTGCTTTGGAATCCATTCTTGTTGGATTTTTCTATTAGCGGATCTCTGAAAATATACTCCATATGTCACACCTTTAAACTTTTCTTCATGAGGCTTTGGCCTCCATATTTGTTTTCCTTTCCGTTGGGCCCTTTTGGGGATTGATTCTTGGACGCGCGGTCCAAGTGTCACGCCCCGATGTGCTTTCCACGGAGCTTGCTTCCTTTCTTCTCTCCTTTCTGTTATCATGGCATATGATAGCCTTTCCCTCTGAGGGGTCCTCTTGGCCTTGATGACTAGTGGCCTTTCAAACTATTTCTTCATTAATCTCTTCTCCTTGACTGTCATCAAAACTTGGTGGACTCGAGCAGATATATGTTGAGGCTCCCTCATCTTTTGAGGGGTCGGGGCTTCAGGTCGATGCTCCCAGAAGGATCGCTTGAGCTCACTAGAAGAGCTGTTTCTCTTTATCCACTTCAGGTTAGTGAAACTATTTTGAGTGAGAATATTAATCTTTGGTTCTTGTGCTGGCAGATTGGAGGGATGGACTGGTACTGGCAGTTGTTGAGCATGTAGCTCTGCATTTATGTTCCTTCTTTGTCTTCTCGTAAGCCCTCCTCCAGATGACGCGGCTTCAGCATTATATTTTCTGAATGCAGGTAACCCGATCGGCAGAGAAGTGGCATTGGCAGATACCACTAAAACCCTTCCACCAGTCACAAGTCTCTTGGTGGTTGGAGCTTCCTGTTGTGACAATCATTCGAACATAGAAATCCTCCTATGAGGGTTCTTCGTAGAAAGACTTTGTGTAGAAGTCTCGACATAATGGGGCCCAGCAGACCCTTCAGAGTTCATGCCATTCACAAGAATGGTGGCAGCCATTGCAGTAGCTACAGGAAACTGTAGCCCACTAAACTGGATAGTGGCCCCAATATTTCCAATATTTATTACAGCGTTGGTTAGGTGAATGTTTGCTCCAAGCCCAAGCTTCACAGTAAAAGGAGTATTTTGAAGATCCATTCTGCACAAATTAAAGATGGGGATCAGTGATCAAAATTTTGATAGATTACCCCACACTATTATAGATTGTACTTTCGAATGTTAAATGTACTACTATAGCTTATAGGTGACTAGCCAAAGATGGAAAGAGAAACCTATCCCCAACAGATTCGCCAGAAATCTATGGGCTCTGAAAATTCGGGCCCTGGCCTCTTCTAAATAGGAGAGTTTTAATGATGTTGCGGGTCAAGTTTTCAGAAGGCGGATGAACTTTGCGATAAAACACTACCAAGAGATTTCGCCCTCATTATGTGAGGACTTTGAAATCTGGTTCTAGATTTCCCATAGGCGCAAGCACCTATGGTTAATTACCCCTCCCAATCACGAGAGAGCACTTTCGATTAAGGCTAGTCATTAACTAGGTACGAAATACCTAGCATATAGTAGAAGCATATGAAATTGTAATTATAAAATTATTATTTTCATACTTGAAGTGGATGGTGGGGAGAATGATGATGAGCCCGATCAGGATCCCATGGTTCCGTCGTCCCGGACCATCGTGGTCCCTAGTCTACTTAGTCAGAGGAGGTAGTTGACCCAACCTGACAGAAGGATCCTTGTCGGCAACCATGGGTTGCTTTGTCCAAGGGTACCTTGTAGACTTGGGGTGGATGTTTGTTTAAGGAGACAAATTTTAGTCAACCTTAACTAACAGAAAGCTTTATGCCTTATTGAGTGCACGCTATGATTCATTACTCAAGGGGCTTTTAACCATTGGAGAACATACAGGCTTTGACCGTGACCGTGATATAGTGGTGCTATTTTGCAGCAAAATCACCCGATCAGAGGTCATATGTCACCCCCTGTTGGCGATAAATCATTTGAGAGTGAATCACAGTGATATATTCAATTAGATATTTTGCTCTTTGTGAGCTAAAGTTATTCTGAAATTTATCATCCTTAACAAACGTTTGCGGATGATGGATGAATTTTTGCTTTAAATTTTAAATAATAAATTTTATTTGAATATTTTAAAATTTATTAGTATTTTGTCCCAGTATTTCATTTGAAATTTGGTGGTATTTTAAATATTTGAGATCCCCTCCGGTTGAGATTAGCTTTAAACACGGCCATCACGGGGTGAATTTGGAGTCATTTGAAAATTTTTATATTTTGTAGAAATTTGAGGACATTTTGAATATATTTGATCCCCTCCAGTTGATATAAATATTCAATACAACCATCATTGAGGATTTATTGAAGCTATTTTAAAATAGTTCCATTTCATGAGCATTTGGAGGCATTTGAAGGTGTAGAGTCCCCTCCGGTTGATATAGTCATTCAACATAGCCATCATCGAGGATTTAAAATAGCTTGTATATTTATTATTTAAATCGTGTCAATTATGTTTGCATATTAACAGAAGATTGGGTTTATTATCGATTTTTATGCTTTAGTAGTGAACCTTTCACGATCGTATTCAAGTCTTGTCAACTCCAGTCCATTTGAATAGGAGGATTATACTTGAATTTAGGTTCACTTTTGACATGTGTAGAATTCTCAAACATTACTTTTATTTGTTATATTTTATCAAAGCATATGCAGGCTTTTAAAATTTAATAAGCATGCTTCACGAGGTGGTGATTTGCTTCTCAAGTTTGTAGCACTCTTCTTGGGGCAGTCTCTTACTTCCCAAGGATGTTACACACATCTTAGAGGTGTCGATATCCTACTTAATGTTGCTTATTAAAATGTTGAAAATTCAATTTTACTGTAGGAGGGGAAGCATTTGAAATACTCAAATATAATTATTTGTGCAAATACTTGCCGTTGCGATGTGCTCAAAATTTTATTTTAGGGGCCTACGAACACCTTCTGTCCTCTAGTAAAAGTGGTGCGGATCCGGTGGCGTTTTACTCTAAACAAGATATTTGAAAAAGTATCACATTTTTGCATAAAAAAAATCTTACCAAAACCATTGCTATCTTCTTTCATTGTCTTATATGAGAACTTTGTTTCCACTTGCTACTAAAATTTGATTTCCTTCAGCTGCATCAATTTCTTCTAACATATAGTGTCCATGTCTTTGATAGTTATGAACACTTACTGATGGCTCTATAAGACTATTTTTCCATTCTATTGATTATATTTTAGTTCACTCGATCAACATAAGCCTTGAATTAATATTTATCGAAGTTACTATCATAATATAGCAACAATATTCATAAGGAATTGAGGACTTTTTCATTCTTCTATGAACTATAATATCTCCAAAGCGTAATCCTTAACCAGGAACTCATGCATTTTTCCATCAATCGCCATCAACTCTTTCATTCCACTTGCTTTATCCCTCCTCTCTCCTTTTTTTTCTAATTCTTGAATTCAATTTAATATTGAATTCAATACACCAAAATGTAATGCTAAAATTTGTTGAATTATGTTTCTCTCCATTAACCATAATCCAATCGTAGCCATTAATTTGTTATGATTGCATTTGGATTTGTCTACATTGGGCTTAAATTTCTCCCAACAATCAATACTCTTCATTGAGACTTTAAAGCACTTATTATTTCTCCTTCCATACTCAAATTAATCAATGTTTATGAAGGAATATATAAAGAAAGAAATCATGCTTCTCTTTTAATTTTTATTTTTATTTTTTTAAAACATCAAAGCTGTTGAAAACGAAAACTCACATGTTATGATGTCTCTTATTATTATTTTTTTAACATTAAAGTTGCTAGAAACACAAATCCACATTTTATGATCACTTTCGTTTGTCACTTCAGCTTTATAAACATGTTGCCAGAGAATGTTCTCATACCACAATAATTCAATAGGCATCGCAGAGAAATGCCGTCATCCAAAATAATTTGATATTTATTTGATTGATTTTATATTTATATTAATAATTCAATTCAAGCTCAAGCATTCTTTAAAATTTTATTTAATTTGAGTTCAAGAGATCTCCAAAAATTATTTAATTTGAGTCAAAGAAATATCTCAAATTTATTTTGTTTGAGCTTAAGAAATATCAAATTATTTTATTCAAGCTTTTGATCGTCAAAATTTTGGCAGTATCCCAGCGTCTCCCCCGTTTAGGGGGAATCTATAGAAACTTGGGTCATCCCATCATGTTACTCGAGCGTGTATGGTAGGCATCGGGGGACACCGGGCTGTACATCTTTCATCCCACCACGCTACGCGAGCATGTATGAGGCCTTCAAAAGTACCCGTAAAAGAACACCAGTGGCTCTCCCCACCATTCAAAAAAGAGCGTGTATAGGGCTTACCCACCTCGCCATATGCGTCGCACCGGGCTCCCTCCTACTGTGCTACGAAAGCGCGTATAGGTGGTTCGCCGGCTTGCCGCAAACGTCGAGAATGGGATTTGAGATTTTAGAGTTTGGCGAACAATATACCTTGACGAGCGAGCGAGGCGACCACGACGACAGAGATTTGTGGTGAGGCTAATGATTTTTTTTGTTATATTTATTTTCTGATTTTGTTTTATTTATAGAAATATATTTTTAAAGATATATAGTTATATATGTAGGTAGCTAGAGGTAGAAAATGTGATTTTCTGTAATAGGTTTTGTGAGAGATTAGTGAGAGGAAAGAAGTCGGTGCTACTGAGCTTAATTAGATGGCTGTTTGGTTTATTAAGATGATTGTTTGGGTTGATTGAGGGAGGCGTTTAGGAGATGGTTGAGGGCAACTGAAGAGAGCAGGTGGAATTCGGCTGGTTGGATATTTGAGTTAAGAGATATAATAGTCTGGTTGAGTGTAGGTGGATATGGGGGATCGCCTAAGAATTTCACAGTAAGGAGAAGAGAGAATGAATTGTTGGCTTGAGCTGGGAGGTGACGGACGAGAAAATGGGAGACTCGGGCTTGAGAACAGGAACAGAAAAAATAATAAATAGAAAGAGGCGTGAAAAGCTATTTTAGTTGTGGCGTAAATGGATAGATAGGGAAGCAGAAATGAGAAGGCGGTGATGCACATGCAAGCCAACACCTAGATAGAAGAAATTGGCCTTTGCTATAGCAGAAGACACATGGCTTTAAAGGCGGCATAATGAAGAACCATAGCTAATAGACTTATCATAACATAATGTAATAAGATATATATAGATATACCTATTAAACTATACAGATTTTAAGAAGAAATTTAAACATAATCTAACATATAATAATTATTTGAATTGATGTATTTACTAATATTTTAACTATTAAGTATCAATTAATATTAAATATATATGTACATATCAATTATTATATTTTAACTCTTAATTATCAGTTAAATATAGGAATTTACATTTACAAAATTTACTTAATACATCACTTATTTTATACATATTTAACATCAACTATTTAACAAGTAGATGCCATTTTGATAGTGTTTTGCTTGTGTCGCATCCACTAACACATTGTCATTCGATCGAGTTGCATACGAACAACTTTGATTTGATATATTTGATGTCCTGAATGCATCAATATGATCCATTTTGTAATCGGACAATGTTTTAATCAATTCATTATGATCGAGACACTCCGATCTTAGTTCTGAACGATGTCTTGTTTACCAACAATAATTGATCATCACATATGTTGCTTTCATTGATCGTGCTGCATATGTAGAGGTCAACATCATGCACCATTCAATGAAGATTCAGGGCTCAAGATCGATTAAAATAGGGTGTGTTAAAAGAGTTCGTAATATTCATTTATTTTAATTTTGGGGGCCAAGGTTACTCAAAAGAGCAACCTCCTAAGGTTAATTACATCCCAACTAAGCCCAAGAAACCTCTTGATTATCGAATTAATGCTCATGCTCAAATTGAATAAAAGATATTGATGTTTAATGAGGTAAAAGCCAGAATGATTGAACAGATTGGAAATGAGAACTAACCTACTAGGTAGGTATAACGCCCTCGATCAAGATCTCATGGTTTCGTTGTCCCGAATTCATCGGTGATCCTTAGTCTACTTTCTGATGACTAGAGAATCCCTACTAGCAACCATAAGACCTCATCCAAGGCTACCTCATAGACCAAGGGTATGGACTAGGCTGGCAGACTAGAATTACACTCCACTATTGTATAAGGTAGTAACCCAGACTGAACTTATAGTACCTCTTGGTGGTACCTACCGAGGCTGATAAGACTACCTAGGCTTTAGGGCCCACAGGCAGGAAATAATGTAGTCTCCATGTAGAAGAGGCAATACCAAAAATGAGGCTTATTACTCAACCATGTATGATCTAGAATGTCCAAAATTTTTGAAAAATCCCTTCAATGTGGTAGAAGAGTTGAGACAGATACAGACATCTCAATGTGCTAGAGAAGATGCCAAATTAAGTGGAATCTTCAATATCTCCTCAATGTGGTAGAGGAGACATCCAAAGTATGGGACTTATAGCTCAATCTGTGTGAATGAAACAAGCTCGGACATCTCTTCAATGTGTTAGAGGAGATGTCAAAATGGAACTTGTCCGGAGCAACTGTGTGATCCCCTCATACTACTCTCTCATGCTCAAGCTCACTTACTCGTTGCTCTCTCGAACTCTGTTTTTCTTCTCAAAAGCTCCTCTCTCAGAGTTCCTTCTTCAGTCACACGTTACTCTCTTAATTTTCATGAATCTTAAAACATAGCTTAAGTATTAGGCTTCAAGAAACCCTAAAAATTCAAGATAGCCGTTACTGTTCATACAATATGATTTGGGTTCATATAATATGATCAATTCAAAACTAGTCTCGTCCAGTACAATGTAAACAAAAGTTCAAACAAACTGGTCAAATTTTATGAACACAACGTACAGTACGAACAATAGATCGTCTAGTATGATCAATAGATCGACTAGTATGATTAGTTGATTTCAAGTAGGTCGTTCAATATGATATGAATATCGTACCGTATGATTAGTTCAAAAATCATAGTTTCATTTGGTACGATCTTTGAGACAAACAAATTTTGCATATGCTAGGGTTTCTAAATCGATCCAGATCGTAGAGTATGATTAGTTCATAGAAATTAATTTTTCGATTAGTTGTTAAGTCCATTCTTTTTATACTAATTGTACAGTATGATTATTACCCTTGACTATATGATCTCTTATAAAATGGTGCATAATGTTTATATCCTTGGTCCGAAAGTATTGAATTAGATTTTTCGATATGCAAATAATACTAGTGTTATCACACATAATTAGAATGGTTCATATAGGTAGTCCAAGATCTATGAGTTATTATTTTAGCAATAAAACTTAAGCAACAAAACTCTCTACTGTTGTATATTCTATCTCAAAAGTGAAAAGAGCTACCAATTTTTGTTTTCAATTGGACCAGGATAGTAAAGACTGTCCTATGAATTGAAAAGTTACCGAAGTGTTTTTTCTATCTACCCTAATCCTCTAAAATCAGAATCTAAATATCATATGATTTTAAAAGAAGTGTTGTGTCCAGGAAACCAGATTCCTAGGATGGTGCTACAAAGGTTTGTAGGCACTGTTAAGAGAGTTGCTATTTGTATGTTTTACATTCTTGCAACTCGTATAGTTTTGATGATTCCAAATATTATTGTTTTATGTGTAGTTATCTCCTAACACTTTTTGGAAGATTTGTTTTTGCTCTTGTGTGTACTAACATTTCAGGAAAATCGAACTCCAAATTACGAAGACCTCAAATCAATTTCAGCATGCAATCCTTTGTAAATTGAAGCCTTTAATTGTTCTTTGATTTGAGAGGGAGTGATTGTAATTGTGTGAATAAACACACACACACACACACTTAAGGATATCTTACAAATTTGTACTGATCGCACAGGACGAACCTAGTTCGTACGGGACGATCAAGTCAGTTATCTCCTACTAAGAGCAATGGAACGAACAGGAACTGAAGAAAAATTTTTCTAAGTCGTGATAGTCAAGGACGAAGTGAGTTCATCCCAGGACGAATTGGCCTCTGGAGAAATCTCGTTCCAGGACGCACTTCGTCCCAGGACAAATTTAGTTCGTACTGATTCACAAATGGTTCGTACGGGACAGTTTTTGCATAGTTCGTACGGGACTAACTCAGGTTCGTACAGGACGATCCACTGCGCAGAAAAACTTGAAATTAGCAGTTTTTTGGACGGTTTTTCTTGTCCTTTCTATATAAGGAATCCTAGAAACTATTACAAGAGCCTTTGGAGTTGTTTTCTCATGAGAGGGATCATTGAGTGTGAGTGTTTGGGAGAGATTGTATGAGTGAAGAGTGAGAGATCAAGTGAGGGGTTTGTGAGGGATTCACAAGGTTACTTAAAGTGAAGATCTCTTTGATTCCTTCAAGTTTCTGCCCATCGCCTCTGAAGGCTCTCAAGTGAAGTTCAACAACATCAGTATGGTTCTCTGCCGACACTTAGAGAGTGTAAAAGGACGACAAAGTGTATCTTTGGCAGTCATTATGTCTTCGTTCTTTTGGAGAAAACTAGAAGAGAGAACTTGAAAGCAAGAGAGGAAATGGTGGAGTTTGAGAGGGAGAAGATCCTTGGAGGGGATTTCAAGGGAGTGTGGAGGGGATATTCACACGGTTGCTCCTGCACCTCAGTACCATCGGGATTCAAGGGTCATCTTGAGGGAAGTTTTGAGAAGAAGAAGATCTCTTTGGTGTCAAAGGACCCGGCTCCTCCGCCATACCAGGGAAGCTGAAAGTGATTTTGTACAGGCTTCTCCGCCTTGCTGTGGGGGCAAAAGGAGAGTCACTTTGTGGTATTAGTGCAATACTCGGAGGGTGCCTCCGGGGAGTGGACGTAGGTCAAGGTTTGACCGAACCACTATAAATCTAGTGTGTTCTTTCTTATTTTTCTTCCGCATTTAATTTAATTGCAATTTGTTTACTCTGGTTGAAAAGTTTATTTTTAAACTTTAAATTTAACTTGCATTAATAATTAAAAAGGTTTTCTAAAAATCCAAGAGTAGAAGTAAAATTTTAAATTATCAATTCACCCCCCTCTTGGTTAGCCTCGGGACAATAGCTTAGGTCTAACAGCCTATTCACGAGCCCCAACAGGCACCACTGGCATGTCTAATCCTGAGGTAAGGAAAATCCTAACCTAAACGAAAAGAAAACTGTATTAAACTAGGATGGTGTCACGAAGAGAATTATCCACTACAAGCAGGTCTAATCCTAAGGAGCTGAAGAATCCTAACCAAAATAAAAATGAAGAATAGATTAAACTAGTATGATTTCACGAAGGGCATTATACATGACTAGCACATCTAATCCTATAAAAAGGAAGAATCCTAATCTAAACTAAAATAATATTTGATTAAACTATGATGATGCCACAAAGGGCATTATCCACCACTAGCATGTCTAATCGTAATGAACGGAAGAATCCTGACCTAAATGAAAAAAAAAGATTGGATTAAACTAGTATGGTTCCACGAAGGGTGTTGTATATGACTAACATGTCTAATCCTACGAAAAAGAAGAATCCTAACATAAGGAAAAAGAATATTGGATTAACTATGATGGTGTCACAAAGGGCATTATCCACCACCAGCACGTCTAATCCTACGAAAAAGAACAATCCTAACCTTGAGGAAAAGATAATTGGATTTAAACTAGGATGCTGCGACGAATGACGTTATCCCCCACTAGTACTTTTAATTCAAAGGAAAAGAATAATCCTAACTTAAATGAAAAAATATTGGATTAAACTAGGATATTATTACGAAGCGCATTATCCACCCCCTAGCTCGTCTAATCCTAAGCAAAGTAAGAATCCTAACCTAAAGAAAAATAAAACTAGATTAAACTAGGACGGTGCCATGAAGTGCATTGTCCACCAATGACATATCAAATACTAAGGAAATGAAGAATCCTAACCTAAATGAAAAGAAAACTATATTAAACTAGCATGGTGCCATGAAGAGCATTGTATACTGCTAACAAGTCTAATCCTACGGAAATGAAGAATCTAAATCTAAAGAAAAAGAAAACTGAATTAAACTAGGATGGTACCAAGAAATGCATTATCCACCACTAGCACGTCTAGTCTTAAGGAAAGGAATAATCCTAACCTATAGAAAAAAAACTGTATTAAACTAGTATGGTGCCAAAAAGGGTGTTATCCACCACTCGCACATCTAATCCTATAGAAAGAAAGAATTCTAACATAAAGGAAAAGAAACTGGATTAAAATAGGTTGGTTCCACGAAGTGCGTTACCCACCACTAGCATGTCTAATCCTACGGAAAGGATGAATCCTAACAAAAAGGAAAAGAAAATGTAATCAAACTAGGATAGTGCCACGAATGGCGTTATCCACCACTAGCACGTCATATCTTAATGAAAAGAATAATCCTAAAATAAAGGAAATGAAAACTGGATTAAACTAAAATGGTGTCACGAAAGGTGTTGTCCACTTCTAACGCGTCTAATCCTAAGGAAAGGAAAAATCCTAACCTAAACCAAAATAGAATTGGATAAAACTTGGATGGTGTCAACCCCTAGCATGTCTAATCCTACAAAAAGGAGGAATCATAACCTAAAGAAAAAAAAATTGGATTAAACTAGGATGGTGCCACGAAGGGTAATATCCACCACTTGCACGTCTAATCGTAAGTAACGAAAGAATCCTAACCTAAATGAAAAGAAAACATGATTAAACTAGTACGATACTACGAAGGGCATTGTACATAACTAGCACATCTAATCCTATGAAAAAGAAGAATCCTAACCTAGAGGAAAAGAATTTTGGATTAAACTAGGATGGTGCCATAAAGGCATTATCCATCACTAGCTTGTCTAATCCTAAGGAAAGGAATCCTATCCTAAAGGAAAAGATAACTGGATTAAAATAGAGATGGTGTCATGAAGGGTGTTATCCCTCACTAGGACTTTTAATCCCAAGGAAAGAAAAAATCCTAGCCTTAAGGAAAAAAAAAAGATTAAATTAGGATAGTGCCAAGAGGTGCGTTATCGAACCCTAGCTCGTCCAATCCTAAGAAAACTAAGAATCCAAACATAGAGGTAAAGAAAACTGGATTAAACTAGAGAGGTAGAGGTAGAGAGAGAGAGAGAGAGAGAGAGAGAGAGAGAGAGAGAGAGAGAGAGAGAGAGAGAGAGAGAGAGAGAGAGAGAGATGGAGAGAGAGATGGAGAGGGAGGGAGAGAGAGTGAGAGAGAGAGAGAGAGAAACTAGTATTTTTAATGAAAGGATAAATTCTAGTGTTTTTAGGGCCACAAAGGGCATTTTCCGCCTATAGCACATCTAATTCTAAGTAAATGAAAAATTCTAACCTCAAGGAAAATAAAATTTTATTAAACTAATATGGTGCCTCGAAGGGCGTTATCCCCTACTAGCGCGTCTAATCCTCACATTTGGAAGAATCCTAACCTAAAGGGCATTGTTCACCACTAGCACGTCTAATCCTTAGGAAAGAAATAATTCTAAACAATATGAAATGAAAACTAGATTAAACTTGGATGATTCCATGAAGAGCGTTATCCACCACTAGCACGTCTAATCTTAAGAAAAAGAAAATCCTAACCTAAAGGAAATGATAATTGGTTTAAATTAGGATGTAACACGAATGACATTATCCACCACTAGCATGTCATATCCTAAGGAAAGGAAGAATCCTAACCTAAAGGAAATGAAAACTGGGTTAAACTATAATGGGGCCACGAAGGGCATTATCTACCGCTAGCAGGTCTAATCCTTAGGAAAGGAAGAATCCTAGCATAAAGGGAAAGAAAACTTGATTAAACTAAGATGGTGCAATGAAGGGCATTATTCACCACTTGCACATCTAATCCTTAAGAATGGAAGAAAGCTAACCAATAGGAAATATAAACTAGATTAAACTAGGATGGTGCCACGAAAGGCTTTATTCACCACTAGCATGTCAAAATCTAAGGAAAGAAACAATTCCAACATAAAGAAAAAGAAAACTACATTAAAACTAGGATGGTGTCACAAGGGCATAGTCCACCACAAGCACGTCTAATCAAAAGGAAGAATCCTAACCTAAAGTAAAGAAAATTGGATTAAATTAAGATGGTGCCACAAAGGGCATTATCCACCCCTAGAACTTTTAATCCTATGGAAAGGTAGAATTCAAACCTAATGATTTTTTATTAAATTATGATTGTGTCAAGAAAATTATCCATCACTTTTTTTTTAAAGAAATGCAATCTGCATAAGAATTTCCAAACCATAGAGCCTAGATACAAGCTACTGAAAGTTAAACCCCAAATCACATTCCTCCTTTACAAGTTTAACAAAGGAGGAAGGAAGTGTACTCTCACAAAACAAGTCCCAAATGAAATCATATGAAAAGGCTAAGTTGGCACAATAATATGCTAACCTATTATAATTCCTACCAACAAATTGAAAAATGACATTATTCCAAAAACTCAAACCAAATAAATCTTCATCTTCAATGCTTCCACCTAACTTCTTCTCTTTGTTGTACATGTTGTGAAGTGGATCACATTTTTATTATCTCCCTCTATAATAACACCTTTAGCATTGCCTATACAATTATTCAAAACTTCCTTTAAAGAATTAAAAGTATAAAGTTCCACTTGTGCTAAGTCCCATGCAACCCATAAAAGCCAAATGCACAGACAAATCTTCCTTTATAGTCCCTTGTAATTCCTCCAATATATGCTCCATAGTTACTCTTCAGCAACGCATCTATATTTATTTTGTACCACTCGGGTGGAGGGGATGCCAGAAATCTGAAAACAATCCATAGGACTGGCCAGCATCCCAGTGATCCGAGAGAACCTTGCTCCGTTTGGCCATGCTAACAAAGCTGATCACACTTGCAGCAATAACTGAATCACTATCTTCATTCTTCCCATGTTTAGCCTTATTCTTGTTGCTCCATGAGATCCATAATAGAGAACAATATATCTTCACCATCATTGAATTTTTGTCAGACAAAGACTTCAGCTCTTCCATACAATGCTGAAATGAATTGAATAGAGGAATAAGAAAACCCCATTTACTCAGTTTACAAATTACCTTTAATAGCTTTGAACAATTGGTGGTCACATGATCCACACTCTCCACCTCTCCACATCCTCTTGGACACAAATTACTATGGGCCAGCTTTCTTTTCATCAAAAATTATACTGTTCGAACTGCACCTTTGCAGAATCTCCATATGAACAACTCCACCCGAGCATTCAAATTCATCTTATGAATCCAAGAGTAATGATCCTCACCTGCCACCTCCTTTACATTCTCTTCCCTAATCATAGCCGAAATAGACTTCCCTGACAATTTCTTTTTCAGCTCCATGAAGTCCTCTTCACCATGGAAAATCTGAATGTTGCTAATCACATACACCAGGTCCTTCCCGAAAAAAAGAAGCAACTTCTCTATATTCCATCTTCCATTTAGAATAAAGAAGTCAAGCGTAGTATTATCAACTTCAAAATTAGCAACATAAGTGGGCCATCTGAGTAAACTTTTATCCAATTCCACACATCCTTCAATACTTTTATATTTGTACCTCTCACCACATTCCATCTAACAAGACTTCTAAGAGCACTCCAGCCACTAGCTATGATCCTCCATGCCGAAAAGCCGCCCTTTAATACATCATTTCTCCACCAATCTTCACCGTATCTGGCCAACAGATTTCTGTTTAAGAAAGAATTTAGCTTTTCCACCAGATTCCAAACAAACTTTGCTCTCATTGGTTCCAAGCTGGAAACAGCCGAATGAAGCCCCCATCCACCCAATGCTCTCGGTTCGCACAGCTCTTCCCAAGCCACATAATGCATCCCATGTTTTCCATCTTGTTTATACTGAATAAAATTCTTGCAATACTTCTCAAATTCCTTCAGTACACTTAACGGAATAAGGGAGTGAGATATTAAAAAAATGGAAGATTACAAAAAACTGATTTGGCCAAAACCATTTTTCCAACAAGGGAAATATATTTATTTCCCCAAGCATTTAAAATCTCCAAGGATATGTCCAAAAGAATTTGAAAATCTGCCTTCCTCAATCTCCTTAAAGCCATCTTTGTTCTCAAATAGTCCAATTCTTCTACCACCTTAATCCCCATGATCCTTGCAATCTTCTTCTTCCTTCTCCTCTCAACTATCCTACCAATAATCATTGCAGATTTTTGAAGATTCAGCCTCTGTCCCATCCAGCCGCAATAATCACTTAAAATGCTCTTCACCTTCTTAATACTTTTTAACTTAGTATCAGAAAGTAAAAGGACTTCATCTGCATAAAGCAAATGAGATACCTTCTGACCCCTTGAATGCAGCATGGTAGAGTTTATGGTTTAGGTGAGGGCTCTTCTTGTGGCTCTGTGGAGTTTTTTGAGTATCGCATCTGGTCGCATGCCGTCGGAGGAATGCAGCATGGTAGAGTTTATGGTTTAGGTGCGCAAGCTCAGGCATACGAGGGGATGACCTCCTCTACTGCATCCAGCTTCGCATCCAGTTCTCATGACTCCTTACAAGCTCAATAAATAAGTGCCCTTCAAGCTGAGCTAGAACAAGTAAGGAAATCACAAGCTGATTGGCAAGCTCAGTTGCAAGCACAGGTCCAAATGCAGATGCAGATGTAGGAGCAACAGAATCAGTTGTTGGATGAAATGCATAGAATGAGGGAGCAGATGAGTGGAAAAGAGGTAGCTCCAGCTGAGGAATCCACAGAATCAGAGTAGTTCACTATAGTCATTTGAACTTGTTTATTTATGTGAACATATGTTAATGAACCATTTGTGATGTTCTTAGTTTTTTGATGCTATTGAACAATGTTAACATGGATATTTATGTTTTTGAATGAACATTTATGTTTTTGAGTATATGTTGAAGTTGTTTATATCTGTTATGTGTATAGCTGTTATATGAAAGTGTTTTCGTATAGGTTTGCAGGTGTGGAAATTTGATTGTTGGATGGGAAGACAATTTTTTTTTGTCAATGCTACAGGTTTCCGGTGGATTTTGCATCGGAACGTCGACGGAAACGATGATACAATGAATCAGATTGATCAATCCGGCGTCTTTTTGTACGTCGGAAATTACCGATGCCTGTGCCGGCGGCGTCTCATCCGCCGGTGATTGCCGACGAAGGCCTTACGCTGAAAATCAGCCGTTGCTTATTTACGACGACTTATGCGCTGGTATTTCCCGTCGGATACGTACGCCGTAAATTACCGACGCATTAGTCGTCAGAATTATTGAATAAAAATCGACACCTTTCATGTCGTGATTTGCGTCGGTAATGCGCTAGAAAGTGCGCCGGAATAGTTACCGGCAGATTAGAAACGTCGGTACATATTTTAAAACGCATGACAAACCGGTGGATGAAAATCCGATGGAAAAGCATCGAAAACCTAGGATTTCCATCGGATTTAAGCGGTTACCAGCGGATACTATCCACCGGTAATAGCGTGTTTTCCTGTAGTGTACCCCATAACTCTCTCCTCTTCACAACCTTCTTACTCCCATAGACAGTTGCAATCATCCACACCCCTTTATTGAAAACATTAAGGTCTCCAATAACACACTGCTCTGACTTCTGTAAAACTGAGAAAGAAGCCAAATCTGACCTCCACAATACCATAATACCTCCAGATAATCCTTCTAACGGTAGAAGAAAGAAGTCCCAATCAGGTCCCATAATTTTCTCAAAGGAAACTTTGTCAAAAGCATTGATCTTAGTTTCCACCAACCCCACAAATAGAATAACATGATCTTTAATCACCTCCTTATGGTATGGAGAGACCTCTTTTTTCTTGGCCCCCCTACAATTCCAAAATGCTAAGGAATTCATTAATTTAATCTAGAGGATGATGCCCCTTCCCTCCTTTTGTTTCCACCACCATCAAAATTCCTACCACGAGGAATATTCTTAATTGGCCCAAGAGACTTTAACGTTGTTGCCAATTTCATCTTATTCACCTCTCCACTAGCACCTCCGTCCTTACCCAAAACACTTCCAGATTTATTCCTGTCATAACCCTTTGTACTACTCATCTCCATTGCCTTACCAACATAACCTCCTTCATATCCAGCCAAACTCCTCTCCCCTTCTATCACATCTTCATTCAGCATATTCCCATTAACCATTTTCAAAATATCAAATTTATTAACAGAATTTGATATACATGGAAAATCAGATTTAGAGATCATACCCAATTCTTTTTCAGAATTGATTTCACCTTTGTCAGAAGACCCTTCCTTCATCTTCAGCTTTAGCTCCATTCTCCTTTTCCATGTCTGATCACCTTCCAAAATGAATTCACCTTCTTCTAACTGTTCTGCATCATCAATCAAAACAGCTTGATTTTGATGAGAAGAAACCTTCCTGATATCTGAAGATAGTTCAGATCGCTCCTCCTGGACAGCCGAGACAGGTTTAGCAACCTTCTTAACAAATCTCAAATTACTAAACTTCACAACATTGCTTCTTTGAATAGCCCTTCTCCCTTTCTTATGGTTGACAAGAATCCACGGCCCATATGAAGGTTCTTTAACAAACCTCATGCATATTTCCCCCTCCAGCTCCCTCAATACTTTTATTAATAGCAACCTTAACCTCCTTGGGAATAGGTTCTCTTTGGACATAATCACTCTTCACGTGCCCGATCATCCCAGACTCAAAACAAAAGTTAGACACCTTCTTATATTCCACTTTTTGGAAAAGCCTTCCAGAAATGCTGTCCACCCATACTCCCAACGGAAGAGGTTGATCAAGCTTCACCCGAACACACACTCTAGCAAATTCCCTCCTCCCCCATTGGAATATATTCCCATCCATCATTAATGATTTACCAATTCTTGCTATATTTACTTCATCCCAACATTGCAATGGCAAATGTGGCATTCTAACCAAAATTGGAGAGGTTGGCCCCTTCATGGATAAAGAAGAAAATTCCGCAGTACATCTCTCCAACCCTATTATATGTCCGTTAACAAACCACGGACCTCCTAAAAGAACTGCTTCCAACATCTCTTCTGGTTTAAATGAGCATAAGAACCAAGCCCTACCCAAAGTGGTAAAGTGAAATTGCCCAAAATAACTCCATTGCCTCCTTATTTCCCAAGCTACCAAATGAGACAACAATTATTTTCCAAACACCTTAATCACCACCGAATTCAACAAATGAGACAGCAATTCTTTTCCAAACACCTTAATCACCACCGAATTCAACAGTTTCTTTGAATTTAAAATCTCCAGATCCTCAATCATCCTCACAGCCTTACCATTTTCTAACAAAAGCATTTCTTCTTCTTTGAACTCAAGTTTGATATACGGCTTGTTACTCCAAGGATTAATATTACCCATACTAACAGTAGTATTTGGCATTTCATCATTCACCTTAGCCACACTCGGTCCATTACTATCGTTCACCAACGAATGAATATTATTATTAACCAAATTTAGTGAATTCGCATTTATCACACTGTGTCCAGGGATTGCATTTGAATTCCCAAATCTGTTAACAAAAATTTTCATTCCTGATGACGACGCAGCAGGATCCAACGAGATAGAGGAAGAAAAAACTTTTTCAGTTCTAAGAGTAACACTGACCACAGGTTCATCAATTCCTTTACCTTTGCCTTCCACATGCTTGATCTTTTTGGGCGCTACTTCTAATACCTCTTAATCACCAAGGGGCCTTGCGGTTTAAACAAATGATCCTCAGAATACTGTTTGGATTTCAGCAACAGCGAGTCATTACCTTTCACATCTATATTCGAATTTCCTATGAAGGATGGAGACCTTGTCGCCGGGGCCTGCGATTGCCGACAGCTCTCCGCCTCCATCAACCCCACCTATTCCTGATAACCAAGAACAAAATCCGAGAACGAAAAATTTGAATTTTCTGGAGTTTCTCTCTCTAACGGTTTTTCTATCCACCACTTGAACATCTAATCCTTAGGAAAGAAATAATGTTAACATAAAGGAAAAGAACTAGATTAAATTGGGATGGTGTCACGAAGGGCATTATCCACCACTAGCACCTATAATTCTACGAAAAACTAGATTGCTAACCTAAAGGAAAAGAAAATTGTACTAAACCTAGGATGGTGCTACGAAGGTTTTAGACACCATTAGCACATCTAATCCTAAGGTAAGGAAAATCCTAACCTAAAGGATACGAATACTAGCTTAAACTAGGCCGATGCCACGAAGGGCATTATCCACAACGAGTATGTCTAATTCTAAAGAATGGAAGAATCCTAACCTAAGGGGAAAAAAACTAGATTAAACTAAGATGGTGCCACAAAGAGTGTTATCCACCACTTGTACATCAAATCCTTAGGAAAGGAAGATTGCTAACCTAAACGAAAAGAAAATTGGATTAAATTAGGTTGGTGCCATGAATGGTGTTATTCACCACTAGCACATCTAATTGTATGAAAAGAAAGAATGCTAACCTAAATGAAATAAAACTAGATTAAACATAGATGGTGCCACGAAGGGCGTTATTCACCACTAGCACGTCTAATTTTACGGAAAGGAAGAATCATAACCTAAACGAAAAGAATCTTAGATTAAACAATGATGGTACATGGAAGGGTGTTGTTGTCCATAACTAGTACGTCTAATCCAAAGAAAATAAAGAATCATAACCTAAATGAAAAGAAAACTAGATTAAAAAATGATAGTGCCATAAAGGGTGTTATCCACCACTACCATGCCTAATCCTAAGGAAACTAAGAATTTTAACCTAAAGGAAAAAAGAAAATATGATTAAACTAGGATAATGCCACAAAGGGTATTATCCACCACTAGCATGTCTATTCAAATGGAAAAGAAAAATCTTAACCAAAAGGAAAAGAAAACAAGATTAAACTAGTATGATGCCTCAAAGGGTGTTGTACATAATTAGCACAGCTAATCCTAGGGAAAGAAAGAATCCAAACCTAAAGGAAAAGAAAACTTGATTAAAGTAGGATGTTGTCACGAAGGGTATTATCCACCACTTCCACGTTTAATTCTAAGGAAAGGAGGAAGCCTAACCAAAAGAAATTAAAAACTGGATTAAATTAGTATCGTGCCGAGAAGGGCATTGTACACGATTAGAACCCCTAATCTTACAGAAAGGAAGAATCCTAAACTAAAGGAAAAGAAAATTGGATTAAACTAGGATGGTGCCACGAAGGGCGTTATCCACCACTAATACGTCTAATCCTAAGAAAATGAAAAATCCAAACCTAAAGGAAAAGAAAAAAGTGGATTAAACTAGGATGAGACCACAAAGTGCGTTATCTACCACCGGCGCATCTAATCCTAAGGAAAGAAAAATCCTAACCTAATAGAAAAAAAATATGATTAAATTAGAATGGTGTTACAAAGGGCGTTATTCTCTAGTAGCACATCTAATCCTAATTAAAAGAAGAATCCTAACCTAAAAGAAAAGAAAATTGAATTAAACTAGGATGGTGCCACAAATGGCATTGTCCACCACTATCACATCTAATCCTAAGGTAAGGAAGAATCCTAACCTTAAGGAAAAGAAAATTGGATTAAATTAGGATGGTGTCTTGAAGAACGTTATCCACTACTACCATGTCTAATCCTTAGGAAAGAAAGAATCCTAACCTAAAGGATAACAAAACTAGATTAAACTAGTATGGTGCCTCAAAGGGCGTTGAACATGACAATCACGACTAATCCTACAGAAAGGAAGAATATTAATATAAGGGAAAAGAAAACTTTTTTAAAGTAGGTTGGTGCCACGAAGGGTATTTTTCGCCACTAAGACAACTAATCATAAGGAGAGGAAGAATTCAAAACTAAAAGAAAAGAAAACAAGATTAAACTAAGATAGTGCCACAAAGGGCGTTATCCCCCACTAGCACGTCTAATCCTAAGGAAGGGAAGAATACTAACCTAAAGGAAAAAAATAAAATTGGATTAAAAGTAGAATGGTGCCACAAAGGGCGTTATCCACCACCGATACATCTAAAATCCTAAGCAAAGGAAAATCCTAACCCAATAAAAATAATATGATTAAATTATGATGGAGCTACGAAGAGCGTTATCCTCCACTAGCTCATCTAATCCTTAGAAAAGGAAAAATCATAACCTAATGGAAAAAAAAACTAGATTCAACTAGGATGGTGCCATGAAGGGCGTTCTCCACCAGGAGCATGTCTAATTCAATGGAAAGGAAGAATCCTAACCTAAAGGAAAAGAAAATTGACTTAAACTATAATGGTCCCACAAAGGGCGTTATCCACCACTTATACGTCTAATCCTTAGGATATGAAGAATGTTAATCTAAAGGAAAAGAAGATTTGATTAAACTATGATAGTGCCATGAAAGACGTTTTCCACCACAAGCATGTCAAATCTTATAGAAAGGAAAAATTCTAACTTAATGAAAAAGAAAATTGGATTAAAGTAGGATGGTGCCACGAAGTGCATTATCCACCACTAGCACAACTAATCCTAAGAAATGAAAAAGTCCTAACTTAAAAGAAAAAAGAAAACTAGACTAAACTAAAACGGTGCTAGGAAGCGCATTGTCTACCACTATCACATTTAATCCTAAGGCAAGGAAGTATTCTAACCTAAATGAAAATAAAACTTGGTTAAGCTAGTATGGTGCCACATAGGGCGTTGTACTTGACTAGAATGTCTAATACTACGGAAATGATAAATTATAATCAAAAGAAAAATTGGATTAAACTAGAATAGTGTCAAGAAGGGCATTATCCTCCACTAGCACATCTAATCCTAAGAAAAGGAAGAATCTAAACCAAAAAGGAAAGAAAAATTGGATTAAACTAGGATTGTGCCACGAAGGGCATTGTCCACCACTAACTCGTCTAATTTTAAGGAAAGGAAGAATCCTAACCTAATGGACACCTAGGACATTTCCACCACTAGCACTTTTAATCCTACAAAAAAGGTAAAATTCTAACAAAAAAGACTGAATTAAATTAGGATGGTGCCACGAAAGGCATTATCCACCACTAGCACGTCTAATCATGTGGAAAAAAGAATATTGACCTAATGGAAAAGAAAAATGAAATAAACAAGGAGAGTATTACGAAGGGTATTATCCACCACTAGCATGTTATATATCCTAAGAAAAGGAAAAATCCTAACCTACATGAAATAAAAAATGACTTAAAACTAGAATTGTGCCACGAAGAGCATTATCAACCATAAGTACGTCTAATTTTAAGGAAAGGAAAATCCTAACCTAAAGAAAATGAAAAGTGGATTAAATAGGATGATGCGACGAAGTGTGTTATTCACCACTAGCACGTCATATTCTAAGGAAAGGAAAAATACTAACCTAAAGGAAATGAAAATTGGGTTAAACTATGATGAGGCCACGAAGGGCATTATCTACCTCTAACACATTTAATCCTAAAGAAAGGAAGAATCCTAGGCGAAAGAAAAATAAACTGGATAAAACTAAGATGATTCCACGAAGGGTGTTATCCACCATTTACACGTCTAATCCTTAGGAAAGGAATAATGCTAACCAAAAGTAAAAAAAAAAAAAAACTGGATTAAACTAGGATGGTGCCACGATGAGAGTTATTCACCACTACCAAGTCAAATTTTAAGGAAATAAACAAGGCTAACCTAAAGGAAAAGAAAAAAAAATGGATTAAAGTAGAATGGTGCCACAAAGGACGTTATGCACGACTTGAACATCTAAACCTTAGGAAAGGAAAAATGTTAACCTAAAGGAAAAGAAAATTGGATTAAACTAGGATGCTACCACGAAAAGCATTATCCACCATTAGCAAGTATAATTCTAAGAAAAGATAGAATGCTAACCTAAAAGAAAAGAGAATTATATTAAACTAGGATGGTGCTACGAAGGTTTTTAGGCACCACTAACATATATAATCCAGAGGTAAGGAAAATCCTAACCTAAAGGAAAAAAACTGGATTAAACTAGGATGATACCAAAAAGGACAATATCCACCACTTGCACTTCTAATACTAAGGAACAAAAGAATCCTAACCAAAATGAAAAAAAATGGATTAAACTAGCATGGTTCCATGAATAGCATTATACACGACAAGCACATCTAATCGTACAAAAAAGAAGAATCCGAACCTAAAAGAAAAGCATATTGGATGAACTAGCATGGTGCCACAAAGGGCATTGTCCATCACTAGCACATCTAATTCCAAGGAAAGAAAAAAATTTAACCTAAATGAAAAGAAAATTATAGTAAACTGGTTTCATGAAAGACGTTATACATAAATAGTATGTCTAATCCTACGAAAATGAAGAATCAAAACCTAAAGGAAAAAAGAATATTGGATTAAACTAAGAAGGTGCAACAAAGGGCATTGTCTACCACTAGCACGTCTAATCCTGAGAAAAGAAAGAATCCTAACCAAAAGGAAAAGATTACTGGATTTAAACTAGGATGGTGCCACGAAGGGCGTTATCCCTCACTACCATGTTTAATCATAAGGAAAAATAATCCTAACCTAAAGGAAACAAAATTGGATTAAACTAGGATAGTGCTATGAAGCACGTTATCCAGCCCTAGCTTGTCTAATCATAAGGAAAGTAGAAATCCTAACCTAGAGGAAAAGAAAACTGAATTAAACTAGGATGGTGTCATAAAGGGGCATTGTCCACCAGTACCATAACAAATCCTAAGCAAAGGAAGAATCCTAACCTAAATGAAAAGAAAATTAGATTAAACTAGTATGGTGCCACGAAGGGCATTGTACACGACTAATAAGTATAATCCTATGAAAAGAAATAATCCAAAACTAAAAGAAAAGAAAACTGAATTAAACTAGGATGGTACCACGAAGGGCATTTGTCCACCTTTAACACGTCTAATCCTAAGTAAAGGAATAATCTTAACCTAAAGGGAAAAAAAACTTGATTAAACTATGATGGTGCCACAAATGGAGCGATCCACCACTCTCATGTCGAATCCTATGAAAGAAAGAATCCCAACTTAAAGAAAAAGAAGCTGGATTAAAATAAGGATGATGCCACGACGGACATTATCCACCAGAAGCTCTTTTAATCGTAATGAAAGATAAAATCCTAACCTATAGGAATAGAAAATTGGATTAAACTAGGTTGGTGTCACAAAGTGTGTTATCCACCACTAGCATGTCTAATCCAACGGAAGGTAAGAATCCTAACAAAAAGAAAAAGAAAACGTGATAAAACTTGGATGGTGCCACGAAGGGTATTATCCACTACTAGCACATCTAATCCTAAAGGAAGACTCCTAACCTAAAGGAAAACAATTTTGAATTAAACTTAGATGGTGCAATGAAGGACATTGTCCACCGCTAGCATGTCTAATCCTACAAAAAAGAACAATCCTAACTTAAAGGAAAAGAATATTGGATTAAACTAAGATTGTGAAACAAATGGCATTGTCCACCACTAGCACATCTAATCCTAAGGAAAGAAAGAATCCTAACTCAAAGGAAAAGATAATTGGATTAAACTAAGATGGTGCCACGAAGGGTGTTATCATCCCACACTAACACCTTTAATCCTAAGGAGAAGAAAAATCATAACCTAAAAGAAAAAAAAAAATTGGATTAAATTAGGATAGTGCCACGAAGCGCGTTATCGACCCCTAGCTTGTCTAATCCTAAGGAAAGTAAGAATCCATAACTAAAGGAAAATAAAACTGAATTAAACTAAGATGGTACAACAAAAGGCATTGTCGACCACTAGCACGTCTAGTCCTAAGGAAAGAAAGAATCCTAACCTAAATGAAAAGAAAACTAGATTAAATTAGTATAGTACCACGAAGGGCATTGTACAAGACTAACAGATCTAGTCCTATGGAAAAGAAGAATCGAAACATAAAGGAAAAGAAAATTGAATTAAAATAGGATGGAGCCAAGAAGGGCATTGTCCACCACTAGCACGTTTAGCCCTAAGGAAATGAATAATCCTAACTTAAAGGAAAAGAAAACTAGACTAAACTAGGATGGTGCCACAAAGGGCATTATCCACCACTAGTACGTCTAATCATATGAAAAGGAAGAATCCTAACCTAATGGAAAAGAAGCTGGATTAAAATAAGGATGGTGCCATGAAGGGCGTTATCCACCACTAGCATTTTTAATACTAAGGAAATATAAAATCCTAAACTATAAGAAAAAAATTGGATAAAACAAGGATGGTCCCATAAAGTGCGTTATCCACCACTAGCATTTTTAATACTAAGGAAATATAAAATCCTAAACTATAAGAAAAAAATTGGATAAAACAAGGATGGTCCCATAAAGTGCGTTATCCACCACTAGCACGTCTAGTCCTACAGACGAGAAGAATCCTAACAAAAAAGAAAAGAAAACGTGATAAAACTAGGAAGGAGCTATGAAGGGCGTTATCCACCACTATCACGTCAAATCCTAAGGAATAACCCCAAAATAAAGGAAATAAAAATTTGATTAAAATAAGATGGTGCCACAAAGGTTGTTGTCCACTACAAGCGCGTCTAATTCTAAGGAAGGAAAAATCCTAACTTAAAGGAAAATAAAACAAGATTAAACAAGGATGGTGTCCACCCCTAGCATGTCTAATTCTACGGAAAGAAAAAATCTAAATATAAAGAAAAAAACACTGGAATAAACTAGAATGGTGTCACGAATGACATTATCCACCATTAGCACGTCTAATCCTAAGGAACGGAACAATCCAAACCTAAATGAAAAGAAAATTATATTAAACTAGTAAGGTGCCACAAATGGCATTGTACAAGACTAGTATGTCTAGTCCTACAAAAAGGAAGAATCCTAACCTACAAGAAAGGAAATCGTGATAAAACTAGGATGGTGACACAAAGGGCATTATTCACCACTAACACGTCATATCCTAAGCAAAGGAATAACCTTAAAATAAAGAAAAAGAAAATTGGATTAAACTAAGATTGTGTCATGAAGGGTGTCCACTACTAGCGAGTCTTATCCTAAGGAAAGGATAAAATCGTAACTTAAAGGAAAAGAAAATTGGATTAAACTAGGATGGTGTCCACCTCTAGCATATCTAATCCTACAGAGAGGAAAAATCTTAACCTAAAGAAAAAAAAACTAGAATAAACTAGGATGGTGCCACGAAGGGCATTATACTCCACAAGTGCGTCTAATTTTAAGGAAAGGAAAATCCTAACGTAAAGAAAAAGAAAATTGGAATAAATTAAGTCGGTGCAAAAAAGGGCCTTATTTACCACTAGCATGTAATATCCTAAGGAAAGAAAGAATCCTAACCTAAAGGAAAAGAAAACAGTGTTAAATTATAATAACGCCACAAAGGGCATTATTTACCAGTAGCACATTTAATCTTAAGGAAAGGAAGAATCCTAGCCAAAAGGAAAATAAACTGGATTAAACTAGGATGGTTCCACGAAGGACGTCATCCACCATTAACACATCTAATCCTAAGGAAATGAATAATCCTAATCAAAAGGAAAATAAAAATAGATTAAACTAGTATGATGTCTCGAAGGGTGTTGTACATAACTAATACGTCTAATCCTACGAAATGGAAGAATTCTAACCTAAAAGAAAAGAAAACTAGATTAAACTAGGATGGTTCCATGAGGAGCATTATCCCCCACTAGCACGCCTAATCCTAAGGAAATGAAAAATCCTAACCTGAAGGAAAATAGAAAACTTAATTAAAACTAGGACGGTGCCACAAAGGGCATTATCCACCACTAACACTTTTAATCCTGAGGAAAGGAAAATTTCTAAACTAAAGGAAAAAAAAAACTTGATTAAACTAGGATGTTGTCACGAAGGACACATTATCCACCACTTCCACGTCTAATCCTAAGGAAAGAAAGAATCTTAACCAAAAGGAATTAAAAACTGGATTAAACTAGTATTGTCCCAAGAAGGGCATTGTGCATAAAGGAATAATCCTAACCTCAATGAAAAGAAAATTTGATTAAACTATGATAGTGTGACGAACGGCGTTATTCACCACTAATACATCTAATCTAAAGAAAAGGAATAATCTAAATCTAAAGTAAAAAAAAAAGTGGAGTAAACAAGGATAGGGCCACGAATGGCACTATCCACCACTAGCACATCTAATCATAAGAAAAGGAAAATCCTAACTTAATGGAAAAAAATGATTAAATTAGGATGGTGATACAAAGGGTGTTATTCTCTACTAGCACATCTAGGATGGTGCTACGAAGGGCGTTATTCACCACTAACACGGCAAATTCTAAAAAAAAGAAATAATTCTAACCTAAAAAAAATGAAAACCAAATTAGTCTTATGAAAAAGAAAATCTTAACATAATGAAAAAGAAAATTGGATTAAAGTAGGATAGTGTCACGAAGGGCGTTATCCACCACTAGCACCCCTTGCTAAAGAGAATTTGACCTTTAATAGGACACAATAGAGAAAAAGGATTCATGTAGCCGACCCCACGTAGTGGGATAAAGGCTTGATGTTGTTGTTGTTGTTGCAGTGCCACGAAGGGCGTTATCCTTCACTAGCACAACTAATTTTAAAGAATAGAAGAATCCCAACTTAAAAGAAAAAAAATCAGATTAAACTAAAACGGTGCCAGAAAGGGCATTTTTCTACCAGACATCTAATCATAAGGCAAGAAAGTATTCTAACCTAAATGAAAAGAAAACTTAGTTAAACTAGTATGGTTCCAAATAGGACATTATACATGAATAGAATATCTAATTCTACGAAAAGGATGAATCCTAACCTAAAGAAAAATTAGATTAAAGTGAGATAATGCCACGAAGGGCATTGTCCACCACTAGCACATCTAATCCTAAGAAAATGAAAAATCTGAACCAAAAAGAAAAGAAAATTGGATTAAACTAGGATTGTGCCACGAAGGGTGTTGCCCACCACTAACTCATCTAATCCTAAGGAAAGGAAGAATCCTAACCTAATGAAAATAAATATTGGATTAAAACAAGGATGGTGCCACCAAGGGCATTATCCATCACTAGCACTTTTAATCCAATGAAAAGATGGAATCCTGAACAAATTAAAAAAAATTGGATTAAACTAGGATGGTGTCACAAAGGGCATTATCCACCACTAACACGTTTAATACTATGGAAAAGAAGAATCTTAACCTAATGGAAAAGAAAAATGGAATAAACTAGGATAGTGCCATGAACGGTATTATCTACCACTAATATGTTATATCCTAAAAAAAGGAAGAATCATAACCTAAAGGAAATAAAAACAGGCTTAAAACTAGAATAGTGTCACGAAGAGCGTTATGCATCACAAGTACGTCTAATTTTAAGGAAAAGAAAATAATAACCTAAAGAAAACAAAAATAGGATTAAATTAGAATAGTGTGACGAAGGGTGTTATTCACTACTAGCACGTCATATCCTAAGAAAAGGAAGAATCCTAACCTAAATGAAATGAATATTTGGATAAATTATGATGAGGCCACGAAGGGCATTATCTACCACTAGCACGTGTAATCCTAAAGAAAGAAAGAATCCTAGAAAAAAGGAAAATAAACTAGATTGAACTATGATGGTTCCACGAAGGACGTTATCCACCACCTATATATCTAATTCTTAGGAAAGGAAAAATGCTAACAAAAAGTAAAAAAAAAAACTGGATTAAATTAGGTTGGTGCCATGATGAGAGTTATTCACCACTAGCACGTCAAATTTTAAGGAAAGAAACAATGCTAACCTAAAGGAAATAAAAACTAAATTAAAATTAGAATGGTTCCACGATGGGCATGTTCCACCACTAGCATGTCTAATTTTAAGGAAACGAAGAATCCAAACCTAAAGTTTAAAAAAACATATATATATTAAATTACGATGGGGCAACGAAGGGTGTTGTCCACCACTAGAACATATACTCCTATGGAAAGGTAGAGTCCTAATCTACAAAAAAGAAAATTGGATTAAAGTAGAATGGTGTGACGAAGGGCGTTACGCACGACTTAAACATCTAAACCTTAGGAAAGAAAAAATGTTAACCTAAAGAAAAAGAAAACTGGATTAAACTAGGATGGTACCACAAATGTCATTATCCACCACTAGAACGTATAATTCTAAGGAAAGATAGAATGCTAACCTAAGAGAAAAGAAAATTGTATTAAAATTATGATGGTGCTACGAAGGTTTTTAGGCACCACTAGCATGTCTAATCCTAAGGTAAGAAAAATCCTAACTTAAGGGAAAAGAAAACTGGATTAAACTAGGTTTGTGTCAAGAAGGACATTATCCACCACTAACACTTCTAATACATAGGAATGGAAGAATCAGGAATGGAAGAATCCTAACCTAAATGAAAAGAAAAATAGATTAAACTAGTATGGTTCCACGAAGGGCGTTATACACGACTAGCACGTCTAATCCTACGAAAAGAAAGATTCCTAACCTAAATAAAAAGAACATTGGATTAATCTTGGATGGTGCCACAAAGGGCATTGTCCACCACTAGCACATCTAATCCTAAGAAAAGAAAGAATTTTAAAAGGAAATGATAATTAGATTAAAACTAAGATGGTGCCACGAACGGTATTATCCTTCACTAGCACCGTTAGTCCTAAGGAAAAGAAAATTCCTAACCTAAAGGAAAAAAAAAATTGGATTAAACCAGGATAGTGCCACGAAGTGCGTTATCCACCTCTAGCTCGTCTAATTATAAGGAAAAGTAAGAATCCTAACCTAGAGGAAAAGAAATTTTGATTAAACTAGAATGGTGCCACAAAGGGCATTGTCCACCACTAGGGCTGTCAAAATCGGGTCACGGGTCGGGTTCGGCTCCAACCCGAAATTTACCCGACACTGTTCAAACCCGACCCGTTTTTGCAAACGGGTTGGTTTTCCGAACCCGAACCCGACCCGCTTCGAGTGTATTTCATTAAATTATTTTTATTTAATTCAATTTATTTAAATTTAAATCAAATTAAGGTAAAATTTACTTCAATTAGTTTAAAATAAATCAAAATTAATTTAATTTGGACAACATTGTTTATAATTTTTTGAAATATCATTTACTTATTTCATAAAACTCTTTTAAAACTCTTAAATTAATTAAAAACGGGTCAAATCGGGTTGATTTCGGGTTTCCAGGTCAACTCGAACCTGACCCGGCTTTACAAACGGGTCGAAATCTCTAACCCGAACCCAACCCAGTTCGAGTTCGGGTCAACCTGAACCCGAAATTTTCAGGTCGGGTTCTGGTCGGGTTTTCGGGTCGGGTCAAATGTTGACAGCTCTATCCACCACTAATATGCCAAATCCTAAGGAAAGGAATAAATCCTAACCTAAATGGAATGACAGCTACATTAAACTAGTATGGTTCCACGAAGAGCATTGCGCACAACTAGCATTGATAATCCTACGGAAAGAAAGATCCAAATATAAAGAAAAATAAAACTGAATTAAACTAATGATGGTACCACAAAGGGTATTGTCCACTAGTCCTAAGGAAATGAATAATCCTAACCTAAAGGAAAAGAAAACTGGATTAAACTAGGAAGTTATTACAAAGAACGTTATCTACCACTAGCACGTTTAATCCTATGGAAAGAAAGAATCCTAACCTATCGAAAAAGAAGCTGGATTAAAATAAGGATGGTGCCACAAAGGGCGTTATCCATCACTAGCTCTTTTAATCCTAAGAAAGGTAAAATATAAACCTATAGAAATATAAAACTGGATTAAACTAGGATGGTGCCACGACGTACATTATCCACCGCTAGCACGTTTAATCCTACCAACAAGAAAAATGTTAAGAAAAAGAAAAAGAAAACATGGTTAAACTATGATGGTGCCATGAATAGCATTATCTACCACTAGCACGTCATATACTAAGGAAAGGAAGAATCCTAAAATAAAGGAAATAAAAACTGAATTAAACTATGATGGTATCACGAAGGGCTTTATTCACCACTAACATGTCAAATTCTAAGGATAGAAACAATTCCAACATAAAGAAAACGAAAACAAAATTAAAATTAGGATGGTGTCATGAGTGCATGGTCCACCACTAGCACGTCTAATCAAAAGGAAGAATCCTAACCTAAAGTAAAGAAAATTGAATTAAATTAGGATGGTGCCACAAAGGGAATTGTCCACCCCTAGAACTTCTAATCCTATGGAAAGGTAGAATTCAAGCCTAAAGATTTTTTTATTAAACAATAATTTTGCCACGAAGGTCATTATCCACCACTTGAACATCTAATCCTTAGGAAAGAAAGAATGTTAATATAAAGGGAAAGAACTAGATTAAACTGGGATTGTGTCACTAAGGGCATTATCCACTACTAACACCAATAATTCTACGAAAGATAGAATGCTACCCTAAAGGAAAAGAAAATTGTACTAAAACTAGGATTGTGCTACAAAGGTTTTAGGCACCACTAGCACGTCTAATCCTAAGGTAATGAAAATCCTAACCTAAAGGAAACGAATACTAGATTAAACTAGGCCGATGTCACGAAGGGCATTATTCACAACTAATATGTCTAATTCTAAAGAATGGAAGAATCCTAAACTAAGGGAAAAGAAAACTAGATTAAACTAAAATGGTGCCACAAAGAGTGTTATCCACCACTTGTACGTCAAATCCATAGGAAAGGAAGATTCCTAACCTAAACGAAAAGAAAATTGGATTAAATTAGGTTGGTGCCATGAATGGTGTTATTCACCACTAGCATGTCTAATTGTATGAAAAGAAAGAATGTTAACCTAAAGGAAAAGAAAACTTAATTAAACTTGGATGATGTCACGAATGGCTTTGTCCACCACTAGTACGTCTAATCTTATAGAAAAGAAAAATCATAACCTAAACTAAAAGAATATTTTATTAAACAAGGATGGTGCCACAAAGGGTGTTAACCACCACTAATATGTTTAATCCTAAGGAAATGAAGAATCATAACCTAAAAATAAACAAAACTAAATTAAAAAAGGATGGTGCCACAAAGGGTGTTATCCACCACTACCATGCCTAATCCTAAAGAAATGAAGAATCATAACATAAAGTAAAAAAGAAAACATTTAAAACTAGGATAGTGATACAAAGGATATTATCCACCACTAGCACGTCTAATCATGAAGAAAGGAAGAATCATAACCAAAAGGAAAATAAAACTAGATTAAACTAATATGATGCCTCAAAGGGTGTTGCACATGACTAGCTCGTCTAATCCTACGGAAAGGAAGAATATGAACCTAAAGAAAAAGAAAACTTGATTAAACTATGATGTTTCCACGAAGGGCATTATCCACCACTTTCACGTCTAATCCTAAGGAAAGGAAGAAGCCTAATCAAAAGGAATTGAAAACTGGATTAAACTAGTATCGTACCAAGAAGGGCATTGTACATGACTAACACATCAAATCTTATAGAAATAAAGAATCCTAAACTAAAGGAAAAAAATTTAGATTAAACTAGGATAGTGCCGCGAAGGGCATTATCCGCCATTAATATGTCTAATATGAAGAAATGGAATAATCCAAACCTAAAGGAAAAGAAAAGTGGAGTAAATTATGATGGAGCCATGACGTGCGTTATCCAACAATGGCACATCTAATACTAAGGAAAGGAAAATCCTAACCTAATAAAAAAAATAAAATTATTAAATTAGGATGGAGTTACAAAGGGCGTTAATCTCCACTAGCACATCTAATACTAAGTAAAGGAAGAACCCTAACCTAAAAGAAAAGAAAAATTGAATTAAACTAGGATGGTATCACGAAGGGCGTTCTCCACCACTATCACATTTAATCCTATGAAAAGGAAGAATCCTAACCTTAAGGAAAAGAAAATTGGATTAAATTAGGATGGTGCCTTAAATGACGTTATCCACTACTAGCATGTCTAATTCTCAGGAAAGGAAGAATCCAAACCTAAAGGAAAATAAAACTAGATTAAACTAGTAGAGTAGCTCAAAGGGCATTGTACATGACTAGCATAACTAATCCTACATAAAGGAAGAATCATAATCTAAAGGAAAAGAAAATTGGTTTAAACTAGAATGATACCACCAAGGGTGTTTTCCACCACTAAGTCATCTAAGCTTAAGGAAAGGAAGATTCCAAACCTAAAGGAAAAGAAAACAATATTAAACTAGGATGGTGCCACTAAGGGGGTTATCCCCCACAAGCACGCCTAATCCTAAGGAAAGGAAGAATCCTAACCTTAAGGAAAAAAATTTGAATTAAAACTAGGATGATGCCACGAAGGGCATTATCCACCACCGACACATCTAATCCTAGGTAAAGGAAAATCCTAACCCAATGAAAAAAATGCATGATTAAATCAGGATGGTGCTACGAAGGGCATTATCCTCCACTAGCATATCTAATCCTTAGAAAAGGAAGAATCCTAACCTAATGGAAAAGAAAACTTAATTAATCTAGTATGATGCCATGAAGGGTGTTGTCCACCACTAGCATGTCTAATCCTACAGAAAGGAAGAATTCTAACATAAAGGAAAAGAAAACTGGATTAAACTAGGATGGTCCCACAAAGGTTGTTATCCATCACTTATACGTCTAATCCTTAGGATCATGGTTTAAAATTGCGCAATATGAGGCTCTCCTTGAGGCCCGCCTTTGCGCAATTCCAATAAAAAATGCCTCGATGCTTATGCCTCGAGTTTTTTTATGAGGCTTGCGCCTCAACATGGTTGAGGCCCGTCTCGCCTCACGCTATATATATTAAAACTTACATAAATCTTGAAGTAAATGCCCGATATTGGACTATATAGGAGAGGAGGAAGGGGAGAGAGCAGTTCATCATAATGATGATTCAAATGAATAACCCCTTAGTGATGACAGTGCTGATGACTTATGAGTTCTTATTTGATATGTCATTGCTATTTATTTTTGGAAATTGAAATTATATGTTAATGAAAAGAATACTGGGATTTGGGAAAGATAGAATTTTGAGTTGAACTATATTTCATGTTGTCTTATTATTGGGTTATTTTGATTTCACTTCATATCTTATGTTTTTTTATGTTTTAAATTATTCACTCATTAGTATATAAAAAATTTAACATTTTATGTTTACGCAATCTTTTGACTTTGAGGCTTACGCCTCAAAACTCCTTGACGCTTACGCCTCGCCTCACGAATGAAAAAAGCCTCAATACCCGAATACGCAATTTTAAACATTACTTAGGATATGAAGAATGTTAACCTAATGGAAAAGAAAACTGCATTGAACTACGATGGTGCCACGAAGGGCATTATCCACAACTAGCAAGTCTAATTCTAAGGAAAGAAAGAATGCTAACTTAAAGGAAAAGAAAACTTGGTGATAATTAGGATGGTGTCACAAAGGGCATAGTACGTTAAATCCTAAGGAAAGAAAAATTATATACTAAAGGAAAAAAAAATAAATTAAATTAGGACGATGCCACGAACGACGTTATACACCACTAGCACGTCTAATCCTAAGGAAAGGAAGAATCCTAACCAAAAGGAAAAGGAAAATGGATTAAATTAGGATGGTGGCATGAAGGACATTATCCAACACTTGCACATCTAATCATAGGGAAATGAAGAATCCTAACCTTAAAAAAAACTAGACTAAAATAGAATGGTGTCAAAAAGGACTTTATCCACCTAAAGGAAAATTAAAGGATTTAATCCTAAGGAAAGGAAATATCATGAACTAAAGAAAAATTAAGCTATATTAAAATTAGGATGGTTCCATGAAGGGTGTTATCCACCACTGGTATGTCTAATCCGAAGGAAAGGAAAATACTAATCTAATAGAAAAGAAAAATATATTAAACTAGGATAGTGTCACGAAGGGCGTAATCAACCACTAGCACAACAAATCCTAACGAAAGGAAGAATCATAACCCAAAGTAAAAGAAAACTATAATAAACGAGAATGGTTCCACGAAGGGCGTTATCCATCACTAGCGCGTCTAATCCTAAGGAAATGAAGATTCCTAACCTAAATAAAAAAAAAACTATACTAAAACAAGGTTGGGGCCACGAAGGGCGTTATCCAGCACTAACACGTCTAATCCTTAAGAAATGAACAATGCTAACTAAAAGTAAAACAAAACTGCATTAAACTAGGATGGTGTCAAGATTGGAGTCATTCACCACTACCACGTCAAATTTTAAGGAAAGAAATAATGCTAACCTAAAGGAAAAGAAAATTAAATTAAAACTAGGATGGTTCCACAAAGAATATGGTCCACCACTAACACGTCTAACCTAAAGGAAATGAAAAATTCTAACCTAAAGTTAAAAAAAGTATGATTAAATTAGGATGGTGTCAAGAAGGGTGTAGTCCACCCATAGAATATCTAATATTATGAAAAGGTAGAATCCTAACCTACAGAAAAGAAAATTAGATTAAAGTAGAATGGTGTCACAAAGGGCATTATGCACGACTTAAACATCTAAACCTTACGAAAGAAAAAATATTAACCTAAAAGAAAAAAAAAACTAGATTAAACTAGAATGGTAACATGAAGGGCATTATCCACCACTAGCATGTATAATTCTAAGGAAAGATAGAATGCTAACCTAAAACAAAGGAAAATTATATTAAAACTAGGATGGTGATATGAAGGTTTTTAAGCACCACTAACATGTCAAATCCTGAGATAAGCAAAATCCTAACTTAAAAGAAAAGAAAATTGGATGAAACTAGGATGGTTCCACAAAAGGCATTATCCACCACTAGTACTTCAAATACTAAGGAATAGAGAAATCATAACCAAAATGTAAAGAAAATTGGATTAAACTAGTATAGTTCCACGAAGGGTGTTATACATGACTAGCACGTCTAATTGTACGAAAAGGAAGAATCCTAACCT
Source organism: Dendrobium nobile (assembly GCA_022539455.1). Classification (NCBI taxonomy): domain Eukaryota; kingdom Viridiplantae; phylum Streptophyta; class Magnoliopsida; order Asparagales; family Orchidaceae; genus Dendrobium; species Dendrobium nobile. The sequence goes on along the minus strand of CM039722.1, from coordinate 21,097,693 downwards.
AAAAAAAAAATAATATTGGATTAAATTAGCATGGTGCCACAAAAGGCATTATCCATCACTAGCACGTCTAATCCTAAGAAAAGCAAAAATTTTAACCTAAATGAAAAGAAAACTTGATTAAACTAGTATGGTTTCACGAAAGGCATTATACATGACTAGCACGTCTAATCATAACCTAAAGGAAGAGATAACTGGATTAAAACTAGGATGGTGGCACGAAGGGCATTATCCCTCACTAGCACCTTTAATCCTAAGGAAAAGAAAAATACTAACATAATGGAAACAAAATTGGATAAACTAGGATAGTGCCACGAAGCATGTTATCCACCCCTTGCTCGTCTAATCATAAAGAAAGTAAGAATCCTAACCTAGGGGAAAAGAAAATAGAATTAAACTATGTTGAAGCTACAAAAGCAATTGTCCACCACTACCATGTCAAATCCTAAGGATGAATCATAATCTAAATGAAAAGAAAACAACATTAAAATAGTATGGTGCCACGAAGGGAAATGTACATGACTAACAGTTATAATCCTACGGAAAAGAAGAATCCAAAACTAAAAGAAAAAAATTAAATTAATTAGGATGGTATCATGAAGGGCATTGTCCGTCACTAGCACATCTAGTCCTAAGGAAAATCTTAACCTAAAGGAAAATAAAACTGGATTAAACTAGGATGGTGCCACAAAGAGAGCTATCCACCACTCGCACGTCTAATCTATGGAAAGGAAAAATACTAACCTAAAGGAAAAGAAACTGGATTAAAATAAGGATTATGCCACAAAGGATGTCATTCACCAGAAGCACTTTTAATCGTAATGAAAGGTAAAATCCTAACCTATTAAAAAAGAAAAATGGATCAAACTAGGTTGGCACCACGAATTGCGTTATCAACCACTAGCACGTCTAATCTTACGGAAAGAATGAATCCTAACAAAAAGGAAAAGAAAACGTGATCAAACTAGGATAGTGCCACGAAGGGCGTTATCCACCACTAGCACGTCATACCATAAGGAAAGGAATAATCCTAAAACAAAGGAAATGAAAACTGGATTAAACTAAGATGGTAAACTGAATAAACAAAGGAAATGAAAACATGAAAACTGGTCATTCACCAGAAGCACTTTTAATCATAATGAAAGGTAAAATCCTAACCTATTAAAAAAGAAAAATGGATCAAACTAGGTTGGCACCACGAATTACGTTATCAACCACTAGCACGTCTAATCTTACGGAAAGAATGAATCCTAACAAAAAGGAAAAGAAAACGTGATCAAACTAGGATAGTGTCACGAAGTGCGTTATCCACCACTAGCACGTCATACCATAAGGAAAGGAATAATCCTGAAACAAAGGAAATGAAAACTGGATTAAACTAAGATGGTAAACTGAATAAACAAAGGAAATGAAAACATGAAAACTGGTCATTCACCCGAAGCACTTTTAATCGTAATGAAAGGTAAAATCCTAACCTATTAAAAAAGAAAAATAGATCAAACTAGGTTGGCACCACGAATTGCGTTATCAACCACTAGCACGTCAAATCTTACAGAAAGAATGAATCCTAACAAAAAGGAAAAGAAAACGTGATCAAACTAGGATAGTGCCACGAATGGTGTTGTCCACTACTAGCGCGTATAATCCTAAGGAAAGGAAAATTTCTAACCTAAACAAAAAAAATGGGATTAAACTAGGATGGTGTCCACCCCTAGCATGTCTAAAATCCTACGGAAAGGAAGAATCTTAATATAAAAAAAGGGATTAAACTAGGATGGTGCTACAAATGGCACTATCCACCACTAGCATGTTTAATCCTAAGGAACGGAAGAATCATTATCCACCATTAGCATTGCACATGACTATCACGTCTAATCCTACAAAAAGGAAGAATCCTAACCTAAAGAAAAATAATATACGATTAAATTAGGATGGTGTCATGAAGGGCATAGTATATCATTAACACATCTAATTCAAAGAAAATGAAAAATCCTACCAATTGTTTGAAATTGTGCAATATAAGGCTCGCCTTGGGGCCCGCCTTTGCGCAATTCTAGTAAAAAATGCGTTGAGGCTTACGCCTAGAGTTTTTTTTATGGGGTGCTATACACACACACACACACACACACACACACACACACACATATATATATAATTTGTATTTTATTTTATTTATTTATTGAAACTTACATAGATCCTAAAATAAAGCCCCGAACAAATGACACTTTGTGCACCCCAAGTCATAGCAACTTCCTCTCAAATGCCTCAACCTCGAGCCCGTCATCTTCGCCATAGCCACCACCGTCAAGAATCACTTGAAAGACGCACACTACCACCACCTCTAAAAATTTTAGAGAATTAATCTCACTATGCTATTGAAAAACATTTATGCAAGTGGAAGATGCCCGAAATAAATGAAAAAGAAGCATATTGGGAGGCATTTGACTCAACAGGATGAGACAGGAGAGATCAATTTGTGATAATGATGACTCAAATAAAGATCACCTCAGCGATGATAATATAGATGATTTTCTAGTAGTTGCTAACTTTTCAACATTTTTTAGAAATTAAATGTTATTGAACTTAATGTTATATGATATTTTTATTTAGTTTCTTTATTTAATAATTTTTTTCTCATAAAATATTTGTATTTCAATTATATTTCATGCAATTTATCACTAGCTACTTTACGTCATATGCAATTTTTTATTTCATATATCATTGTGTTACTTTATAGTTCAATAGAAAAAATAATATATCATCTTTTAACATATTATTTGGGTATTATATAAAAATTTACTTTTAACATTTATTTGCACTCAACCCAATTTTTTTATTTTAAGGCTCACGCCTTGAAACTTACGTCTCGCCTCATAAACAAAAAACACCTCAATACCTAATTACGTAATTTTAAATATTGATCCTACCATAAAAGAAAAGATAACTGGATTAAAATTAGGATGGTGCCACGAAGGACGTTATCCCCCACTAGAACGTTTAATCCTAAGGAAAGGAAAAATGAAAATCCAAAGTAAAAAAAAATGGATTAAACTATGATAGTGCCACAAAGAGCATTATCCAACCCTAACTCGTCTAATCCTAAAGAAAGTAAAAATCATAACCTAAAGAAAAAGAAAATGGGATTAAATTAGGATGGTTCAATGTAGGGCATTGTCCAGTACTAGCATGTCAAATCTTATGAAAAAGAAGAATCCTAACATAAATGAAAAGAAAACTAGATTCAACTAGTATGGTGCCCCGAAGGGTGTTGTACAAAACTAAGATCGTGACACAAAAGGGCATTATCCACCACTCGCACTTCTAATCCTATGGAAAGGAAGAATCCTAACCTAAAGGAAAAGAAGACGAATTAAAATTAGGATGGTGCCACGAAGGGCATTATCCACCACTAGCACTTTTAATCCTAATGAAAGGTAAAATCCTAAACTAAAGGAATAGAAAATTGGATTAAATTAGGATGGTGCCAAGAAGGGCATTGTTCACCACTAGCATATCAAATCCTAAGGAAATGAATAATTTTAACCTAAATGAAAAGAAAATTAGATTAAACTAGTAAAGTGCCATGAAGGGCGTCTACGGAAAGGAAGAATCCAAACAAAAAGTAAAAGGAAACTGGATTAAACTAGGAAGGTATCACGAAGGGCATTATCCAGCACTAGCATGTCAAATCCTATGAAAAGGAAGAATACTAACCTAAATGAAAAGAAAACTATATTAAACTTGTATAGTGCCACGAAGGGCATTGAACATGACTAATAAGTCTAATCCAATGGAAATGATGAATCCAAAGAAAAAGGAAATAAAAACTGGATTAAACTAGGATAAAATCAGAAAGGGCATTATCCACTACTAGCACGTCGTCTAATCCTAAGGAAAAGAAGAATCCTAACCTATAGGAAAATAATATTGGATTAAACTAAGATGTTGTCACAAAGGGCATTGTCCACTACTAGCACGTCTAATTCTAAGGAAAGGAAGAATCCTAACCTAAAGGAAAAGATAATTGGATTAAAACTAGGATGGTGCCTCAAAGGGTATTATCCTCCACTAACACTTTTAGTCCTAAGCAAAGGAAAACTCCTAACCTAAAAAAAAAAGAGTAAACTAGGATAATGCCACGAAGTGCATTATCCAACCCTAGCTCGTCTAATCCTAAGTAAAGTAATAATCCTAACCTAATGAAAAAAAACTGGATTAAACTAGGATGGTTCCACAATGGGCGTTATCCACCTAAGAAAAAATTCTAACCTAAAAGAAATGAAAATTAGATTAAACCCAGGATGGTGCTACGAAGGGTTTTTTCCTCTACTAGCGTGTTAAATCTGAAGGAAATGAAGAATCCTAACCTGAAGGGAAAAAAAACATGACTAAACTATGGTGATGCCACAAATGAATTCACGTCTAATCCCAAGGAAAGAAAAAATGCTACCCTAATGGAAAAGAAAACTTGATTAAACTAGGATGGCGCAACGAATGGCGTTATTCACCGCTAGCATGTCTAATTCTAAGGAAAGAAAGAATGTTAACCTAAAGGAAAATAAAACTGGATTAAACTAGGATGATATCATGAAGGATGTGGTACATCACTAATGTCTAATCCTAAGGAAAGGAAGAATACTAACCTAAAAGAAAAGAAAATTTGATTACATTAGGATGGTATCATAAAGGGCGTGGTCCACCCCTAACACGTCTAATCCTATAAAAAGGAAGAATCCAAACTTAAATAAAAAGAAAATTGTATTAAGCTAAGATGGTGCAAAAAAGGGCATTATCCACCACTAGCATGTCTAATCCTAAGGAACATAAGAATCCTAACCTAAATGAAAAAAATGGATTAAACTAGTATTATTCCACGAAGTGTGTTGTATACGACTAGCACGTCTAATCCAATGAAAAGGAAGAATCCTAACTTAAGAGAAAAGAATATTTGATTATACTAGGATGGTGCCACGAATGGCATTATCCACCACTAGCACGGTTAATCCTAAGGAAAAAAAGAATCCTAACCTAAAATAAAATATAATTGGATTAAAACTATGATGGTGCCATGAAGAGCGTTATCCACCCCTACCACTTTTAATCCTAAAGAAAGGAAAAATCTTAACCTAAAAGAAAAAAAATATTGTATTAAAAAATGAAGAATCCTAACTTAAAAGAAAAAGATAACTAGATTAAACTAGTATGGTGTCAGGAAGGACATTGTCCACCACTAGCACATCTAATCCTAATGAAAGGAATAATTCTAACCTAAATGAAAAGAAAACTGAATTAAACTAGTATGGTGCCACAAAGGATATTGTGCACAACTAGAACGTCTAATCCTACGGAAATGAAGAATCCTAACCTAAAGGAAAAGAAAACTGGGTTTACTTTTAGTGTTCTCCTTTTGAAGGTAATGGATGATTAATTGAAAACTTTTTTTCTCTTGTTTGAATTCTTATGAGAGCTTGAGAGATTGGAGTGAGATCCTTAGGAGAGGGAGAATTGTGCAAGACCCACCAACCTAGACGAGTCAGGTTCGTGGTTCTACCTTCTATCTCTTTCTTTCCTCCTCCCTTTATCACCACCGGCCATACCTTCCTTCCATCACCTTGTCAAAATTTCATCAACACCAAACCCCTTCTTCATCCCCACCGAATTCTCTAAACCACCTCCACCTAGCTGCCAATTCCCTTACCCGAGCCCATTCAAGCCGCCGGCCATATCCCCTTGCCCACTCATGGATTTAGTTCCTAATTTTGATTGTCATAATTTAGACAAATTTTGAATTCAAATTCGCCCAATTTGAAATTTAAAATCTTTCCTAAATTATAAAATCTATTTCGGGAAAGTTTCCAAATCTCCCCTCATTGGATTTTAAATTATTTTGGAATAAATTATTTCATTCCAAATCTAATCATCTAAATAAAGCCTCCTTAATTTCCCCCATCCCCATAATACCGCCGGCCCCCTCTCTCTACCCGTCTCCCCTCTCTCTCTACATTAACACCTCTCTCCCCTCTAGGAATTAAATTCAAATTTGATTCCTAATTCCCAACCCCCCCCCCCCCCCCAATTAGAAATCAAAAATTTATTTCAGGTTTTTAATTAATTCTTTCCCTCTTAACTTACTCATTTTTCAACCCAAAGTTAAGTTTCTCAAACCACCTCCTCTTGGCCGGCCACCTATCTTACCTCCTCCTACTTGGATTTTGAGAGAACTCCCTCTCTCTCAAAAGGTAAACAACAAAGGCAACCAAGAGACTAGTCCTCCCGCACCTCGACGCTACAAGTTCAATGCATGGCCGATCCGGAACTTGATTACGGACTCACCTACGACGAGCAAGGATTTGTTCGACCTTCTTCGACGTTAATCTACGCATCTATCATACCATAGAAGAGTAAGTAGAGCACATCTTGGACACCTTGGTCGAGGCTATTGAAGAGCAACTTGGAACAGTCCAGTGGAGGATTACAACCGATCCTTGATGAAGGACTTCTAATCTTCCTCTTCCTGTATTTCCTTAGTCTAATCCTCTTTCTTGTGATTTGATTTTAGTCATGACGATCGTGTTCTCCTAATTTTGCCAAGTTAGTAAACGTAGGGAATTGAGTGCACTTCATTTGTTTCTAATCTTATTGTTAGATTAGGGATTTTTCGTTGAAAGCTATTATATTTGCATAATGTTGATTTCCTATGTTATTTTGTTGATTCATAGCTCTTGATGTGCAACTTGGCCTAAACGGAAGTGACAGCTCTTACGTTTTATTTTATTATTTTTATTTTCTAAAAGTTCTAATTGTTATTATTCTAATCAATAAATCGTGCAAGTTCTTTTCAAGTTATTGCATGCATTGTAGTCCTACATCAACTAGTTTTTATATTGTATAAATAAATAAATAGAAAAAATATTTAATATTATTAAACTTATAAAAATATTATTCACATTATACAAAATTATTTAAAAATATGTTTAAAATATATATATATATATATATATAAGTTATAAATTTAAGAACTTCATTTTAGTTATTTAGTCCCATATCATTTGAGCATGGTCTTAATATTGTTTATATAACTTTTTAGTTTACATGAGTAAGAAAGTCACATAAGATGATATAATCATGTGAAAATACTTGGTCGATTTTTGTATGACAAATGAGCACTATACAAATTTAATGCTCATTTTAAAATTAAAGTATATATTAAATTTAAATTCATTTATTTGATTAAAATTTTATATTAAATTTATTTAATTAATTATGTAAATAAGATAGCAATTAAACATACTAGTTCTAAGAAATCGGGACCTACCCAACAATTTGCCAGTCGAATTGTTGGTTTGAACCAATTTTACCCGGCTTAATGCGAAACTGATTTTAAAATTAGCCCAAACCAAAAAGGCTATTGGTTCTCAGTTAAACCAGCCGATTCGATATGATTTTCAAAACAATCATTTTTCAACAATAATCCCTAGGGGATATTTATTTATAAATAAAATCCTAAGACTTATTATTATTCATTGAATGAAGATTATTGGATCATTCTGTTCAATAGCCTCTCATAATACACCTCTTCCTAAAGCCTCTCTACAAACACAAACTTCTCTCTACCTCTCTCACTATCAAAACTTGACTTCTTCCACTCACACACATTTTGGTCTCTCACAAATTCCTTTTCCTTGTTCTAGGCTTCCTCGAGTCTGTTGTTTCTCGCTCTCTTGTTTTCTACTTTTTTTGTGAATAGTGCAGGAATAGAACCACATATCTCCACTTTGGATGTATGGGAATCTCACTCAACTAAACACCCAATGGTCTCTCACTCTTATTTTCTTGCTGTTCTTTTACCTCTCTTATCCTTTGAATCCCTCACAATCGTTTCCCTTTATTCCTCCCAAAATCCAACAACCGACACCATGCCTTCCTATCCCTATTAAAGGATAGTGCCATCTATTTAATCTGCTATAAGCCCCCACCAAAACACTGCATATCTTCCATCACTTTCCATAAGCTTTGCTGCAGATGTCAGCCAAAAATTGTCCTATTACAGCCCTTCGAACTAGCAGAAAACCCATTGCCGTAATCCTGAAATCCTCAAGAGGGCATAAACTCTTCATCTTCATTGCTTGGTAATCCCAGTCGCAACACCAGTGGAATGGAAATTAGCATCCAATAGGTGACAAAACTTAATACATGAAATTTCAATCAACATCATTATACCAGAGAAATTATTAGATGCGGAGTCCGGATGTAGAGATACGTCCGGACTCCAATAAAATGTTGATACGTGGTGGACACGTGGATATTCAATTGGATTTATTTTTTATTTTATATATTTAATGTGTCCACAGAACTTTAAGCCAAGCACACCAACAGCGCAACCAAAGTGCAGGTAAAGCACAGTCAAAGCGTGGGTAAAGCACGGTCAAAAAGCACAACAAAAGGCAGTCAAAGCGCAACTAAAGTGCAACTAAATCGCAGGTTAAAAGCACATAAAAATGCAACATAAGTGCACACCATGTGTCAAATTTTAAATGGATATTCGGACGTATCTCTACATCTGGATTCCGCACCTAATAATTTCTCCATTATACCAACTCGAAAGCCAAAGGCCAAGAATCCAAATTATAATGGCCGTACCTAACAACAGAAAATACAATTTTGCACAATATTATCCTAGATTATAAAAAACTTTGATGTCAAACATTCTTCCAGAATGTCCAATCGAATGCAAAATGTTTCACAATAAATGGTAATTCAGTTGAAAAATGGATATTGATTTCAAGATTTTTTTTTTAATTTCCACTAAGGTTAAATGTCTTATTTTGATGAATCCATCAAGCAAAAAACCTAATGAATAAAATTGGGTCTGCATGGTTTCATAATGTAGATCATTCCAGAATTGTTACTTTTTTATGTTGATTATCCGAGTCTCCTTCCTCAGAAACATTCTATTTAGTACTCAGCGCCTAAACCCAATAACTACCATATTATTTTGAATAAGCAGATATCCTGTCGGATTAATTTTTATCAGATAACCTTATCAATGATAAGACGCACTTGTCCACCTATTCATCATTTTCTAATCAATAAGTTAACACGGTCATCTTGATTCACCAATAGACTATCAGGAAAGTTAAGAAACCCTCATGGGCACAACAAACCAAAAAACTGCAGTATTAAAGACTCATACCATATGACAGGTCAAGGGAAGCACTTTAGCTCGAGCAACAAAGTTATTTCCTAATATCTATTTTACATACTGATAGATCTCCTTGCTTGCAAAATCTCTTTAGTTGCTAAACCATAAAACCAAGTATACTTAAATGGCATACCCAGGTGCTCTCACAATCCCGCTGATACAAGATTTGAAAAGAAATTAACGCACAAGGTTTCATTCCTGAATTTGCAAAGAGGTGATTTTCCTAGCACAAACTTAACACCTCCAGATAAAACTAGAGTAATCAATGATTTAGGCCTGCCCTCATGATACCTAAATATCTAAAATGGATATTCATTGTAAGAAGATTTCACTAATTCAACAGACAAGCCACTATGGCTTAACCATGTACCCAATAAAACTTTAATACTAAAAGGACAAAGTGCATCCACCCCATGAACATATTACCAACAAGTTTGCCTTCCATACAATCATCATCATCAACATTAGCCTTATCCAACTATTTTGGGTCATCTTCATGAATCTGCAATTTCTATTAATTTCTGATTAGTGCTACTTGAGGTGTTATCTACTCTGCTTAAATCACTGTAAAAATCATCAATCGATATTATCTTCTGCCTGCCCTTCTTCAGTTCTTCTCAATCCTACAACAATAATATTAAAAACCTTTAAAATAAATGTCTTAAAGACTTGAGTCAATTTCAATTAAGCTACATTCGTTGGCATCTGACTCGTAACCAATTGAAATTCATCTAGCGACCCTAGCCTAGCCATTTCGAGTGAGTTGACTATGATCAATTGATGCATTCTAGGCTAGACCATGATGTTTCAATTCAATTCCTAGTGGATACTAGTCGGCCCCATGTCTTTTGACAAGATCCAGATCCTAAAAGGTCCATCCAGATTAGTCCAAATCATTTGATCCTCGTTGATCATCCCTATATTCCCATTTGACAAGAGAATTCTCTAGAACTCATGCATCTAGGGAATTCTAAGAGAATCGATCACATCCAAACCCATTTAGCCAAAGATCGAGCTAGAGCAAGTGCAACTTGCTAAGCAACCTTTTGGCATAATACGTGCCATGTGATATATCTATATTTGTGCATACTATATATATTTTTCATGAATACATCTATACTTATTAGTTTATATTATATACTTCTAGTTATGAAACCCCTGCATGAAACCAGGGAATGAGCACGAGTCTTAGTGAAGTATCAACATCAAGACCACAAAGGTAAGGACTCGGGCAAATAGCTAATATCTCATATCTTAGGTTCAAGATCAGGTTGTATATACCCAATCACTACTTTTCTTTCTACCGGAATGTGTTGTAGAACCCAAATGCAACTAGCATTTTTTTATTATTTATTCTTTTATCTGTGTTTGCTTACTATACTTGAGTGATTTTATGGCTTTTCTAATAATGTGATGCTTGTTATAAGAGCCAATCATTTAACATTAGCCTGTCATCTTGAGAGAGAGAGGGGGGGGGGCAAAGCCCAATTTTTTCTCTCACATTTAAAGTTGCTAAATGATAACTTTTTGATACACTTTACATATCTAATAACAAAGTATTGCCATTCAGATTTTGTGTTTAAGGGTGAAAGAAGTGAAAGAAAAAAAGGCACGCATAAAAAAACTATGATAAGACTTATTGTAGCACTAATAAAATTTTCTGATAAAATCAAGAAACTAAATGTTATGCGATAATTTTTGGGGTATGAGAGGGAAAGAATTAAATAAAGATTATTTTTACTATTATATGGTGCTGATATTAATTCTATTGGGGTAAAATAGAAATTAGAAAGTTTTGCCAATGTTTGTCAGTAAAAGTGAGAGTTAGATTGTACATTTAGAAGGATAGGGTAAAAGACAACATTTAGATATTTTCTTCTCTTTTAGTTACTTCAAATTTTAGTTATTCAAAATTTGCAATGGAGGTTATTCTAAAAGACAACAATGAGGGTAAGTGACACTATCCTTCTAGCTGCTTGCTTTAGATATTGTTAGCAAAGCATCGCAAAACATCTAAACAAGGTTTGGATGAAGTACTATATATTAAAAAAATAAATCATAATAATTTCAATTTTCATTTTTTGCCTAATATATGATAAGAAAGAAATCAATCGAGAGCAACTATCATATGATGAAATATTTTGATCTCAAATGATGATGGGATGAACTAATCCTATTCAACTAAAATAGAACCACATGAGAGTAAATTCTAAAAGAAAAAACATAAAATATACCAGCCACCACGTGGAGCGTCTGAATAAGAGCTAGGATCCATGGGGTCCAATTCATCATCCACATTGAAAGCACATTTTTTATAATCATTTTTGCTACCTTTCCCAAATGGTGGTTTTGAACTTGCCCTGCAAGTCCAGAATTGCTACTGTCATCTACAAAGAAATGGAAATCATTGAATTACACTCAAATTGAAAATAATATTTCAACCCGCCAATTGGATAAGTATGCTAGTTCTGTGGAGTGCAAAGCATTATAGGAAAATTGAAAATCACGCCTCCACTCTAAGGCTTCATTTGGGACGGCTTTCTTACTGTTTCTTAAAGCAAATTTTTAGCATACAAATTTTGATTTTTAAACTAAAAAATTATTTTAATAAGCAATAAAAAATCCATGCCAAACGAAGCCTAAGATTATATAAGTGTGCTATTATTATTCAGTCAAGATTCTCTAGACCCAGAAAGCTACTTGCGATAAACAAGAAAGTGAAGAAGGATGTAGCATACCGTTGCTTAGAAGCAACATTTGCAGACGCTGCTGTACTATTACTCTATTCCAAATAGTTCATATTCGAAATAGAATATTGTTGATAAGGAAGATTGAGAACCCTGGAATATGCATCATACGAGTTGTTGAGCTTAATATACATATAAGGCATTAGAGGGTAGAAACTCTACATACATGATAATAAGCAATAATCAAGAAAGATAACTATCATATGCTAAATTAACATAAATTAAATTCATCTAAAATAATTCAAAGGAAAATATAAGCTACAAAAACAGACTTATAACTGCTATGAAATATAACAATTATTTCAAAATTAAATACAAGAAAAATTCACTACCATTTTCTTCATACAGTAAGAAGTGATATTTTTCAACATGCCTGGTACAATGATTGCAATAACCCCAAGCCTTAACTAGGCCAAGCCCCCATCCACCGCACCCCATACATCTTGCATAATTTTAAGCTGGAACGACAGTTCGTGTAGGTTGATTTCTAGCAACTACGGGATCAACATGCTGTGGAATAGCCTCATTTACTGAACTTGGTTCACTACAGGAAAACAGCTCATTTCCGACAAAATTTTCGTCGGAATTAAATTCATCACAAATTTCGGCAGATTTACCGGCGGATTTCCGACGGAAAATATTCAACCAATTTCCAACATATTTTTTGACTATTTTTCTGACGAATTTTTTTTGAAGGAATTTCCGGCGAATTTTTGACGAAAATTAAAAAAATTAAGTTTTATTTTAATTACTTATTGTCAAATTAAATATTTTATATTTTAAAAAATTAACTTAAATTATTGAATTTAATAACTTAAATTATAATAAAATAAATTAAATAACAAAAATTTAAGTGATTTAAATTAAAACTTAAATTATAATACAATTTTATAATTATTTATTTTATTAAATTAAGTTAAATACTTTATTAATTTATTGTTAAATTAAATTAACTAATTTAACTATTTATTGTTAAATTAAATTACTTTTAAAATATTTATTACGTTTAATATGTTGTAGTTATAAGTTAAATAAAATAAAGTATCATATGTTTACAGGTTTTTATTGATGGCAAGAAGGTAGATGGTGGCTGCAAAACACGCACACAGGGTGGAGGGCGGGGTTCGAAACTCGCAGAAGGCAGAGACCACGCGGGTCCTGTTGGGCGGGCTGGCTTGACCGCCTGGGCTCGCTGGCTTTGTGCGGGCCGGCTGGGCTGCTTGGGCTGAGCGAAAATCAGAGCTGCGGGCAGGTCGGGTGCTTAGAATTTGTAATTAATTTTTTTTTTCTTGAACTTCCGGCGCAAAACAAATCCGTCGGAAATATTTTTCCTGCGAAAAATCCACCGGAAATGTTTCCGGCAAATTATTATGCGTCGGAAGGCCTTTTTCGACGCGCGTCAAACCGGCAGAAATATTTCCGCCGGAAATGCTAATTTCCAACGGATTTTGGCCAATTTTCCGGTGAAAATGTCTGCCGGAAAATGACGTTTTTCCTGTAGTGGTTCTCCCACCATGTTGCATTTGTCTTCCTATTGTAATAGTATCTTTGACCTGAAACAAAATTCGGATATGGAGAAAAGAGTTTAAGAAATCACTCAAGCATAAATGTATTTTATTTCTTTAGCACATTATTTTGAAAAGTTATAATTGTTATTATATTAGGAGTATATGATTAGGATTCAATTTGAGAAGAATCACAAGTGATATATATTTACAATAGTATAATAATAATAATAATAAGGTGATTGTGTTTTGAAGTTAAATGAGATGTTCCTTAGATTTCAAATAAGTCTAAGACTTTTAATTAATATAACAAATAAAAAGTAGATGATATCAAAAATAATATAGAAAGACATCAATGATAGCACATACAAATTTTGCTAAATTTAAGAAATATTTTGCAAGCTATTCACTGGCAATGGGAAAAGGAATTCCTGCATCTTTGCATGAATATTTGGACTCTTATAAATTGTTAAACAGAAAAATCTTATCAAGCATACCGCCATTATAACTTGATAAAGCTCAATATATAGAGAAGTGTGAACTTACAACGTTTAGCTTTCAGTACTTTCCTACATCTTTGCATCATTTGGGCTCCTTGACCCAGTATTCCATAACAACAGCTACAAATACTTCGTGTAGATTGCCATGGTCAAAAGAAAGAAATTATCTGGTGACATATCAAATAATGGACCTCTGCACACAATTACATCTCCACACAACTTTCATTCTTTTAGATGACGCAATTTCGACGCTCATAATCTAGATTGAGCTATAAATCTACTTACAAAAGCAATCAACTTCCATCCTCAATCAATGAACTGATTCTAAATGCCAGAATCCAAATCACGGCCTTTTTCATCACCACCACATATAGCATCCTCATCCACAAAGAACTCATTCATATTCAACACAAGCACACATTAAAACCCATCACCTTGGTTTCCTATTCTTGTTCAGATGGTCCGAGTACTAGCATTTGGATAATCTAAAACAAGAACAAATTTTATGAACTCCCAAGCACACAATGAAACCCATCACCTTGGTTTCCTATTCTTGTTCAGATGGTATGAGCACAAGCATTCGGATAATCTAAAACAAGAAAAAATTTTATGAACTCCCAAGTGCTTTGGAGAGGCTTCCTAGAGAAGAAGATATGCCCCCAATAAACCAGTTTGAATTTAGAGCCCTGGGGACAGGAAGTAAATATATTAAACAAATTGAGCACATCCTCAAAGAACATTAGTGGAGTGTTGGGGCATTGGTTACAACAACTTGCAAAACTGTAAGCTGAGTTAGTTTTCTTATTTTACTGATGAATGCACCAATGAAGCCAACAGCTTACCAGCATTCTAAGTAATTACCCAATAAATATTGAAGTTAGTTAGCTCGAAATTTGAACTTATATTGAATCCATAAAAATATTAAAGAATTTAATTAGCTTACAAAGCTTCAAGTAGCAAGCTTCTAATGGCTGGTGTAAGTTGGCTACTTGGATCACTATTATGGCTATGATCCCTACAGTTTTCAAAATTAGTACACCAAATTACTTATTTAGACAAAGAATATCATTCCAAATGAAGAAAAATGAAACTTTGTTTTATTTTTTCAATTGTGTGGTTGAAAATCTCTGCTCCATGAAAATATAAAATAGGGATATTCAATCGAGCAAGCAGCAAAATTTAACATGCAAGAATAGGTAATGAGAAAAAAAAAAGTAGAACTCTCTACATCAGACAAATCTATAATTGATCAAATACAAACATACAATACCAAATAGCAAGAAGAAGACAATTAAAAAAAGTAGGAAAAATAGAAAAAAAACAAAAAAACGATACCTTTCACTGGTCCATGAAAATAAATGCACGTGAGCCATTGTATATAAATGCACTTGTGTTGGCTAGTAAATGGTTTTGTCTGAGTAAATGAGCAAGTTGTCTAAATTTTAACATGAGAATCTAACTGAATTAACCAGTTCTAACTCGGTTAAGTTCAAATCCCATTCTGGTAGAGTGTAGTTTCAAAAATGATGGAACAAAACATATTTCAGGTATTTCTCCTAATATTAATTTGACCAAGAACCGAATAGAGCAAGCATGGTACTCTTCTTAAAATCTACATTTCATAGGGACTATATCAATTAGTCAAATTCATGAAAATAAATCAACAATCTTAAAAATATAATAATCTAACTCTTGCAAACTCTAAGCTTCAATATAGGAAAAATCTGCTCAATTGAGACAAAGATGAGGAGTCAAACAGACAATCTACATAAACTTCTATGATAATGAAGGTTGCTTAAGAAACATAAACCTAGCTAAATATTAGAAGAATAAATTATCATTGTGTATAAATGAGTTGTGCCACTTTCATCATCCTGCTTTCAAACTGTACAAGATTTGTGCTAACAGGATATCAACCCATGTACAGGTAAGCCTGGAAGGCACCAATGCATGCAATCCTGGCCCCATATAGTGATGGCATCCTTCTTCCCTAACCAAACTGCTGGATGGCCATCCGTTCTGAACTCACTTAGATGAGTAAGATTGAGCAATTTGATATATGTGCCTTCTATTGCACATTCAATGCAAAAGTTCACTTCTCGGGCTTCTTTTTTACTCCTTTATTCCTGGGATCAATTCATGAATCAAGCTATAATAGCAGTCAGTTTTTGTTTTACTCCCATAAGCCAACAAATGTGTCATGCATAGATACCTCT
The DNA here is from genome assembly GCA_022539455.1 of Dendrobium nobile. Lineage (NCBI taxonomy): Eukaryota > Viridiplantae > Streptophyta > Magnoliopsida > Asparagales > Orchidaceae > Dendrobium > Dendrobium nobile. The sequence goes on along the minus strand of CM039722.1, from coordinate 21,081,526 downwards.
TCCAATTTTATAGGTTATCAAGCCCCCAACTATGTTCCAATAAATAAAAGAAAGAATAAGCAATCAATATTTGATACAATAGTAAAGACATGCACTATGAAAGTTTCATTACAAAGGTGAACTAACAAAGATAAAGTTCATTAAAGAAATAACGGCTATGGATCTCATTTCTAATATGATTATGTGTTTTAGTGAACCATATGAAGCAAGCTATTTGTAATAAACGCAGGTCTTATCTAACAAAATTAATAAATGGAGGTAAGCTCATATCAACGATTTTAACATGAGCTAAAACAATATTGGGATTTCTATGTGTACATAAACACAATGATATGTGTAACAAATTTGTATAACGTACGATGCTATTTTAGGAAGTTCAAATATTTATCCAAAGTTCCTCAAAATTATTTCAGATATTAAATATGAAAAAACCTGAACTTAACTTATTTGTTGAGTAGATATTTTTTCCACTCAATAACAAATAGGACACGAATTCAATTTTTGGAGAACAAGATTGAATCATTGAAGTAAAAGTAGCATGACCATCTCTCAACTTTTACTCAATTTTAGAATATTGTTTGATGAGATCGACATCCTAATCAAAGTTCTCGAAATGATAAAAATAAACAACACTGAATTTTGGTTCGTGCTTTTAATCGAGAATATCATGCTTTGATGATTGCTTTTTCTGATTGGGCTACCATAACTAAGATTGATTCAAATGGAGAATTTACTTTTAGTCAAGAAGCTTTATATTTTTAAATGAGTAATTTAAGCATTTCCACGTCTAAAAAGGAAGTATTGATTTCTAAGAATAAAAATAAGCAATGGCTTTTAAAAGAAATCAACTTAAGAAATTGAAAATAGGCATTATTAAGTTCAACTTTTGAAATGGGGATTGTTGGTAGGTTCGGCGAGAAGAACATTTGCAGGCACCGACGAGAGGAAGAACAGAGCTGTGGGAGATTTGCTTGCGAGCAGATGAAATTGTATATAAGAATGAAATGCACCATTTCGTGTAGGGATGCGTTGATACGAAGAAGAAATAATAAGAGAAAGAAAAGACAAATATTTGGTGGCATGTAGGGATGCATTGATACAAAGACGTAATAATGAATGGAAGAAAAGCTAGACATTAGGTCGGTCGTGGGCATATGGAATGCGTCATTTCAGAAGATGGGATTATACAAAGCAATACGAAAATTAAAAACAAATTAACGATGGAGATTCGTTTAAGGTTTTCCAATGAACATTCAAGATGTAATGTGGGAAGATTCATAAGCGACACTTTCATAGTAGTACATATTTAATCATCTTAACTAAAATTTGATCAAAATATGTTAATTCGACCGTGTTTTATATTTGTTCGAAGAATTCTTCGAATAGCATCATCAATTCTGCTCATTGGAATGATGATTTTATTTACAAGAGTGGTCAAGTCTTTGAAGAATTCAGGATAGTCAAATGGAATCATTATCTGAAACATTTTCCAAAACCAAAATGAGAGAAAACAGAGAAGTTTTAAGGACCCATGATATAATGCTATTATAAATTTTGTGATAGAAAAGATTAACTAACCATGTCAATTCCTGCTAGAATTCCGGCCTGGATAGAGAAAGTATAGTTTGCATGAGCATGCATGGTTATCCTATTAATGCCTTCCCAATCTGTTATTAAAAATCCCTATTTATGAATAAAAATAATGAAAATGTTAATTTCTCATTACAAATTCTTAATAAAAGGAAAATTCTAAATCATGAATAAGAACCTAGTAATGATCAAAGGAAAGGCAAAATGACAATAGAACCACTTGGATTAAATTGTGATATTTTGATGGACGAAATTTAAAATTTAGAAGAATTTGAGACTAAAATAGATGCACCTACAAGTCTATGAACTATCTTGGACATTTACTCAATAAAAACTCTAAGGCATCCCAATTCTTTATGTTGTACCCACTATTCTTGTAGGAAGGAGATCTGCCTGAGCTTAGTAATAGAACCTGATAAGCTACTTATTGCCGAAAATTGATAAGCTACTTATTGATCATAAGAAAAAGGCTAATCTTGAAACTCAGATTGTTTTACAGGAAATCAGTTAAGAGGTAATGGTCTCATGCAAATCAAGGAAGCAGAGAGGAGTAGAGGAGAAGAACACTGTAGAGAGGAGAAGAACACCGTAGAGGAAAAGAAATGGAAAGGAGGAAGAGCAACAACCTATCCGACATGAGAAGAAGCCGATCGGAGAATCAGTGGTGCCGGCGACGTAGTAATTTCTGCCAGGGAGAAGAATGACAACAACTAAGAAGTGAATGAGGTATGTAAGAGAAGAGTATGCGTCCATGGCAGAAAAGAGAGAGATAAACGAATTGCAAACCCTATAAAAAGTTGAAGTAGGAATTTAGGCTTAAAAGGGGAAGAAAAAATTATACTTTGACGAGAGTGGGGAGCACAGGAGACTGCAGGCTGCAGCGAGCGGCTTCAGCGAACAAAATCAAATCGGGAAGAAGTGAAGAGAAATCACAGAAATTGAAAAAAAAGTTTAATAATAAGTTAACCTTGGGATGTTTGCAGGAGCCGACGAGCAGAAAAACAACAAAAACAATAAAGTAAAAGAAGGATCGTGAGTTTGGGAGAAAACCCTAACCCTAGGCCATTCAAACCTTCGATTCCTCACAGCAGCTCCACCAACCTTCGATTCCTCGCAGCAGCCACACCATCGTTTCCGACGTGATTTGAGCGCAGAGAGAGACCGAGTCGCTTCTTTGATTACTTGCCTTCCGCCTAAAACAGTAAAACCTTCAGGCCTACGACGCGTCAAGCAGAAAAGAAAGAAAGAGAGTGTTCGGCCATACTATGCCACAACCGCACTCTTAAATTGGTTTGATTTCTTGCTGCTATCGTTTGACCTAAATACCCTTATAGCCGTTACTCACATCTCAAAAAATAAAAACTATTTTTTACATCTCCCAAAAAAAAATATTTTTTACTGTATGTTTTAATAATTGAACTATTACTTAGATAAATAATAAATTAATATGAATTCATATTTTAAAATTTTAAATAAAAAAAAGAAAATTTTATTTAATTATTGAATTCAATGTTATATGTTTAAATATATCATAAAAGAGCTTGGATTAACACCATTAAATATAAATAAAAAATATATTAATCCCTAGAAATTATTTTTAGTTGATTGATTTATAAACTTTTTGACTAATCTCCTTTGATAAAAAAAATTTTGATCATGCTTTATAAATAATATAAGAAGAAAAAGAGCTTATGAGGAGAATTTTGAAGATAATTTAAGAGAGTTTAATAAAAAAATCATGGTCTCATCTACCGAATTAATGATATATACAATTAAATGTATAAATATTACATCATATATTATAGTCATTAAATAAATTACTTAAATTAATGATATATATATATATATACATAACTAAATCAAATCAAGTTTTTTAAAGCTTTTATAAAATGATCATGATTAAGACATTTTGGTAGCATTGTGCTTTGCTTGCATAAAACTAAAAAAAAAATTGAATTGAACCAATTTAATTTGGTTGGTCAGGTTTGATAGTTAAAATATTGGTTCGATTATTTTGTTCTATGTTCTAATTTTGAATTTCTTTTGTTTGATATTTTTAGTTCCATTTTTTTTTTCTATTTAAAACTTGATCTTTAAACCCTTATTGACATCATATTAAACATAATAAAATAAATAAATAGATAGAAACCCCGCAAAAATATGTAATGATTAATAATGAACAAATTATTCAAACAAAGTCGACCTAAAAATTTAAATATTAGTGGAGATAATTTACAAACATTTATATTAAATTTTAACATTCTAGTTTATTTTACTGCATTTATTATTAGAAAATTCTTAAAAAAAATTTGCAAATTTATTTTGTCCACAAGCCTTGTTTATGTGTTTTTATATTGTTAAAGAACCAACATCAAAAATTGAAATTAATTTTAGTTTTATTCCTCTGACCATGATCCATTCGACCACCATCACTTGACTACAAATCCCTTCGACCTTCGTCGCCCGATTACGGTCCCTCTAAGCTCCGTCGCTATTACAATCAAGGAGCTCGAGCTTATGTTTTAATGATAACAAATATTATTAGACTTTATCTAGTTTCTCCTATTTATTATTATTGCATATATTTTTCTATGTGTACTCGCATTACGGTACAATATGCACCAAGCACCACCAATGGATCACAGCTAAAGATTGGATAATATAGGATTGATTTCTACAAGAGTTTGTAATTTATCTTTCTTGAGTTAATATATTCTTAAAGGTGTTTGTTAGCATAGCAACCGTACAAACACATAGGGGGAATGAAAATTTAAAATGTTAATTTTTTTTAATATCGTACTATACGTATAAGTTATAGAAATTAATTAAAAATTTTAAATTAAGTGAATTAAATTTTGAACTAATTGTAATGTATGAATTGAAGTGTACAAGATGATCCGTTGTAATCAAGAAACCCCACCACCAATTAAATTTAGGCAATATTTTAAAATTGACAAATTATTTTATTCATACCATCTAAATATGTTTATATTGTATGATACTTAAATATTTTTCCTAAATTAATCTTGAAAATTAATCAATTGAATCAAGCTTAATTATCCATTAAGATCTTACAATACGATTCATATTGTAAGCTGGAGTATGGACCATACAGTACGATTCATATTGATTGAGCAGTGAAATATGTAGAGATCAAAAAGAACATCAACTATGAAAGCACTTTATTGGGCTGACACTGACATTGAGAGGCAAAAGCTAGGGGAGCAAATGGGATTAAATGCTTAGTAGTCCTAGCTATAAATGATAGATTTGTCTTGGCTATTCACAAAACCTGAGAAGTGGATGAATAATCATCTATTTTCGAAAGAAATCGAAGAATTTCTTGGGAATCCTACAAGATTAATTCATTCTTTTTTCTCTAATAGATGATTAGAACTTTATTTGAGTTTTGATCCGATTGAGAGTTCCGCAAACATTATCCCCCAAGAGAGACCTGCCAACATCTAAGGGTAAAAGCCTCGGATGTGTTCTCAAACTATCATAAAATTAACACATGAGACCATAACTCAAGACCAAATGATTCTTGAAGCTACGTTTCATGATATAAAATATCATAGGAGATGCATAGAGACTGTCGATAAAACAATAATTGACATATAAAAAATGCTTCAGCTTACTAATAAAGGTCGATCAACAATGATGATTTTTGGTCATCCAAGAGTTCATCCTGGATGAACTATGATTCAGTTGAACTAATCATATTGTACGACCCTAAGATCATACTAGATGTTCAGTAGAAAATTTTGAATTGATATCATACAGTGCAATATTCATTGTACAATACTAAAAGGAGAATCAAACTAATTATATTATATGATTTTCATATCATATTATATGAACATAGATGGTTAAACTAACAATTAAGGTTTTTATTTTTAAGTCAGGTTTTTAAATAACTCTTATTTCATTTAGAGAGGTCTTTGGCAGTCAAGGGGCTTTCTTGAGTCTTTTGTGGGAGAGAGATTAAAAGGAGAGCTTTGTGTAAAAGGGAGAAAGGTGTTATTGAGAGAGAGGGAGAATATCCATGTGGGACCAAAGGAGTGTGTGAGATAGGGTCAACAGACTATTGCTCTGGCCAATATTCATTTTTTCCCCATAGGTTAAGGTTTTGCTTGAGGGAAACTCCAGGAAAAACCTCTTAGAGTCAAAGGGTCACCAGCAACTCCAACACACCATTGGTGAAAGGGATTTGACTACTCTACTGCATTATTGGTGAAAGAGATTTGGCTACTTCGCCACACCATTAGCTAAAGGGATTCAAATATTCCATCGTACCGGGTTGGTGGAAAAGATTATTGTAACTTTAAAGGATTTAGTGTAATACCCAAAGATGAGGACTTCGAGGAGTGGACGTAGATCAAGTTTGGCTGAATCACTATAAATCAAGTGTGTTTATTCTTGTTTTTCAGTACTTTATTGTTTTGCATTTTTATTTTCATGCATGTTTACCTTTTTGCAAATTCGAGTTAAAAACTTTGTGATTATTTTTATATTTAAGTTTTGTTAGAAAACAAAAGAAATAAAAATTTAAAAAATTAAAAAAAAAAATTGCTATTAGTTTTCTATAAAATCAAAACAAAAAAATTAAACTTTGATTTTTCTTATTTTTTGCTTCCACTTGAAAAAATCTATTTTAAAAAGTTGAAGTTTTGAATTTGGTTTAAGATTTTCAAAGAAGAGATTTTTGAAAAATAAAATTTTAAAATACCAATTTACCCCCCTCATGGTGTGTCGTTATAGTTCAAGTAGTCTAACAGACATAAATTGAACTTTTTAATCGGTATTAGAGTGGGTTCTCCGTATTAGTGGTTTGAAAATTGTGAGAAAAGATCTATGGCATAACTTGGGAATAAAAATACTACAGAGGGTTATTCAATAACCCAACCACCATTATTTGATAATACCTCATTTGATATTTGAAAAATTTGTATGCCTATATTTTTACAATTGATTGACTATAGAATGTGACATATGATTCAAACTAGATATTATGCTCCTTTTCTCATTATTAATGGTGTTAAAATTTAAATCCTATTTACTGGATGAAGTATAGTAGATAGGAATCTTGCTTAAATGCATAATGTTTGAATTTTTTTTTTGTGCTTTAAAATTTGAGGATTATATGCATGTTTCTACATGTATTATTGGTAAGGAGATATGAGATAGGTTTTGTTTTACTTATGAATGTACAAATGAGGTGAAGCAATCCAATCTAAATTTAATATTACAAGATTATAAACTCTTATATATGAAACCTAGCAAAACTATATCAGATATGTACACTATATTTATGAAAATAATGACATCTTTGTATGCTTTAGGAAGGAAACTATTTAATTCTAAGAAAGTCAATAAGATTTTATATTGTTCGTCACATAGTTTTAATGCTAAAGTATAATATCTCGTATTTTAACCCAATCAAATAAATATTTTAGGAGTTATTTAAACCAAATCATAAATTGACTTTGCCATAATATATATTATTATGTTTTAATTATAATAATTTTTTCTTAATTTTTGAACATTAGTGCAAATCCTTGAAAAATTGATGCCCATCGATACAAGTGAGGAGAGACAAAAGAGAATTTATGATTTGGAGGCTGTAGAGCAATTTTTGTTCGTCTAGAATTACTCGTCTCATTATAAGGAACAAACACCCTATCTTTGATTTTAATGATTTTGTGTATTTTATAATTTATGCATTTTTATTTGATCAAAAGTTATGATATCTTAATTTTTAGCAAAGTTTTACTACATAATTTTTGGTATCTCATAGATGTTGTCAATATAATCTTTTTAACTTAAATATGTTTAATTTTCACCAGTTAAAATTAGAAGCTATGATTTTTCTAAGAAAATGCATAGTATACAATGTTGATAAATTTCCCTATATTTAAAATTTTTAATATTTTATACATGATATTAACTTATATTGTACATAAAATAATATAAAAGCTTTGACTAATTAATTAAAAAGATAAAATAATATTTTTTTCAAATTTGGTTATAGGAAATTATATAAAGTCACTACAATTTATGAATCTAAAGATTTAAATGTACACTTTATTGATAATTTGCTGAGCTCTCTTCTTTTATTACGAGCAAAATGTGAGCCAAAGACTTGATGCAAAATCTGAGGTCGATGACATAGATAGCAGCAGCTCTGGAGCTGATAAGGACAATGACATAGCATTGATGACCTGACAGTGTAAAAGCTTCCTAAAACAAAAGCAAAAGCGCTACCACCACAAAAGTAAAGGTAAAAAAGGTAAATTTAATAAAGTTTCTTCTGATGTTATGAGTTTTGAATGCATCTAAGGTTTTGTTACAAATATGAGTTTATTGATTAGACCTTTAATGATAGCAAATATTCATGATTTCCTATGACTGCCTTGCCTACTAACTTTTTAGGACCACAACATCGAATGCAACTCAAGCCAGCTCAAGTTCGGGTAGATTTAGGTTGAGTCAAGTCTGTATTTTTTCCTTTCTTGAGTCAATTGTAAAAATGGTTCCTGATGCTAAGCAACCTTGCACATCCACACACTTGAGGGTTTTTCTATTGTTTTCTGTTTTGAGAACATCGACCTGGATGATTATCATATCGGCCAGGACGATCAGACTAAAAATAGAAACCCTAATTAAGGCATCTCATTAAGGCAGCCGTCATTAAACAAATCGTTCTGGACGATCCTTGTATCGGCCAGGACGATAGGCTCAAATTAGAAAGAATCAGCCGCCATGATCAATTTAGGTATTCTTTATTTTAAAACATCGGCCAGGACAAACTCACCATCGGCCAAGATGATGCAGCATAATTATCCCTAAATTAATCTGGTAATTATAGAAAGCAATTAAGGCTTATTGAAATGATCACATTGATCGGGCCGATCGTAGGATTGGCCAGGATGATGTTCTGGATGATTGACATCGGCCAGACTCTATTCAGGGCGATGTTCATGATGATTGTACTCGAATTTGAACTAATACGCCAGGACAATATTTTATCGGTCTGGACGATGTAACCAATTTTCTTTTGATTGTCCCAAATTGTCCCGGCTAATTGAGTTTATTTTATACTAATCGGCTATGATGATATTCATATCGGCCTGGACGATTAAGTCGGTTCTTGAAATTCTATTTAAAGGACCTGAATTTTCTCATGCAATAAAACCTTGAGTGCTGCTGTCTTGACCTGAAAGAGCCTTGGGAGAGGGAGAGAGAGAGAGAGAGAGAGGAACTTGTGAGGGGGAGTTTGTGAGAGGGTTCACAAAGGTTGCTCCAAGCAATGTTCCAACTCGTCATCTCCGTTCTACGTCCTTGGGAGGTCTACTTCAGCAAAAGTTCTGGGTTCTTTACCCGCTTCAAGAGGAAGCAAAAGGAGTCGGTTCTCTGCCACACCGGGGTTGGTGAAAAGGAGTCTGTTGTAAAGGCTTCTTCGCCTAGCTGTGGGAGCTAAATGAGAGATACTTAGTTAGTGCAATACTCGAAGGGTGCCTCCGAGGAGTGGACGTAGGTCAAGGTTTGACCGAACTACTATAAATCAAGTGTGATCTTTCTTTGTTTTACTTCCGCATTTAATTTCTGCATCCGTTACTCTTGTGGTGAATTATTTTGATTTTAATTTTGTGCTCTACCTAAAGAAAGATTTTTAAAAAATACCAATGCACCCCCCTCTTGGTTAGCCTCGGGCTAGTTCTTAAGGGCTTAACATCCCTTACAAACTTTCAGGTTTTACTGCCCCAATCTTAGGAGCCACCCAACAAATGAGAAGGGTAAGGATAAGCAAAATATAAGAAGGGGATAATAAAGGACATAAAAAGCCTTCTAGGTAAACTCAACATGTGACTCATTTGAGCAAGGATCGGAAGAGGAGGTAATAAATGTATTTAATGGCTAATAATATAATTGTTAACTCTAATTAGGAAGAGGTATGTGAGTTGTCTTATAATGATTTTTTCCCAATTTTTGAGCAAATGCACGACCCTTATAAGAAAACTCAAAAAACACATATTTAAAAAAATAACTTTTTTATTTGAAATGTGATTTTGACATGTTAGTTAGAGAGCATGCTAATATTAAATTTGAATATATCAAATTAGATAAGGAGCATTCTTCATTATTAGATAAGTTTGATGAGTTAAATAGAAAGCATATTGAGAAAATCAAGTTACATCATATATCCCAAGGAAGAGGCACTGTCTCCCACATAAGTTAATGAACCTATTTCCAGGGGTTAGGTGCTATTCTTATGGCATTCTAGAACATATAACACGCACTTGCACTTTACACCATAGAATACACCTAGTTTGGAGGCCCAAAGGTTCATCACAACATAGAATGTATAACATTCATTTATTAAAGCATAAGTTGGAACCTAAACTCACTTGGTTCCCCAAATCTTACATTTAATTGGCTTTGTATGGATGTTCTCACAAGAATTCATAATGTGTTAAATATTTTGAAATTAAAAATTATTTTCAAATTATTTTGAAATCTCCATGGGTGACTAGTGGATGTCCTGTAAATATGAACAAGAAATTGTTTTTTTAATTATCATATTTTAAACTTATATATTTATTTATTGGATGAGTTGTTCAAATTTAAGAGATTGTTGCCTATCAACTTGGACTTTTTCTCATAAGAAGGGAGATCGAATAAGTAGGGAAACATGCTTAGGATGTAGATGGTGAGAAGCTAATGTTAATGGTCAATGTAGGTGGGGGCATGAGTCGCTTAATTGTTGGTTTCATATTATAGGTGTTTGTTAATGTTGATAGTTAATAAATGTCTATATCATACAATATCATGCTATTAAAATAAGAGAGAGATAGAGATTTTGAAGTGTAGGAAAGCCTTGATTGGAATTGGTTCGGACCTTGGCTTTAAAGGATGGGTGATGGATAAAAGAAAAGGGTGAATGATGTTTTGATGGTTTTAAGGGTATGGAAGGAGTGTAGGAGGTTATTATGGTTGATGTGGCGGTGGATAAAATTAAAATATGGAGATGACGATAGAGTTGATTCATATAGAGAAAAACCTTCAAATCATCTAAGTCAAAGGATTTTGATCGACCCTCATGCCCCACTGCATAAAATTTAATACGTAAACTTTGTTAATTCATACAATGATTGATAAAAAAGGAGTACAATATATGGTTATATAAAATTGTAATATAATATAATATAATTCAATTATTTATAAATAATGATTTCAACCAAGCCATGAAAGAAAGTGGGGTGGTTCTTATTGCAATCAAATTTATAACCTAAGGATCTAAGATTACAACATGTATATGTATAATAAGAGGAAGTGGTGTGTCATTATTCTCAAGGAGAGAAATCTCATTAGGCATGTTAAGAGTGGAGAGATCAAGTAAAGGTAAACTAAAGATTTGAGATAACAAGTATGTATATCTTAACCGACAAAGGTATAAGAGAAGCCTCATTAGTGAGCTGATTAAGATATCAATTAGATAACTCACTCAGTTTGTTGGAAAGTCAATCATTTATATGAATCTCAAAAAGAAAAGTCATAACTTCCTTCTTAAAAAAGGAAGTATGAGAACATAAGAAAGTGCATAATTTACCACATAAGTAAGATTAAAGATTTGATATAATATTGAACCTATGTAAATCAAATGATAATAATGCATTACCTTGCTTAGCGAGGGTTGTCTCATCAATCAACTCACAATAGGATGTGTGAATAGTTCAAACATATGATATAAGAGCATAATAAATATGCGATGGGATGTGGCATCCTTCTTAGAAAGATTAAGATTTTTAGAATGTGTGCCTAAGATAAATGAATAACCATAGCCATCATATAAGATATCTAAATAAGCTAGATAGACATGGACATCCTATTGCATATTTAAAGTGCGAGGAATCATAACTAGAATGAATGATTAAGAAATAGAGATTAATAAGCGAATCAAATAAGTTCAAATATAGGTTTGCATTATATTTATATCTGGAGACAAACTTGATCTTAAAGATGGATTCATTAAGATCATGCTAGGGTTTCTTATCTAGCAGTTTGCAAGGGAATCATTTAATGACCATAATTTTGTGCTTAGTGTCGTATCAGAAGACGTAAGTACTACATAAATAATGATAAGTTGCATTCACGTCCAAAGCTCATTTCTAGCATAGAATGATGTAGATATGCCTACGAGAAGATCATTGCACCAATTATAATCTACATAGTACTTAATAATTATTAATCATATTTTTCTCATAAGCAGAGATGTGTTGTTGACCTTTAATATGGAATGGTTTATGATTATAATGTGACACATAAAAAAATGCCTTTTATTTTTTATTTATAAAATGTTGCTTATGCAATAATGTTTATAGTGGAAATAAATTTTATTTTATTAAAATATTTGTTTACAACAAATCAAATGAGACCTAACAGCAATCACAATCAACACAAAGTGAATATCTTAGGTGGAGTACTAACTAAGAGGTGGTTGGTTTCCTTTTAACCCTGTTGTTATGCCCATGTGTTAATCCAACATCAAGCAAGAACATTAAGGTAAAGATCATAATTAATTTAAAGTGGGTCCCAGCTATTGATGATATCAAGATTTTATTTTTAGGTCTGGGTCATTTAGAAAAATTAGAACCCATATATCTAATAATTATAGATTATTGACTATTTAAAAAATAGAAAAATTAAAATGAATTTAAAAAATACACAAAAATTCTATATAAAATTTTTCGTGCTACAAACTATTTTTATAAAATTAGAAACATCTTACGAAACAAAAATTATCTTATGATTCCATAAAAAAATATGTTTTTTAGGCATCAATGACTGTTAAAAATAAAAAAATTTGACAAGGGTGACTAGAGGAAAAATTTTCTCCTAAAAGGTTCATAAAAAACATAAAAACAAAAATTGTGTTAGATATTTTACTGACATTTACTAAAGTCTACAAGCCATCTTATTGAGTCATTTTACAGCCAATATAAATAGGCCCAATTCAATGGGAAATCAAAGTGCTGTAAGCCTGTAACTCATTACTGATCTATTTTAATAACATGGGGACCTTTTTTTTTTACTTTCGATTTTATATAAGGATGGGAGAGTATCATTAAATTATATATATATATATACATATATGTATATTGAGAACATAAATTATACATATATGTATATTGAGAACCTAAATTTCCTATAAATCATTATAATCAAATTTATCATAAACAAAAATATAGAATTTGCATAGTTTATAAGTCTTGTTGGCGGATAAGATTAGAGAGAGTCACCTTGGATTAAGTTGCTCATATATGGGTCACCATTTCTTATAATTGATTAAGTTGCAAAAAAATGTTGTAATTGATTAATCATACAATTTTCTACAAAATGTATGTTAGAGTTGATTAATCATTTAAGATTAATTATTTGATTCAACAGGGTCGTCATCATTATTAGCTTTATATCAAATATCAAAGATGTTCGGATCATAAATTTTGATACCAAAAAGCAAAGAAACATGAACCTTAAAGCATGTTAGATGGCTCCTAGTCATTGGCTCGGATCCCTAAGAGCAACCCCCTTTCTCCTCTCAGCTTTACATTGTTTTATCTACCCTTTTTTCTATCACCAGAAATAACACAAGTGTTAAGAAAGTTGCTATTTGCATGTTTTATATTCTTGCAACTTTTATAATTTTGATAATTTCAAATATTATTATTTTATGTACTGGAAAATTTATTTTTGCTCTTGTGTGTACTAACATTTCAAGAAAATCAAACTCCATACTACAAAGACTTCAAATCAAATTCAGCATCAGATACTTTGTGGATTTAAAACTTGTATTTTTTTTTCTTTGAATTAAGTTTTGAAAGGGAGTGATTGTAATTGATTGAATAAACACACACACTTAAGGAGATCTTGAGAAATTTGTACTGATTGTATGGGACAAACATAGTTCGTACAGGACGATTAGATCAGTTATCTCCTCTAAAAGAGCAATGGAACCAACTGGGGTCAAAGAAAATTTTTCTAAGTCCTGATCGTCCAGAACAAAGTGTATTCGTCCCAAGATGTGTTTATTCTTATTGCTTTTTGATCTACTATTTTACCTATCTTCCCCTTAGATTGATACGATAAAGATACTTTTTACAATTTTACAAATGTATGATTTCTTTCTATTATGAACAATCTCTTTACAATTCGGTATTGGTAAATTTAGTTTACAACTTATACTTCTTCGCTATTATGTATTATTATATTATTGACTTGGAATGATTAAATAAATTTCCAACTAAAGAAGGAGTGTACATATAAAAAACGTACATTATGCACCACCTCTAATGATGTAAATGCTTAAAAAATGTGATCAAGCACCTTGGAAATCTACTACTAATCTCATTTCATTATCAATATTATTAAATATCTTTTTCAAAATAAGTAATATATAATAATTCACCTAAGAGCCTCCAATACGATTTCATAAACTATTCTCTACAATCTTTACAACAAAGAATGCTTGTCAATGTTGTTGTACCAGTTTGCAATATTTGAGCAAGCTTTATTATCACTCCCCATTTTAATCCTCTTCAGTCAACATGAAGTGTAACAAAAAAAAATATGCGAATACATTTTTCACTAACACCATCCTGAACTACATTAATCAGGATCAAGTGAGTGAAAAAATAATCTATTCAAACCATCCCAACACAAATATATTACTTAAAATTATGCATCATAATTTCATGTTCCAAAGCATGCCTAGTTCTCAACAAAATAAAGTATAGAGCTTTACTAAAATTTTAAATCAAATTTACATACCTAAAAGTTTTAATATATAAATTATTTATTAGTCTTTTATCTGTTAAGAGAGTTGCTACTTAGCTTTTGCATGTTTTACATTCTTGCAACTTGTATAGTTTTGATGATTCCAAATATTATTGTTTTAATTATTATTTTCTACTAACACTTTTTGGAAGAATTATTTTTGCTCTTGTGTGGATTAACATTTCAGGACAATCGTACTTCAGACTAATGAATACTTCAAATCAAATTCCAGCATAAGATAATTTGTAAATTGAAGTCTGTATTTTTCATCTTTATTGGGTTTGAGAGAGAGTGATTGTAATTGAGTAACTTAGCACACACACACTAGGGAAGATCTTTAAAAAATAAAACTTTTTATTATACTGATCGTACGGGACGAACCAAGTTCGTACGGGATGATCACGTCATTTATACCCCTTAAAGAGCAATGGAACGAACAAAAAGTGAAGAAAAAATTTTCAAAGTCCTGATCATCCTGACGAAATGTCCCATTCGTCCCTGGATGATGTTCTTTGACTTCTCACTATTAAACTGTTTGTCCATATGATTTACTTAGTTCATCACAATATGATGTTTTCTAGACTCATGCCTTGTTCGGTTCGTCTAGACGATTTAACCAATTCGTCATAGGACGATGTTCTCTGGACCCATGACTTGAACTATTCATCCAGACAGTTTACCTAGTTCTTCTAGGGATGATGTTCTCCGGACTCATGTGTTGCAAATCTATTTTCATGACTTATGTTTTGATGATTGACAAGTATTATTGATTCTCTTGGACTGCCTGTTACTTCTAACTTTTCAGGAATCGAAGATCAGACGAACAAACAAAGCCAGTTCAAGATTGTGTAGGTCTAGGGTTGAGTCAGTCTGTACTTTATTTTTTCTCTTCTTGAGTCTATTTGTAATGGTCAAAGAGACTGATGCTAAGTAACTCTACACACAAACACTTTTGAGACTTAGAATTTCTGTTTTTACTCATATCGGCCAGGACGATATTTACATCATCCTGGACGATCAGGCTTAAAACAGAAAGTCTAAATAAGAATTCTTAATTAAGACAGCTGTCATTAACAGATCATCCTGGACGATATGTGTATCGCCAGGATGATAAGCTCAAAACAGAAAGGAGTTGCCGCCATAAACAATTAAGGTATACTATATTTTTTAATAATCGGCTAGGACGATCATTGATCGGCCTAGACGATATTCACAAATTATGCCTTAATTGATCAGGAAATCAAGGGAGTAATTAAGGATGATTGATATGATCATATCGTCCTGGACGATCGCAGGATCGGCCAGGACGATCTATTCAAAAACCTTAGTTACTTCACGACGATAAATATCGGCCAGCTCGAATTCAGGATGATGCTTTGGACAATTTTCCTTTGATTTGAACTAATTGGCCGGGACAATCGTGAGATTGGCCTGGACAATCAAGCCTATTTTAAATCATCCAGTTTGCATTCAGGGCGATGCTCTGGCCGATCTTCTGAGATTTGTACTGATCAGCCAGGACGATGTCTATATCGGCCTGGACGATATTGTCGGCAACTTGCAATTAATGAGCTCCTTTGAAGCTCTTCTATTTAAGAGCTCTTATTCAACATTTTGAACAACCTTTTTGCTGCTGCCTTGACCTGAGAAGGCCTTGAGGAGAGAAAGAGAGAGAGGGAGAGAGAGAGGATCTTATGAGGGGATTCACAAGGGTTGCTTCAAGGATCGCTCTGCTTCTTCTTCGTCTAGAGTTTCTTGTCCGTGGAAGGGTCGGTAGAGGTAAGGAGTCAGCATCTGGTTGTGGTTCTCTGCCAGCTTCAGGAGGAAGCAAAAGGAGATAGGTTCTCTGCCTTGCCAGGGTGGCAAAAAGGAGGTGCTTTGTAAAGGCTTCTCCGCCTAGCTGTGGGGGCTAAAGGAGAGTCACGATTGTAGTCCAATACTCGGAGGGCGCCTCCGGGGAGTGCACGTAGGTCGAGTTAACCGAACCACTATAAATCTCAGTGTTCTTGTTTTTTTGCTTCCGCACTTTAATTTCCGCATTTATTTTTCTCGTGGTGTGATTTTGGTTTATGTGATTTTTGTTCTTTATGAAAGAAAATTTTTTAAATTACCAATTCACCCCCCTTTTTGGTTAGCATGGGCCAGTTCTATAGAGCTTAACATCCCTAACAAACTTTCAAGTGGTATCAGAGCGGGATTCATAAAAACTGAGTTTGAAAATTTTTTAAATTTTGATCCATAGCTAACCTTGGGAATCATAACACTATGGAAGGTTATTCAATTACACGACCTCCCTTGTTTGACAACTTACCTTTTGATTTCTGGAAAACCACATGTCAATGTTTTTATAATTTACTGATTATCGCATGTGGATGCGTATCAAGGAAGGTTATTCTCCACCTTCTCGTGAAATTAATGGTGTTAAAACTGAAGTTGCTTTTACTGAATGGACTTTCGATGAACGAGATTTAGCTCAATTGAATGCAAAATATTTGAACTATTTTTTCTGTGCTTTAAAATCTGAGGATTACATGCGTGTCTCCACTTGCAAAACTGGTAAAGAAATTTGGGATAAAATTTGTATCACCTATGAAGGCACTAATGAGGTTAAACAATCCCGTTTGAACATTCTCTTGCATGATTACGAACTTTTTTGTATGAAACCTCATGAATCTGTTTCTGACATGTACACTAAGTTTACTCAGATAGTTACTTCACTGCATGCATTAGGAAAAGAACTTTCAAACTATGAAAAAGTAAACAAGATTTTGAGATGCTTGCCTTCGTCATATGATGCTAAAATCACTACAATCACTGAATCTAAGGATTTGAACACTTATTCTATTGATAACTTACTTGGCTCACTCATTGCTTAGTAGCAAGGGGTGAATCAAAGAAATCTTAATGCATTGAAGGCGAACAAATCAGATTCTGAAACTTCCGGGTCTGAAAGCGATGAAGTTGCCTTCATCATAAGGCAATTCAAAAGCTTTCTAAGGAAGAAACAAAAGCATCATTAGAGAAAAGGTAGGGATAATAAACATTCTAAAGGATCTTCTGATGTTGTCTGTTATGAATGCAGGAAGCCTGGACATGTGAGAGCCGATTGTCCTACACTTCAAGATCACACGAGCAAAGAAAAGGAAAAAGGTGAGGAGAAACCTAAGTTTAGGAAGGACAAGAAGAGAGTCCAAAAGGCATTCTAGGCAGAATCTGGTACTGATTCCTCTGAGACTGAACCAGAGGAAGAGACTACGAACCTGTGCTTAATGGGGAAGATCATCTTGAGCAAAGTGATGAGGAAGAGGTATGTAAACCAACCTATGATGAATTGTTTGAGATTTGTGAGAAAATCCATGCATCATACAAAAAACATAAGAAAACACATGCTAGCTTAAAAGTGGAACTTGTAAATTTGCAAAAAGAGTATGAAGTCATTCTTAAAGATCATTAAACAATTGATTCTAATCACATGGCTCTTCTTGATGAATTTGATGATTTGAACAAAAAGCATTCATAATTAATTAATGAGCATGATGCATTAAAAGTTTCACATAGATCACTTGAATTTAATTTCAAGAAATCAAAAGAGAAATAAAAAACCTTGATGATTGAGAATGATGTTATAAAAAATACAAACTTGAGGATTAGAAATGATTTGGATACACTTAAGGGAAATAGGAAGACTTCCACTTTGAATCCAAAGCCAAAACCTAGGAAGAGGCATTATAACTCAAATCATTTAAGAAATCCTTTTCCTGGAATTAGATGTTTTTCTTGTGGCATGCTAGGACACATCTCACACACTTGCACTTTTCACCATAGTACACATTGGGTGTGGAGACCTAAGGTACATAATTCACAGCATACCACACCTGCATTGTATTTTACCTTTCCTAAGAAGGGACCCAAACTTGGTTGGGTTCCTAAATCTGACTGTTGTTGAGTTTTGCAGGTATGCTCTCACCAAAGACCTCGTGGGAGCATAGGATAACTGGACATAAGGAGGCTCGCAGCTCAAAATTGCTTAAACTCGCTGCTTTATAACTTGCTTGAAATGTTTTTTCTTTAATTAGTTTTGTTTTATTTTTGTATTAGTTTTGTGTTTGCTTTGTGTTGTTCTAGTTTGCTTTGTTTTTATTTTGTTTTTTATGTTTGATTTCCTATATGATTATTTTTTAAAGCTTTTTAAATTTTGGAGTTTTAGAGATTATGTTTAGCATTTCTAAATCGGTTAAAGGAAGGAATAACGTTGATGGTTTCCCTCCTTCTAACCTTATTTAGTGGTATAATTTTTCTTCTCTAAATAAAAGTCTAACTCATTTTAGCCAATGGTTTTTGAAACTAATATTCTTTTTTCATGCTACAAAAAATCTATCTTGTGCATAATATCCAAAGTTCATATATATCTCTCAAGATATTTGAGACCTTGCCTTTGCACTGATCATATGATTTTTAGTTTTATTTTGTGGGGTATTCTTCCCTATGTTAGAGAGAGAGCTCCTATTCTCTAATATTTGGAGGATATACTCATAACTAAGGTCTTTTTAAGAGTTTTTGTTAAAGAGCTTTTAGCTTGCAAGAATTAAAAAGGAAAGAGACCAATGACGCCAAATTGAAAAAAAAAATTAATACACAAATGTGTATCAAAAATCAAAAGATGCTCAAAGAGCCAATCAAAGATTCAAGAGGCATAAAATGAGCCCACTAAAAGGCAAGCTATCCTCTCTTTTCAAAACCTTTAAAACTTAGAAGAACTTATGGGTTATGTGAGATTTTCAAAGGCTTGATTTCAAATTCCATGATTGAGAAAAATTACTTTGACATATTATTTATGAGATATTTTCTTTGTAAACAAGTTGTGAATGGATATTCTTTTTATCCTATTTAGTTTTTCTGAGTTAGGCCTCTGTTTTTCAAAAGTCAATTTATACCCTGAAGGATGTCCGATCTAGGGTTAACAGAATCAGATATTCTACCTTCTTCCGATTAAAATTTGTTAACCTATTGATCTCTTAAGACTCTAAAATTTAAATTATTTAAAAAATTCTCATATGAATTTTTTTGTTATAAAAAAATGTCTTCTTTTCAAATTATTTTAGTTTTTTTTTTCGCTATTCTTTTTCTTTTCTTTTATTTTATTTTTTGAGGGCTTTGATCATCACTATCCTTCATTGTTTTTCAAATTCTAGTCACATCGTCCTGGCCGATACTTTTATAAACCTGGACAATCTGATCGAACTCTGTTGCAATCATGATGATAGTCCTGGCCGATAGAATATTTTGTCTGGCCGATGCATTTTATGGTCATCATCCTGGCCAATACACTGGATCGTCCCGGACGATCCACGTGTCAGCACGTTTAAATCCTTAAAATTGGCCCCGGACGATCCATTATTGGACAATCGTCCTAGCCGATCCACTGTTCGTCCTAGACGATACACGTGGCATAGAATTAAAATATTTTAACTTCGATCGGTACGATCAATTATTATGCATCGTCCTGGACGATACACCTAATCAGCCTGGACGATATACTTTTTCAACGGTAGTCCGGCTTGACTCCTCGGGACGATCACCTGTCTCTAATCGGCCTGACCGATATCTGATCGGCCCGGACGATCGGACCGCCTTTTTTACCAATCGGCTTGTACGCAATTGTTGTGCCATATCATCCTGGACGATTCTGCAATCGGCCTGGACGATTTGGCCGCTTCTTTAAATTTTGGCCGTTCCAGCCATGTTTTTCACTTCACATCCCTTCTCCTCTTTAGCTTTATTGCTAACTCCTTACTATGGCTGGTGGGAAATGAGTTTGACAGGCTTTTGGAAGTTCCTCGAGGGCCATGATGGACCCTCGATTTAGGGAGGCAGAGGATTAGGCTGCATACCGTTGCTACAAAGAGTGTGGCATTACCCTTCCCCGAACAATCAATCCTGCATATCTTTCGTATCCGGTAATGGATCTTTTTGCCCACACTTCTCTTTGTTTCATACTCACCCTCGCTGTCCCTTTTTCTTCTAAACACCTGCTAGAATTTTATGCAAATCTTCACATAAATTCTACTTTCACAGCCCTGACCTCCTATGTGAATTGATGCCCGGTCGAGATCACATATCAGGACTGTGTGGAGCTTTTACAGCTATCCACCACCGGGTTTAAGCTGCACATAATCGTTACAGATCCTAATTTTGATTGGTCCACGGCAAACCATTTCCTTCGCCAAACCAACACACTCTTTCATGTTGGAGAGACTAGCTCTTTAGTCAAAGATGCTAGAACAATCCAACATGTCCTTCGCACCTCCATAATTCAAAAAGTTGGGGACCGAATCCACATCACTCCTCTACTTTCCTTGACTACCTTTTTCATTATGGCCCGGAGAGAATTCAATGCCACTGATTTACTCTTTCGCTACATTGATCATTTAACAACTATTCGCGATCCAGGCCATAGGAGGAAACCTAACCTTACTTTAGGACATCTCATAGCCTACATTCTTGAAACCAAATACAATCTTCATTATCATGCTGGTCACAATCTTCAGCCTCCTTGCTACTCAATCAATTCTTTCACTATCCTTCATAGTACTCGTCTCCACCCAGGAGATGGGGAAGGTCGGGGAGCTGAGGAGGAGGAGGCTCCCGCTCCCGTTCCTGATTCTATTCCTCTCCACCAGCACTCACCGGTTGATCAGTTGATAGAGAGGTTTGATCGATGGGAGACCCGCTTTGACGCTTACATTGCTGCACAGGAGCAGCAACATTTTAAGGACATTGCCCGCTACGAGTAGCACCACACAGAGGATTTAGCCTGATTTGACAGCTACATTACTCACTAGCAGCAACATCATGACTAGGACATCACCTGGTTTAATGCTCAGTTTACTACGCTTGCCAACTACTTTCAGCAGCCACCTCTACCTCCTCCATCTGATGATCAGGGTCCCTCGTTTTTCTAGTATGTGTTTTCTATTGTTTGTTTTCTATTTTCTATAGTTTGTCTTTTAGTTTGTTTTAGTTTCTATTATGTTGTTTACTTTTTTCTTTGTGAGTCTAGGACCCTCTTTTTGTGATGACAAAAGGGGGAGTAGGATGTCCTAGGAAAAGTTGATGTACTTGTAACTTTGAAATTTTAATGAATTGCTGTTGTTTTTTATTGAGTTTTTTCCTACTTGTGTTTTCCATCATTAAAAAGGGGGAGATTATTACAAATCTATTTTCATGACTTATGTTTTGATGATTGACAAACACTATTGATTCTCTTGGACTGCCTGTTACTTCTAACTTTTCAGGAATCGAAGATCGGGCGAACAAACGAAGCCAGTTCAAGATTGTGTAGGTCTAGAGTTGAGTCAGTCTATACTTTGTTTTTTTTCTTCTTGAGTCTATTTGTAATGGTCAAAGAGACTGATGTTAAGTAACCCTATACACACACACTTGAGAGACTTAAAATTTCTGTTTTTACTCATATCGGCCAGGACGATATTTACATCATCTTGGACGATCAGGCTTAAAATAGAAAGTCTAAATAAGGATTCTTAATTAAGGCAGCCGTCATTAACAGATCATCCTGGACGATATGTGTATCGGCCAGGAAGATAAGCTCAAAACAGAAAGGAGTTGTCACCATAGACAATTAAGGTATACTGTATTTTTTAATAATAGGCCAGGACGATCATTGATCGGCCTGGACGATATTCACAAATTTTGCCTTAATTGATCAGAAAATCAAGGGAGTAATTAATGATTATTGATATGATCATATCGTCCTAGACGATCGCAAGATCAACCAAGATGATCTATTCAAAAACCTTAGTTACTTCAGGACGATAAATATTGGCCAGCTCGAATTCAGGACGATGCTCTGGAAGATTTTTCGGCCGGGACGATCTTGAGATCAGCTTGGACGATCAAGCCAATTTTAAATCGTCCAGTTTACATTCAGGGCGATACTCTGGCCGATCTTTTGAGATTTGTACTGATCGGCCAGGACGATGTCTATATCGGCCTGGACGATATTGTCGGCAACTTGCAATTAATGAGCTCCTTTGAAGCTCTTCTATTTAAGAGATCTTTTTTAACATTTTGAACAACCTTTTTGCTGCTGCCTTGACCTGAGAAGGCCTTGAGGAGAGAAAGAGAGAGAGGGAGGGAGAGAGGATCTTGTGAGGGGGGGCTTGTGAGGGGATTCACAAGGGTTGCTTCAAGGATCGCTCTACTTCTTCTTCGTCTAGAGTTTCTTATCCGTGGAAGGGTCGGTAGAGGTAAGGAGTCAGCATCAGGTTGTGGTTCTCTGCCAGCTTCAGGAGGAAGCAAAAGGAGATAGGTTCTCTGCCTTACCGGGGTGGCAAAAAGGAGGTGCTTTGTAAAGGCTTCTCCGCCTAGCTGTGGGGGCTAAAGGAGAGTCATGATTATAGTGCAATACTCGGAGGGCGCCTCTGGGAAGTGGACGTAGGTCGAGTTGACTGAACCACTATAAATCTCTGTGTTCTTGTTTCTTGCTTCCGCACTTTATTTCCGCATTTATTTTTCTCGTGGTGTGATTTTGGTTTATGTGATTTTTGTTCTTTATGAAAAGAAATTTTTTAAAATACCAATTCACCCCCCCTCTTGGTTAGCTTAGGCTAGTTCTATAGGGCTTAACATCCCTAGGACGATGTTCTCTGGACCTATGACTTGAACTATTCATCCAGACTGTTTACCTAGTTCATCCAGGGATGATATTATCTAGACTCATGCCTTGTTCGGTTCGTCTAGATGATTTACCCAGTTCATCCCAGGATGATGTTCTCTGGACCCATGACTTGAACTATTCATCCAGACGATTTACCTAGTTCATCCCAGGACGATGTTCTCTGAACTCTTGCCTTGTTAGGTTTATCCAGACGAACTTGTACATTCATCCCAGGACGATGTCCTCTGTTGCTTAAACATATGGACCGTCCTGCAGTTTAGTCCCAACAAACCCTTGATATAATTGTTCGTACCGGATGAACTTAATTTGTACGGGACGATTATTGGGTACGAAGTTATTTCGTCCCAATGGACATAGGGTTCATACGCAAAAGTTTTTACACTGTTTGTATGGACAAAATTACGATCGTACGGGACGATGAATTACGCACAAATTTGTAATTTAGTAATTTTTGGATGGTTTTTTGTGTCCTTCATTTTAAAAGATCGATTTAAAATTGTTTCTTTATCTTTTTGTCCACTGGTCTTCGTGCAAACTAAAGAGAGATTGAAGGAGAGAGTGTGAGAGAGTATTTGAAGGAGATTTCTTACCACGGAGCGTGAAGGATTCACTTGGTACTCAAAGGTAAGGATCTTTATTTTTGAATTGTGATTACTTCACTCTTCTCTCTTGTCCTTCCAGATTTCTCGTAAGAAGATATTGTCAAGGAGAACTGGTTCTCTGCCGACACTCGAGAAGTGTGAACAGCAAAGGGTACTCTG
The DNA here is from genome assembly GCA_022539455.1 of Dendrobium nobile. Classification (NCBI taxonomy): domain Eukaryota; kingdom Viridiplantae; phylum Streptophyta; class Magnoliopsida; order Asparagales; family Orchidaceae; genus Dendrobium; species Dendrobium nobile. The sequence goes on along the minus strand of CM039722.1, from coordinate 21,057,643 downwards.
CCTACACTTGGAGAAGTGTAAAAGGACGGGAGGGTACTCTGCTTACACATGGAGAAGTGAGAAAGGATGGAAGGTTCTCTGCCTACACTTGGAGAGTGTGAACAGCGAGAGGTACTCTGCCTACATTTGGAGGGTGTAAAAGGATGACATTTCTCTGCCGCACTGGGTACTGGTGGAAGAGAGTTTTTTGTAAAGGCTTCTCCGCCTTGCTGTGAGAGCAAAAGGAGAGACACTAAGTGGTAATAGTGCAATACCTGAAGTGGGAGACTTCAGGGAGTGGATGTAGGTCATATTTGACCGAACCATTATAAATCTTATATCTTTTTTTTTCTCTGCTGTTTACTTTACTTTTTCTGTTTGAAAATGTGGTTGAAAAATTATTTTTATAAAAACTTCACTAAACTTTTATCGATTTTAAAAGAGGCATAATTTTTAAATTACCAATTCACCCCCCTCTTGGTTAGTTGCTGGGATATAAGCTTAGGTCTAATAACCTAATTCATACTTAATAAAGTTTCAACAAGTGATATCAGAGCATAGTTTCAAAATCATAAGTTTAGACTACTTTTTGATTAATGCCCATGGCTACTTTTGGAAACCAAAACACATCTGAGGGTTACTCTATAACTAGACCTCCATTGCTCGACAATATTCCTTTTGATTTTTGGAAAACACGCATGTCTATATTTTTACAGTCACTTAATTACTGTATGTGGATCTTAGTTCAGGAAGGGTATACAAAACCAACTAGATTAGTATATTGAGTTAGAGTTGAAACACCTTTTGCAGACTGGACAGTAGAAGAACGTAACTTAGCACAACTGAATGCCAAATGCTTGAATAGTTTCTTTTGTGCTATTAAATATGAAGACTATATGTGGGTTTCTACTTGCAAGAGTGGAAAAGAAATATGAGATAGACTTTATATAACTTATAAGGGGACTAATAAAGTTAAACAATTAGACTTAATATCTTGTTGCATAAATTATTTCGCATGAAACCCAATGAATCCATTTCTGATATGTACATAAGATTCACATAAATAGTCACCTCTTTACATGCATTAGGTAGGGAACTAACGAATGCCAAAATGGTTAATAAAATATTTCATTGTTTACCTACTGCTTATGATGCTAAAATAACTGCGATTACAGAGTCTAAAGATTTAAACATTTACTCTATTGACAATCTTCTTGGATCACTTATTGATTACGAGCAAGGAGTGAGTCAAAGAAAAGTTGATGCAGGTGAACCATGAAGGGAAAAGAATATAGTACTGAAAGTGGAGGAGTCATAGAGTGATCTTTCACAACCTGAGGATGAAGATGACATAGCACTGATGACTAAACAGTTTAGAAGCTTTCTGAAAAGGAAGAAAAAGAGATGCCAGCAATAGAATCGAGGTGAATTTAATAGAAATGTTAAAGTTTTAAATGATGTTATTTGCTATGAGTGTAGGAAACCTGGACATATTAAATTTGACTGCCCAAAACTCAAAGTCACTCCTAGCAAGGAGAAGGTAGAGGAGAAACCAGTTGTGAAGAAGGGTAAGAAAACATTCCAAAGAGCTTTCTAGGCGGACTCAGCTTCAGATTCGTTAGAGACTAAAAAGGAGGAGGAAGTCACAAATTTGTGCTTAATGGCCGATAATCCTGATCAGTCAGATCAAGAATAGGTATGTGACTGACTTATAATGAACTTTTAGTAGTCTTTGAACGCATACATGTTGCATATAGGAAATTAAAGAAATTGCATGCTAGTCTGAATTTAGAATTACAAGATCTTCAAAAAGAATATAAAATCCTTAAAAAAGATCATACATTGATTGATAACAACCACATGAAATTACTTGATGAGTTTGATGACTTAAATAAAAATCATGATATATTAAAATCATCCTTTGCAGAACTTCAAATAGAAATCAAGAATAATAAGGATGAATCTGAGAGCAAACTGTATCGAATTACTTATACAAATCAAATTTTAGAAGATATGAATTCATTTTACAAACTGAAGATAAAAGCTTTCGAGGATAATAGGATACCCCCAAGACTTGAAGATTTCATGAATCTTATTTTGTATCCTAAATTTATGCAATCCCTGAATAAACATATAAATAGTAGAAGACTTAGGAATCCATTTTCAAGAGTCAAATGTAATAATTATGGTTTGTTTGGACATATAGCTCATACTTGTAATTTGAAGAAGAAGACTTATTTGGTGTGAAGACCAAAGATGCATAAACCTAAACATATCATATACGCATCTGTTTATAACTTGCAAAAAGGTGAACCTAAACTTATTTGGGTTCCCAGGTCTAATGTTTGATATTTTTTGTAGGATCGCTCTCACATAAGGCCTCGTGAGAGCATATGGTATCTAGACAGCGGATGCTCAAAACATATGACTGGAGATATTGAATAATTTTTATTACTGGAAGCCATAAGTGGAGGCAAGATTACACTTGGAGATAATACCACAAGGAAGGTGGTTGGGTTAGGTATGATTGAAAATCTTAAAAAAAAAATTTATTGAGAATGTTTTGTTGGTAGAAAGCTTAAAACATAATCTTCTAAGTATTAGTCAGCTATGTGATAAAGGTTATTGTGTAAATTTTTTTCTTATAAGCTGTATATTAAGCCTGAACGGTAATGTTGTTCTGAATGGTATAAGGGCAAAATACGTGTATATGCTAGACTTTAATTGTATTAAAACTCATACTACTTTTTGTTTAAAAACTATTTCTGATGAATCATGTCTTTATCATAGGAGACTTTATCACTCTATCATGAAAAGACTTAGGAGGATTACCCAAAAGAACATAGTGAGAGGTATATCAAATTTAGACTTTATTGGTCACCTTTGTGATGCATATCAATTAGGAAAACATGTAAAGATCTTAGAACTAGTAAATCATTGGAGATTTTACATATGAATCTTTTTGGACCAGTTGGAACTGTAAGTCTAGGAGGGAAGGTATACGGATTTGTGATTGTGGATGATTACTCAAGATTCACATGAGTTAGATTTCTATTTTATAAGAGTGAATTATTTGAGAAATTTAGAAACTTTTTGACTTGGATTCAAAGGAAGATATGATGTGAAATTATGACTATTCAAAGTGATCATGGAGGAGAATTTGAGAATGAAAAATTTAAGGATTTTTATAAGGAGAAATGAATTGATCACAATTTTTCTGCACCTAAATTTTGAAAAATTGTGATCAATTATTTTTCAGAACATCACCTCAGCAGAATGGGGTAGTCGAAAGGAAAAATAAAAGATTATTAGAAGCCACCCGAGCCATATTTACAGAATATTCACTTCCTAAATATTTTTGGGCTGAGGTGGTTAGCACAGCATGTTATGTTCTGAATAGGGTGAATGTGAGATCAAAGTTAAATAAAACACCCTATGAGTTGCTAAAAGGGAGAACACCTAATTTGTCACATTTGCATGTCTTTGGATTTAAGGTGTTCATTCATAACAATGGAAAATTTGCCTTGGGAAAATTTGATCCAAATTAGATGAAGGAATTTTTATATGATACTTAAGTGTTGGAAAATCTTATAGAGCATTCAATAAAAAAACTTTAGTAATTGAGGAGACCACACATATTGTATTTGATGAATCAGGAAGTTTGGAAGAGCCAATTGTTGAAGAGGATGAGAAGACAGTAAACCCTTTGCTTAGATATTTGAAATTTTTTAAAAATCACCCAAAGGAATTGATTATAGGAGAACCTAATGAGGGTGTTAGGACTAGGTATGGACTGAATAAAGAAGTCAATCATTCAGCCTGTATTCCAATGATAGAACCCATAAATATTGAACAAGCACTTTCTAATGAATTCTGGATATTGGCTATGCAAGAAGAATTAAATCAATTTGTAAGAAATAAAGTTTGGGAATTAACTGCAAGACCAAATGATCAAAGTGTAGTTAGAACTAAGTGGGTATTCAAGAACAAAATGAATGACTGAAGAGTTGTCATTAGAAATAAGACTAGATTAGTAGCTAAGGGGTATAATCAAATTGAAAGGATTGATTTTGAGGAGACTTTTGCCCTTGTAACTAGACTTGAAGCAATTAGGGTTTTATTAGCCTTTGCCTGTTTTAAAGGATTTAAACTATATCAAATGGATGTTAAAAGTGTCTTTTTAAATGGGATAATTCAAGAGGATATTTTTGTAGAACTACTTCCAGGGTTTGAAAATTCTAAACACCCAAATCATATTTTCAAATTAAAAAAGGCATTATATGATTTGAAATAGGCACCTAAGGCTTGGTTGGAGAGGTTGAGCACCTTCCTACTTGAAAAATCTTTTGAAAAAGGAAGTGTGGACACAACTCTTTTTTTGAAGAAAATTAGAAAGGATATACTCATTGTACAAATCTATATTGATGACATCATCTTTGAATCTTTAAATAAAAATCTTTGTGATGATTTTTCTAAAACAATGAGTAGTGAATTTGAGATGAGTATAATGGGAGATTTAAGTTACTTTATAGGTTTTAGTATTAAGCAAATTGAGGAGGGTACATTTCTTAGACAGTCAAAATATGTTAAGGACATCCTCAAAAAGTATGAAATAGACAATGTTAAACCTGTTAATACACCCATGAGTTCCTCATTTCAGTTGGATAAGGACCCTAAGGGAAAATCTGTTGATCAAAAGAAATTTAGAGGAATAATTAGATCTTTGCTTTTCTTGACAGCTAGCCAACCTTATATCTTATTTAATATTTGTTTATGTGCTAGATTTCAATCAGATCCAAAAGAAACATATTTGATAGCAGTGGAAGAATTTTAAGGTATATGTCAGGAACTTAGAACTTAGGAATTTTGTATCCTAAGTTTAGCTCTTCATTTGAAATAATTGGTTATTCAGATTCTAACTTTGCAGATTGTAGGGTTGATAGAAAGAGCACTTTTAGAACATGTAAATTTATTAAAAATTCTTTAGTCTCTTGATCTAGTAGAAAACAAAATTCAGTAGCCCTATCTACTGCTGAAGCTGAATACATTGTATTAGGAAGTTGTGTGGCACAAGTACTTTGGTTAATAATAGTTGATTGGTTTAGGATTAACAATAGACACTATTCCCATTTATTGTGATAACACTAGTGCTATTTGCATTTCAAAAAACCCTATTCAACATTCAAGAACCAAACATATAGACATCAAAAATCATTTCATAAGGGATCATGCATACAAAGGAGAAATTGAACTCATTCATGTTACAACAGAAAATCTACTTGTAGACTTTTTTACAAATCCACTTGCCTTTGATACTTTCAGTACATTAAGAATAAGGCTTGATGTGATTGATTTGAATGCTTAATTAAAGTGATTATGCAACATTGATGTGTGTTGTGAGACTTTTGATTTTGTGCTTTTTCTGAATTTTATTTTATTTTGTTTTGTTTGTGTTTATTTTTGCGAACATCTGCGTGTTTTGTTTTTGTATTTTCTCACATCTAGATTCATAATTTTGAGTGTTAGCCTAAAAATTTAGAAGTATGAAATTCGTATGCACGAAATTCATTTCATATGGGACAAATTGTGTAGTGTTTTAACTATCGGATTTAAACGGTTTGCATACAATTATTCAGTTTTCATTTCACTGTTCGTCTGTACGATTGTCACTCTCGTCTGGATGATGTGTATTCAATCGTATATATGTAAAAAGGAATTATATGGATAAGATCAAATTAATTATTCCTGATCGTTCGTACAAATCTTTGGTTCGTATATACGAACACGTGGCGTTTCAATATGGGGGAAATTTCAAACTGTCATAAAAACGATCTTAAATTTTTGATCGTCCCAGATGAACACCTATACGATTGTCTTAGTCAAAAGTCTGTACTAAAGGACTCCTTGTAACTTGTGTGAGTATGAAAAGTGGTTTCATTTTTGGACTCACTTGTTCGTCCATACGAAATATTTTTCGTACGTACGAACCATAAATTATACGGGAAGAAATTTTTTTCGTCTGTACGAATTCTTATTTTTTCTTTAAATTGAAGGGTTTTGAACTCAAATTTCATTGCTTTAAAAAAAAATCCCTTTCAAACCTCTATTCCCCTAGATCTTTTTCATGGCTAGTTCAAGCAAAAGGCAAAAGGTACTTGCTAAGGGACCCCCCAAAAATACTGGTGAAAACTTTCTGTCCAAGGAAAATGAAGAATCCTTTCCTAGATTTATTTCTGCCAAAATCACTCCCTCTAAAGTCCTTCTTTAGGAGCAACTCACTTTCAAGGTAATACACCTTTTTGCTTCCACCCAATTCGGCCTTATCCTCACTCTTATCCATTTCTACAATTATGAGACCTTCCACTACTTTCTTGCCAATAAGCCCTTTAACTCTGACCAATATGTGATTAAGTCTTATGTTTTTAAAAGAAAGTAGAAATTACTAAAGAAGACTTGGGAATTTTTTTGAACTTAAGAACTCAAGGAATTAGAGCACACACTTTGACCTCCTCCACTGACTATGATTGGACATCAATAAATCAAGTAATTAGAGGATGTAGAGGAGTAGGTCATATGCCTAAGGTAGCCACTCTTAATCATAATGCCCGTATCATCCAGCATGTTCTTCGCACGTCCATTATTCCTAAAGCTGGTGATCGAGTCAATATCACACCTCTTCTTTCTACAGTGACCTATCTGATTATGACTAACCAACCTATAGATGAAGCCCAACTGATCATTGAATATATTTATGGACTTTCTGAGATTGGCCATGTCACCCACACAAAAAAGAAAAATATAGCCTTAGGATATCTTGTGACCTATATTTTGGAGAAAAAGTATGATCTAGTCCATCCAGTTTAAAATCTAGAGGAGTCTCTCTACTACAATGATGGATCTTTTCGAGCGATCTTTAATAAAGATGAACAACATATTATTAGTGACTCAAAGGAGGAAATGGGAGCACCTCCAACTGCACCTGATGGTGAACCAAATGTTCAGGATTTGGTTCACAGGTTTGATCGTCTTGAGACTCATTTTGATCAACGCTTTGATCAAATTGAAACTCATCTACAAATGTAGGATGCTTAGCACCATCATGATATGAGTTGGATGTGAGAGCAAATAGATGGTATAAACTCAAATATGACTATGATGAGTAGCTATTTTAACTTCTATAACTAGCCACCTCCTCCAGATCAACGTCCCTCAGAGTGATCATTATAGTTCTTTATGTTTTTCAAATGTGATGTGATGTGATGTCAGTTATGCTTTTATAATTTATGTGTTAGTTTGTTTTATGTTTGTATTGATATATTTTTTGCTCAAATGTATCATCTTCTATTAATGATATCAATAAAAGTTATCATGTCTTATTTTACAATCTTTAATTTCATTTCAGAAATATGTTTTAGCCTGTATGATCTTCCTCAAAATATTTGATCTCACAAGTTCTATATCTTGAATTGCAATTCAAAATTAAATTCATTAGAAAATTTAATTTTTCATATTTTAAGTTGTGATTATAACTTGTTCTAGTTAAGAATGTCAATCTAATGTCTCTTGTTAGACTAATATAATTTTTATATTATTATTGTAATTATGATGTTTTCTTATTTTTTGTATTTTTCTTATCAATATAAATTTTGTTGTATATGGAGAAATTTGATATTTCAGATTATTGATTTTGGAAAGATCAAGATTACTCTTGAAAATATACAAATGTATAAAAATCAAAAGAATGCGCAATGGTTCGCAATTTGAAAACAGGCACAAAATAAGCTCAGAAATAAAAAGATGCACAAAAGCGCCACATGTGGTAGTTATTCTTCCTCAATCTTTCAATTCAAATTGTTCTTATGTACAATTTTATTTCGTATTGAAATTTAAAATATAGAAACTTTACATTCATCTACTTTGTAATAAATTTTTTTATTTCATTGTCTAAATTGATTCATATTTTTGATATTTTTTTCTTATCAATATTATATGTCTTCTTAAATCATATGAATTCTTCTATTTCTCTAATGACCTTTAATTGTCTTTGCAAATATATCTCAATCTCTTTTAAGGATCAATTATTAAAAGATTATCATATGACTTCTTACATTTCTATTTTTGTTCTTCTTCTCTTTTTGCAGTTGTCAAAAAGGGGAGAAAATATTATTCATAATGTTTGTTCGTAACGTTGCATTTGTTATTCATTTGATTGTTTGTTTTATCGTTGAAATCATTTGTTCTTGTTGTTTTGTGTTATCGTTGCATTTGTTTGTTCGTTTGTTCTTGTTGCATAGTGTGTTAAAATTTTTTAAAATAATTTTTTTTTGTTTATGTTCAAATGCTCCTCACTCTCACATGCTTATCAATTCAGGGGGAGTTTAGGGGAGTTTAGGAGATAGTTAAAAATTTGAAAATAATACAAACAATAATTGTTCTTCCATCATCAAAAAGGGAGAGATTGTTAAGAGAGTTGCTACTTAGCTTTTGCATGTTTTACATTCTTGTAGCTTGTATAGTTTTGATGATTCCAAATATTATTATTTTAATTATTATTTTCTCCTAAGACTTTTGGAAGAATTATTTTTGCTCTTGTGTGGACTAACATTTTAGGACAATCATACTACAGACTAATGAAGACTTCAAACCAAATTCCAGCATAAGATATTTTGTAAATTGAAGTATTTATTTTTCATGTTTATTGAGTCTAAGAGAGTGTGATTGTAATTGAGTAACTTAGCACACACCACTGGAGGAGATCTTTAAAAAATAAAACTTTTTATTATATTAATCGTACGGGACAAACCAAGTTCGTACGGGATGACCAAGTTCGTAGTGGATCAAGGCTATAATACATTTTTTTAATTTTTCCTAGACTATGTGCATGCCAAACATATGTAATCTAGGGTTTGATTTACTAATCATGGAATTTTATTTATTATTTTTTACTTTTTCGAGATATTTTAATAAGTTCCTTAGTCAAAATAAGGTCAACCTAATTTTTAGGTCAATTAGGTTGACTCAATCTTCCTAGTATTTCATGATTACAAGGGTTGATTTGGTTAAACTAATGGGAATGATTTGGATTCAAGTTCATGCGATGTATTAGATACCAAGTTGAGTGAGCCAAAATGTATTAAGAATTTCATCTACTTGCTAGAGAGTTGGTATCAAAAGTGATGCTAATAACATGATTACACAGCCTCCATGACAACCACCTTCTAAAGAACCTTACATTATCTCATTTATTATGATTAATCATTTAAGTAAATTAACTTATTACACTAACATCTTTATATTGCTTTTCAAAAAGAAAAAGACCGAAGTGCAAAAAATCCACTACACTCTTATATATTTTTTATCATATACCCCCTTCTTTTAAATGATTCTCCTTGTCATCATTTACTCCCTACTCTAAAGACACGTGATATATTAAAAGAATCTACTCAACCATAGTTGGCAACACATAATGGACAGTAAAATGGGTGCCTTGCTTAATCATCATACTTGAAATTTAGTTTCACCCGTTCTGAGATTAAACTCATTTCTTCATAATGGATCTTCATTATTAATTCCATACTTATGACTCTTTTTATTGTTAAATAGCTATACCACTCAATTGGTGATGAAAGAATGTGCTTTAATATATGACATTTATTTGGGGATTTTTTTTATCCTCAACTTTGGGAACTTCTATCATCAATTGATCTCCTAAATTATGTTCTTCATTTTGTTTATGCTGCCAATAATCAAAGTTGGTCTATGCTCCAAATAGATGTCTATAATGTTTTTTATTTATGAGGAACTCATAAAAAATGTTTATATGGAGTAATCTAAAGGGTATATTTCTTAAGAGAGAACAAAATATGTTAGCTTTAGGATGCTATTTATAGATAAAACTAAAATCTTCGTGCTTGCTTAAACAAACTATAAGTTTCTTGCTAATAAAAAATTGAAAAGAAATAATAATGACATGTTATCTTTTATTTTATATTTTTTTTAGCACAATGATTCTTGTTATGTATATTTATGATATTGCACTTAAAAGAAGTGATGCTTCTAACATTACTAAAATAAAGTAGTATCTTTATATGATATTTTTATCAAAAGTCTATAATGTCAAAAATATTTTCTTGATATTAAGTTTGAATATAGGGGTGTTTGATTTTAAATATTGTGAATTTAGAGATTCTTAAAATTTTAAAGCTTATAAGGTATTAGAAATTTAGGAGATAACTTTTTGTGTTAGATTGGAACTAATTAAATTAATCTAAAAATTAAAACTAATTGTATTATATAAAGCTAAAGCATGAGGGGGACATGTCTTGAAATGGAGATTGCCAGGACAAAGGTGAAGGTGGGTCTCATAAGTCGCAAGCAACGAGTAGAGGCACAGAGTTGGAGGTGGCATCAATGCAAGGTGTCGTTGCACGTGCAAAAGTAGTGCACATGCTTTATGATGTTGTGAAACATGGAGAGTGCAGAGGACATGAAGGCAATATGGAAGTGCGTGAAGGTCACAGATGATACAAAGGAGGAAGTAGCGTGGAGCTTGTAGCAGCATCAAGTGTCTATGCAATGTCGCAATACCATGCATAGGAGTTTGTGGTGTGAGATTTTGAAGCAAAAACCACAAACTTGGAATCATCCAATTCAATTGTTTTTAGAATTCAATAAAATAAAGCTAGTGGCTAATTTACAAATTCTTACTCTCTCTCTCTCTCTCTCTATCAAAATATACCATATTCCTTAGAAAATTTTATCTTCTTTGATGCAATTCTAAAGACTCTCCTATGCATACTTCTATTTTCTTACTACATATGAGAACTAAAAGGCTTCAAAGACATTTCTCATTTTTCAGCAACTACTTAATTAACTTATTTACCTAACCATGACTGAATGTGGCATATCTTTTTTTTCTTTTTTTATAATAGTAAGCACATACAAATTTCAAATAAACACTTAGAGGTTGTCATGATAATTTTGAAATATATTAATAAACCTCAAAGAAAATTTAAAGCCTATGACATGTAAAGATATGAAGGCAGCTATAAGATAACTGTCCCTAACGAAACCTTTGTCAATAATTATAAAATCATACATCTACATATCGTTCTTGTTTCTTCTCCACTTTCGAGTAACAAATCATAGCAGACATCTACATTGAAACCATAGGGCTTTCTAATAAGTTCTCAATTAAGAATATACCATTAGAAAGCTACTCTAACAAAAGCTTTCGCAAGCTCTTGCTCACATATATACAAGAACTCAAACTCAGAAACTCTTAGTTGAAAGCCTAAGCTCCCAAACATTAGACTTAAATAAGGTGAATGCAAAAATTTTATTCTTGTGACAACATTAACATAATTACTTTCAAATATAAAACCTCGAGCCTCTTCTATAGTAAAGATCATTGGTAATTTTGAATTATGGTTTTTTTAGCATTTAGACGAAAAAAATTTAAATATTCTATAACATCTGATTCTATTATAGTTGCATAAATCCTAAAATTTATGGATCCAAATATATTTGTCATGCACTTAGTGATAGAAGCTATTTTTAGAAATTTATTTACAAATGGAATTCAAATAAGTATTTACTTTAAATTATTTGAAGGTGAGTTTTTAAATGTTTAAAAAATTGTGATTATTTCACTACAAAGTTCTAATGATATGTTAACTAGCATAAGTGATTAGCACCTGTACAAAAAACTTATTTTTTTAGTTAATTTATGATATTAAGTTTAGTGTTGCAGAGATGAGGATGCTTAGGTGGATGAGTGGCTTGGCCCTTAGAGATAGGATACGAAATAAGTATATACGTGAAAATGTTGGTGTAACTTCAGTGGAAGATAAGATTAGAGAGAGTCGTCTTAGATGATTTGGTCACATTAAATGGAGGTCTTCCGATGACCCGATTATGAAAGTTGAGGTATTAGATTGAACTTATGTTAAGAAAGATAGAGGTAGATCTAAAAAAACTTGGTTAGAAAATATCAAAAATGATCTTTCTTTATTAGACTTAAGTGAGAATTTGACTTTTAACATTACACAATGGCAAAAAAAGATTAATGTAGCCGACCCTACGTAGTGGGACAACGGCTTGATGTTGTTGTTGTTGTTGTTGTTATGATACTAATTTAAATACATAGGTTTCGTTTGGGACGACTTTCAACCCGCTTTTTAAAACAACTTTTCAGTACAAAAATTAAATTTTTTGCACTAAAAAATTGCTTTAGGAAGCAGTAAAAAAATTGTCCCAAATGAAACCTTAATGAACCACAAATTGCATATGAAGAAAAGGTAAATGTAGATCAAATTGCCAACTTAAATACTGGAAGCTTTTTTTTTCCTCAAGAGCTATCTCATTAACAATCATGTTTTGTATTTCATTAAATAGATTTCATTTGAAATAGCTTTCTTACCATTTTTGAAAACAATTTTTTAGTTATTAAAAAAAATTGAACTAAAAAATTTACTTTAAAATCAATAAGAAAACTATCCCAAACAAAACCTAAATTCCCTATAATATATTGACTAATAAATATGAGACCCCTTCAAAATTTTGTTCATCATATAATTTTTACTTATATAAACAATATCATTAAAAAAAATTCAAATTATATTGCTCTAAAATTTTAAGTTTGGTACTAAGAATGCCTATTAAAAACATTAATAATATTTTTAAAATAGTAAATTTATGCTCCCAAATAATAACTTCTAACTAAACTAATGATTAAAAATTAAAATATTAATTAACATGGTACAGACCAAAATAAGCTACTTCATATTGTAATAAAATTAAGCTTCAGAATAAAGTATAGCAGAATCCTTGGCGTATGCATGCTTATTGGTTTGCACCAAAAAGCATTACCTCTATATTGTTTTCTCCACTGATTCTCATAATGCGAATGCCTCTTTGGACAACTTTTTGCTAATTCTTAAAGTAAATTTCTAATGAAAAAAATTTAATTTCTATACTTAAAAAAATACTTTAAGCAGTAGCAAGCAACTATTCCATATAAAACCTATATCTAATCAGATTTTTAATAACTTTAAAATAAATTTCACAATTGTGATTATATATGTTGATATCAACAAACATATGTGCAATAGCGCCTACACAAGATAGACAACAACAACCGGCCTTTATACTACTATATGAGATTAACTACATTAATATTTTTCACCGTAGAGTCCTATTAAATATTAAGAGTAAAATTCTCATTTAACCCAAATAAAAATATATATATTTAATACTTTCTAACCAAGTCTTTTTAAGACTTCGTTTGGAACAATTTTCTCATTATTTCTTAAAGCAACTTCCTAATACATAAATTTTTATTAAAAAAATGTGTACTAAAATACTGCTTTAATAAAAACTTAGAAAATTATCCCAAATAAAACTTAAAGCAACTTTTTAGAAAATTTCTATGGCTTCGCTTGGGACAGCTTTCTTAATGCTTCTTATAACAACTTTTTAGTACAAATTTTTTAATATTTATACTAAAAACAGCTTAAAAAGCAATAAAAAGCCATCCCAAACGAAGCATAAGTATGCCTCAACCTTTATTTAACATAAGGCTAATTTAAAACATCTACTCTATCATCAAAAGGCCAATATTTTATGTGACCAAATCATCTAAGACAACTCTCCATAATCTTACAAGCCTTTTGAATTGCACCAACCTTATCCCAAACTTAATTGTAGGATAAGGTTTCATTTATGACGGTTTTCTTAAGCAATTTTCTATTACAAAATTTTTATTTCAAAAGAAAATTACATTTAAAAGCAATTTTAGAAAGCGGTAAGAAATATATCATAAACAAAAAAATAAATCAGCCGTCAAATAAACCAGTGATCTTAAATAAGAAAATCGGACTTATGTTAAAGGAACTAACCAGATTTCTCTAAATAAGTTAGTTCTTCATAATCCTAAAAATTTGGAGAAATTATTCTGTTCGAAGGCCGGACGCAGAACGTCATTAGGAGACCAATTAGAATATGCCACATCAGCAGTACCAAACCACAGTACTGAGCACATGAGTGACGTGGCGCATTCTGATTGGCCTTCGGACATCGTTCGACATCCGCGTAGAATAATTAATAGTAAATATGGGTATTGAAGCAACAATACTGAACAAACCAAATTTTGAGAACAAAACTCTGCATTACCAATATACTATAAATACAAAAACAAACCTGGAAGAGGTTATCTGGCATTACATATTGCTACTATTATGCAAGGATTTTGGAAAACCAAAGTTCATGTTAGATACTCATCTAACTTTCATTCGCTCACACTTGCAACTTCTACGGCAGCCACACAAATCATATACAAAGCACCCTTAAACACACAAAAGAACACAAGAAATCAGCTTCCTCGTCCAGAAAAGACCATTGAACCATACAAATGAACAACAATGAATCAACAGCCTCATATAACGGTACAAACAAATAAGAGAGGAGGAAGAAGAAGATGATGATGATTAAAGAGTTGATACTTTCAGCCATGTTTAGCTTCACCTGTAGCAATGGACCTCGCTTGAGAAATACGGTTGGCATATATAGTAAATAAGCGGAGTTGTGTACTGCTTAGTCCCTCCAGGTATGGTAAGAATGATTTGCCAAGCAAGATGTAGGATATCTACCAAGCAGAACACAACACCCTGAAGAAAATCCAAACAAACAATCAAGAATGATTTCAATGTGAATGGAGGAGATAAGGATTCTTCAGAAAATCATTGTGGAATTAAATAATCAGCAAGAAAAAGGAAAAAAAATGCATTTCGGAATTTCTATGTCAAGGATTCACAAATTCACTACTCGGCTTGATCGAACACAAAAAATATTCCAACTATGGATCAATATTATATTGATGAGTTCGAGTGGAATCTCATTTAGGCTTTACTTGAGATCATTTTCTTCTTGCTTTCTAAAATAGTTTTTAATACAAAAATTTTTTAATTTGAAAATTTTGTACTAGAAAGTCGATTTGAAAAGCAGTACGAAAGCTGTCCCAAACGAAGCCTTAGTTGTTTGAACTGCAAAATTTAGGTTAGTTTCTTGTTAAAATCAAGATGAAATTAGCCATGTTCCCTACCCTCTTGTCACACAAAGCACAAACATGGCATTAGAACTAAAGTATTACATCAAGAAAACAGTAACATATACGGTCCAAAAAGCATAAAACTAGCAGTCTGATTTCTTTTGAGGTGCAAAATACACATCAAATAGTGACCAATTCTCGTGGCCGGCTGGCATAAATTTATAAAAACGGCAGTAGAAATAAACTTAGAAATCTGGCTGCACTAGAGGGACAAAATACAAATTAAAAAATGTCTTCTAGGAAAATGGTAGGTGACTGGACATTCGAACGGTACCAGAACAACTAAATGCATAGGTCAGAAAAGATTAAAATTTAATAACCATATGGTAATCACAAAATGCCTGTAGATGGAAAATGGAAAAAGATACAAGCAGTCCTAAGTATAGCTTCATTTGTGATAGCTTTTTTATTGCTTTCTAAACTGGCTTTCTAGTAAAAAAAATTTAATTTTGTACTAGAAATCCATTTTAGAAGGCAATAAGAAAATTGTCCCAAACGAAGCCTATATTGACCACAAGGGAACAATTCACAAATAGTGGATCCAGAAGAACCAAATCCATAAATATTATTGTAAGAGGGCGACCACAGTTTTCAAAATACGGCTTCCTGCATGGGGGGATAATCTCTGCAAGTGTTGAAAGAGATGCCTACGCAAGTTTATGGTGTGGATCATCCAAGTGTCGAAAGAATAGTTTCATGACCTTCTCAAAGTTCTGTGTAACTTCTTGTATACCTCTAGGCCATTGCTGCAACAAGTTTCTCAAATAGTTGAAAGCAGACACCCTGGCAACCAAATCTGAACTAGAGCACAAACCCTCGCTAAGTGCATCACTAAGGGATGTTGGACCATCCACATAATTGGATACTTCACTCAAATGAGACTGGTTATCATCAAAACTGCATCCCTGACTAGTTGAAACCCTTCCAGTTGCTTGCTTTCTAAGAAGCGGCCTCTGAAAATTTGGAACATAATTATTGTTTAGAACCCTGAAGCCAGCGTCCTTATTAGCTGCATCCATAAACTGTCTATCTAAGTGCATGTTCGAAAGTTTCTTAAAACTGAGATCAATATTTCGTTCAACGGTACTTCCATCTAGTAGTGCCCTTTCAGCGTGTCTTTTCACCATGTAAGGTAATGAAAAAGAAGACAATGAATCAGATGCTAGATTATCATATTTAGAATGACCGCCCACATATTGGTAATTTGAATTTATAACTTCAGTCAAACTTGAACTACCATTTCTAGTACTACTTCTAGCAATGCTAACAAACGTTGGATCAGCCAATAATGAGTCTTGTAGAGAGAGATGATTTGAACCAGGAATAGCTGCTGGGACTAGTGGATCACGAGAAGATGGGGAATCATCCCCTGCACTAGGAGCAAAAGAAAGAGAGGGAGAAAAGTGGGAAAAGCTTGAGCTATATCTGACATATTGAAAACATCATTAAGAAGGAAGAGATGAATGAGCACTAGAGAATAGCAAAAACTAGAAACTGTTCTCCCAAAAGATAAGTAAACATTCAAACAAATAGCAACATGTTCAAACAAAGTATCATAAATCATACCTAGATCAAAACTAGTCGACTGTTTGCTAGAATTTCTTTGCTTATCTGATAAGCGAACACCTCTCAGTAACCTTTCAATGGCCGAGACTTTTTGTTTTCTTGCCTGAAGCATGCTTTCAAGGCTTCTTTCAGAACCTTTTTCACCTAGCTTCATTCGTGATAAAGCAGGGGTTCCTATGGAAAGTGACATTGCTGAAGTAACACGGGAACTTCTATCCATTGCAACAATGGCAGAAGTAGCAAATCCAGTAACATTCACTGTAACAGCATGAGATAGCACACGTGAAGGCTGTAATCCTCTATCACGAAGCAATGGAGATGCATAACTTTTATTTATGCCACCATCTTCATCATTTATTAAGTCGACATGATACCACCTTATCAAGCGATGTGCACCCTAACAATTCCCATAAATGATGACTAGAAAGGTTCTGAGAAATAATTTTCTAACCACCATTGTGAATATAAATCATAAAATATAAATGATTGTCATAGGCTCCAAAATAGGGGAGTCAATATTTGACACGACCCGAAAATCCGATTCGAACCCGACCCAAAAATTTTGTGCTAAGGTCAACCTGAACCCGAAACGGGTCGGGTTCAGGTTCAACATTTTAACCCGTTTAAAAAATCGGGTCGGGTTCGGGTTAACCCTTTGACCTGAAACTGACCCAAAATTGACCCGTTTTTGACCCAAAAACATGATTTTGACCAGACAATCCGAGATTGACCCCATTTTGACCCGAAAAAGAGGAGATTGACAGGTTTTAACCCGAAAACTGGCATTTTTTTTATTGAAAATGAGTCATTCGAGTCATGTCTGGTTGACCCGGACCCGAAGCGGGTCGGGTTCAGGTCCAGAAAACTGACCCGTTTTCAAAAAACGGGTCGGGTTCGTGTTGACCAGAATATTGTCAGGTCAGTTTTGGATTCGATCCGAACCCAACCCGTGACCTGAAATTGACACCCCTACTCCAAAAGATGAATATCATTGCATTAACAAGATTCTAATGTCAAAAAGGCAAAACAAGATCAACTAATAATAATAAAAAATAATAATAAAAAAAATAATTAAAAAAAAAAGATCAACTAAATTTTTTTATAAAGCCTATGAAACAATAACTCCTATCACAGCATGGGCTCATCATCTTAATAAGTGTATATTCTAACTATTATTCCTAGCATGGGAATAAATTAGCCAAACTTAATGCTTATAACATGAAACAAACAAACTACGCCAAAATGTTGCAACTCGGGCTCCCGAGTTTATATTTTTTATGATAACAAATTTATTGATTACCTATTTATTTCTCCTAGCATTTGTAGTGCATATTTGTTTGTGTTTGTACTAACATTTCAAGTACATCATGCACCATTCAATGAAGATTAAGGGCTCAAGATTGATTATAATAGGGTGTGTTAAAAGAGTATAATATTCATTTATTTAAATTTTGGGAGGCCGAGGTTTCTCAAAAGAGCAACCTCCTGAGGTTAATTATATCCCAAGTGAGCCCAAGAACCCTCTTGATTATGGAATTAATGCTCATTCTCAAATTGAATAGAAGATATTGATGTTTAATGAGGTTAAAGCCAGAATGATTGAACGGTTAGGAAATGAGAACTAATCTACTAGGTAGGTATAACACCCTCGATCAAGATCTCATGGTTTCGTTGTCCCGAATTCATTGGTATCCTTAGTCTACTTAGTCAAGTGATGACTAGAGAATCCCAGCCAGCAACCATAAGACCTCATCCAAGGCTACCTCATAGACCAAGGGTGTGGACTATGCTGACAGACTGGAATTACACTCCACTATTGTGTAAGGTAGTACCTCGTGGTGGTACCTATCGAGGCTGATAAGGCTACCTAGGCTTTAGGGCCCACGGGCAGGAAATAATGTATTGTCTCCATGTAGCAGAGGCAACACCAAAAATGAGGCTTATTACTCAACCATGTATGACCTAGAATGTCCAAAAAATTTTGAAAAACCCCTTCAATGTGGTAGAAGAGATGAGACAGATATAGACATCTCAATGTGCTTGAGAATATGCCAAATTGAGTGGAATCTTCAATATCTCCTCAATGTGGTAGAGGAGACATCCAAAGTATGGGACTTATAGCTCAATATGTGTGATTGAACAAGCTAGGACATCTCTTCAATGTGGTAGAAGAGATGTCAAAATGGAACTTGCCGAAGCAACCGTGTGATTCCCACATACTACTCTCTCTTGCTCAAGCTCACCTACTCATTCCTCTCTCGAACTCTATTTTTCTTCTCAAAAGCTCCTCTCTCAGAGTTCCTTCTTCAGTCACACGTTACTCTCTTAATTTTCATGAATCTTAAAATATAGCTTAAGTATTAGACTTCAAGAAACCCTAAAAATTCAAGATAGTTGTTATTGTTCATACAATATGATTTGGGTTCGTATAGTATGATCAGTTCAAAACTAGTCTCGTCCAGTACAATGTAAACAAAAGTTTAAATAAACTATTCAAATTTTATGAACACATCTTACAATACGATGAATAGATCGTCTAACATGATCAATAGATCGTCTAGTACTATCTATTTTATTTCCTCTATTAGTACGGTACGATTCCTATGACAACTGAAAATCATTACTGCTAATCATCGCGTAATGCTCTCTTCGTACATTACGGTTAGTTGATTTCAAGTAGGTCATTTAATGCGATAAGAATATCGTACCGTATGATTAGTTCAAAAATCATAATTTTATTTGGTACAATCTTTGAGACAACCAAATTTTCTCTATGCTTGGGTTTCTAAATCGTAATGAATCATACAGTATGATCCAGATCGTACAGTATGATTAGTTCATAGAAATTAATTTGTTGATTAGTCGTTAAGTCCATTCTTTCTATACTAATTGTACAGTACGATTATTTCCCTTGGCTACATGATCTCTTGTAAAATAGTGCATAATGTCTATATGCTTGGTCCGAAAGTATTGAATTAGATTTTTGGATATGCAAATAGTACTAGTGTTATCACACATAATTGGAATGGTTCCTACAGGTAGTCCAAGATCTAAGAGTTATTATTTTAGCAATAAAACTAGAGCAACAAAACTCTCTACTGTTGTATATTCTATCTCAGTTGTGAAAAGAGCTACCAATTTTTGTTTTCAATTGGACCAAGATAATAAAGATTGTCCTATGAATTGGAATGTTACCGAAGTGTTATCTCTATCTACCCTAATCCTATAAAATTAGAATCTAAATATCCTATGATTTTAAAAGATGTGTTGTGTCCAGGAAACCAGATTCCTAGGATGGTGCTACGAAGGTTTTTAGGCACCACTCGCACGTCTAATCATGAGGTAAGAAAAATCCTAACCTAAACGAAAAGAAAACTGTATTAAACTAGATGGTGTCACGAAGGGCATTATTCACCACTAGCATGTCTAATCCTAATGAACGGAAAAATTCTGACATAAATGAAAAAAAAAATTATTAAACCAGTATGGTTCCACGAAGGGCGTTGTACATGACTAACATGTCTAATCCTACGAAAAAGAAAAATCCTAACCTAAGGAAAAAAGAATATTGGATTAAACTAGGATGGTGTCACAAAGGGCTTTATCCACCACCAGCACGTCTAATCCTACGAAAAGGAAGAATCCTAACCTAGAGGAAAAGATAATTGGATTAAAACTAGGATGGTGCCACGAATGACGTTATCCTCCACTATTACTTTTAATTCGGAGGAAAAGAAAAATCCTAACTTCAAGGAAAAAATATTGGATCAAACTAGGATACTGTTACGAAGCGCATTATCCACCCGTAATAAGAATCCTAAGCAAAGTAAGAATCCTAACCTAAAGAAAAAGAAAACTGGATTAAACTAGGACCGTGCCATGAAGTGCATTGTCCACCAATGACATATCAAATCCTAAGGAAATGAAGAAACCTAACCTAAATGAAAAAAAACACTATATTAAACTAGCATGGTGCCACGAAGGGCATTGTATACGACTAACAAGTTTAATCCTATGGAAAGGAAGAATCTAAATCTAAAGAAAAATAAAACTAAATTAAACTATGATGGTACCACGAAAGGCATTATCCACCACTAGCACGTCTAGTCATAAGGAAAGGAATAGTCCTAACCTAAAGAAAAAGAAAACTGGATTAAACTAGGATGGTGCTACAAAGGGCGTTATCCACCACTCGCACATCTAATCCTATAGAAAGAAAAAATCCTAACCTAAAGGAAAAGAAACTAGATTAAAATAAGGATGATATCACAAAGGGCGTTATCCACCACTAGCACTTTTAATGCTAATGAAAGAAAAAATCATAACCTATTGGAAAAGAAAACTGGATTAAACTAGGTTTGTTCCACGAAGTGCATTATCCACCACTAGCACGTCTAATCCTACGGAAAGGATGAATCCTAACAAAAAGGAAAAGAAAATGTAATCAAACTAGGATAGTGCCACGAAGGGCGTTATCCACCACTAGCACGTCAAATCTTAAGGAAAGGAATAATCCTAAAATAAAGGAAATGAAAACTGGATTAAACTAGGATTGTGTCACGAAGGGTGTTGTCCATTACTAACGTGTCTAATCCTAAGTAAAGAAAAAATCTTAACCTAAACCAACAGAGAATTGGAAAAAGCTAGGATGGTGTCCACCCCTAGCATGTCTAATCCTACAAATAGAAGGAATCATAACCTAAAGAAAAAAACTGGATTAAACTAGGATGGTGCCACGAGGGGTAATATCTACCACTAGCACGTCTAATCCTAAGTAACGGAAGAATCCTAACCTAAATGAAAATAAAACATGATTAAGCTATTAAGGTACTACGAAGGGCGTCGTACACGACTAGCACATCTAATCCTATGAAAAAGAACAATCCTAACCTAAAGGAAAAGAATTTTGGATTAAACTAGGTTGGTGCCATAAAGGCATTGTCCATCACTAGCTTGTCTAATCCTAAGGAAAGGAATCATATCCTAAAGGAAAAGATAAATGGATTAAAACAGAGATGGTATCGCGAAGGGAGTTATCCCTCACTAGCATTTTTAATCCCAAGGAAAGAAAAAATCCTAACCTAAAGGGGAAAAAAAAATTAAATTGGGATAGTGCCACGAGGTGCGTTATCGAACCCTAGCTCATCTAATCCTAAGAAAACTAAGAATCCAAACCTAAAGATAAAGAAAACTGGATTAAACTAGAGAGGTAGAGGTAGAGAGAGAGAGGGGGAAGGAGAGAGAGAGAGAGAGAGAGATGGATATATATATATATATATATATATATATATATATATATATATGGAGAGAGAGAGGGAGAAGGAGACGGAGAGGGAGAGAGAGTGAAAGAGCGAGAGAGAGAGAGAGAAACTAGTATTTTTAATGAAAAGAAAATTCTTAGTGTTTTTAGAGCCACAAAGGGCATTATCCGCCTCTAGTACATCTAATTCTAAGTAAAGGAAAAATTCTAACCTAAAGGAAAATAACATTTTATTAAACTAAGATGGTGCCTCGAAGGGCGTTATCCCCGACTAGCGCGTCTAATCCTCACATTTAGAAGAATCCTAACCTAAAGAGCATTGTCCACCACAATCACATCTAATTATTAGGAAAGAAATAGTTCTAACCAATATGAAATGAAAACTAGATTAAACTTGGATGGTTCCACGAAGAGCGTTATCCACCACTAGCACATCTAATCTTAAGAAAAAGAAAATCCTAACCTAAAGGAAATGATAATTGGTTTAAATTAGGATGTAGCACGAAGTACGTTATCCACCACTAGCATGTCATATCCTAAGGAAAGCAAGAATCCTAACCTAAAAGAAATGAAAACTGGGTTAAACTATGTTGGGGCCACGAAGGGCATTATCTTCCACTAGCAGGTCTAATCCTAAGGAAAGGAAAAATCCTAGCATAAAGGGAAAGAAAACTTGATTAAACTAGGATGGTACAATGAAGGGCATTATTCACCACTTGCACGTCTAATCCTTAAGAAAGGAAGAAAGCTTACCAATAGGAAAAAAAACTAGATTAAACTAGGATGGTGTCACAAAGGGTTTTGTCCACCACTAGCATGTCAAATTCTAACCTAAAGGAAATGAATACTAGATTAAACTATGTCGGTGCCACGAAGGGCATTATCCACAACTAGTATGTCTAATTCTAAAGAATGGAAGAATCCTAACCTAAGGGAAAAGAAAACTAGATTAAACTAAGATGGTGCCACAAAGAGTATTATCCACCACTTGTACGTCAAATCCTTAGGAAAGGAAGATTGCTAACCTAAAAGAAAAGAAAATTGGATTAAATTAGGCTGGTGCCACGAATGGTGTTATTCATCACTAGCACGTTTACTTGTATGAAAAGAAAGAATGCTAACCTAAATGAAAAAAAAAACTGGATTAAACTTGGATGGTGCCACGAAGGGCGTTATTCACCACTAGCACATTTAATTATGGAAAGGAAGAATCATAACCTAAACGAAAAGAATATTGGATTAAACAATGATGGTACATGGAAGGGTGTTGTCCACAACTAGTACGTCTAATCCTAAGGAAATAAAGAATCATAACCTAAAGGAAAAGAAAACTAGATAAAAAAAGAAAAGTGCCATAAAGGGTGTTATCCACCACTACCATGTATAATCCTAAGGAAAGAAACAATTTTAACCTAAAGGAAAAACGAAAATATGATTAAACTAGAAGAATGCCACAAAGGGTATTATCCACCACTAGCACGTCTAATCCAAAGGAAAAGAAAAATCCAAACCAAAAGGAAAAGAAAATAATATTAAACTAGTATGATACCTCAAAGGGTGTTGTACATAACTAGCACGTCTAATCCTACGGAAAGAAAGAATCCAAACCTAAAGGAAAAAAAAACTTGATTAAAGTAGGATGTTGTCACGAAGGGGATTATCCACACCTTCCACGTTTAATCCTAAGGAAAGGAAAAAGCCTAACCAAAAGAAATTAAAAATTGGATTAAATTAGTATCTTGCCAAGAAGGGCATTGTACACGACTAGCACCCCTAATCTTACAGAAAGGAATAATCCTAAACTAAAAGAAAAGAAAATTGTATTAAACTAGGATGGTGCCACGAAAGGCGTTATCCACCACTAATATGTCTAGTCCTAAGAAAATGAATAATCCAAACCTAAAGGTAAAAAAAGGTGGATTAAACTAGGATGAGGCACAAAGTGCGTTATCTACCACCGGCACATCTAATCCTAAGGAAAATCCTAACGTAATAGAAAAAAAAATGATTAAATTAGAATCGTGTCACAAAGGGTGTTATTCTCTAGTAGCACATCTAATCCTAATTAAAAGAAGATCCTAACCTAAAAGAAAAGAAAATTGAATTAAACTAGAATGATGTCACAAATGGCATTGTCCACCACTATAACATCTATTCCTAAGGTAAGGAAGAATCCTAACCTTAAGAAAAAGAAAATTAGATTAAATTAAGATGGTGTCTTGAAGAACGTTATCCACTACTAACACGTCTAATCCTCAGAAAAGAAAGAATCATAACCTAAAGGATAATAAAACTAGATTAAACTAGTATGGTACATGACAATCACGACTAATCCTAAAGAAAGGAAGAATAATAATCTAAAAGAAAAGAAAACTGGTTTAAACTAGGATGGTGCCACGAAGGGTGTTTTTCGTCACTAAGACAACTAATCATAAGGTAAGGAAGAATCCAAACCTAAAGGAAAAGAAAACAAGATTAAACTAGACTAGTGCCACAAAGGGCGTTATCCCCCACTAACAAGTCTAATCCTAAGGAAAGGAAGAAAACTAACCTAAAGGAAAAAAGAAAATTGGATTAAAAGTAGAATGGATCCACAAAGGGTGTTATCTACCGCCGATACATCTAAAATCCTAAGCTAAGGAAAATCCTAACCCAATAAAAAAATATGATTAAATTAATATGGAGCTACGAAGAGCGTTATCCTCCACTAGCACATCTAATCCTTAGAAAAGGAAGAATCCTAACCTAATGGAAAAAACTGGATTCAACCAGGATGGTGCCATGAAGGGCGTTGTCCACCAGGAGCATGTCTAATCCTACAGAAAGGAAGAATCCTAACCTAAAAAAAAGAAAATTAATTTAAACTATAATGGTCCCATAAAGGGCGTTATCCACCACTTATATATCTAATCCTTAGGATATGAAGAATATTAATCTAAAGGCAAAGAAGATTGGATTAAACTAGAATAGTGTCATGAAAGATGTTTTCCACCACAAGCATGTCTAATCTTATAGAAAGAAAAAATCCTAACCTAATGAAAAAGAAAATTGGATTAAAGTAGGATGCTGCCACAAAGTGCGTTATCCACCACTAGCACAACTAATCCTAAGGAACGGAAAAATCCTAACTTTAAAGAAAAATAAAACTAGATTAAACTAAAATGGTGCTAGGAAGGGCATTGTCTACCACTATTACATCTAATACTAAGGCAAGGAAGTTTTCTAACCTAAATAAAAAGAAATCTTAGTTAAGCTAGTATGGTGCCACATAGGGCGTTGTACTTGACTAGAATGTCTAATCCTACGGAAATGATGAATTCTAATCTAAAGAAAAATTGGATTAAACTAGGATAGTGTCATGAAGGGCATTATCCTCCACTAGCACATCTAATCCAAAGCTAAGAAAGAATCTAAACCAAAAGAAAAGAAATATTGGATTAAACTAGGATTGTACCACGAAGGGCGTTGTCCACCACCAACTCGTCTAATCCTAAGGAAAGAAAGAATCCTAACCTAATAGAAATGAATAAAAAATTAAAACAAAGATGGTGCCACCTAGGACATTATCCACCACTAGCACTTTTAATCCGACAAAAAAGGTAAAAGTCTAACAAAAAAAACTGAATTAAATTAGGATGGTGCCATGAAAGGCATTATCCACCACTAGCACGTCTAATCATGTGGAAAAAAGAATCTTGACTTAATGGAAAAGAAAAATGAAATAAACTAGGATACTATTACGAAGGGTATTATCCACCACTAGCATGTCATATCCTAAGAAAAGGAAAAATCCTAACCTACATAAAATAAAAAATGATTTAAAACTAGAATGGTGCCACAAAAGAGCATTATCAACCACAAGTACGTCTAATTTTAAGGAAAGTAAAATCCTAACCTAAATAAAATGAAAATTGGATTAAATTGGACGATGCGATGAAGAGCATTATTCACCACTAGCACGTCATATTCTAAGGAAAGGAAGAATACTAACCTAAAGGAAATGAAAACTGGGTTAAATTATGATGAGGCCACGAAGGGCATTATCTACCTCTAGCACGTTTAATCCTAAAGAAAGGAAGAATCCTAGGCGAAAGAAAAATAAACTGGATTAAACTAGGATGATTCCACGAAGGGTGTTATCCACCACTTACATGTCTAATCCTTAGGAAATGAAGAATGCTAACCAAAAGTAAAAGAAAACTGGATTAAACTAGGATGGTGCCATGATGGGAGTTATTCACCACTACCGAGTCAAATTTTAAGAAAAGAAACAAGGCTAACCTAAAGGGGAAAAAAATGGATTAAAGTAGAATGGTGCCACAAAGGACGGTATGCATGACTTGAACATCTAAACCATAGGAAAGGAAAAATGTTAACCTAAAGAAAAAGAAAATTGGATTAAACTAGGGTGCTATCACGAAAAGCATTATCCACCACTAGCATGTATAATTATAAGGAAAGATAGAATGCTAACCTAAAAGAAAAGAAAATTATATTAAACTAGGATGGTGCTACGAAGGTTTTTTGGCACCACTAACATGTATAATCTTGAGGAAAGGAAAATCCTAACCTAAAGGAAAAGAAAACTGGATTAAACTAGGATGGTGCCACAAAGGGCATTTTTCACCACTACCATGACAAATCCTAATGAAAGGAAGAATCCTAACCGAAATGAAAAGAAAATTAGATTAAGCTAGTATGGTGCCACGAAGGGCATTGTACACGACTAACATGTCTAATCCTATCAAAAGAAAGAATCCAAAACTAAAGGAAAAGAAAACTGAATTAAACTAGGACGGTACCACGAAGGGCATTTGTCCACCTCTAACATGTCTAGTCCTAAGG
Organism: Dendrobium nobile; assembly: GCA_022539455.1. NCBI lineage: Eukaryota > Viridiplantae > Streptophyta > Magnoliopsida > Asparagales > Orchidaceae > Dendrobium > Dendrobium nobile. The sequence goes on along the minus strand of CM039722.1, from coordinate 21,030,887 downwards.
ACAGGAATATTCTTAACCTAAAGGAAAAAAAACAAGATTAAACTATGATGGTGCCACAAACGGAGTTATCCACCACTCTCATGTCGAATCCTATGAAAAGGAAGAATCCTAACTTAAAGGAAAAGAAGCTGGATTAAAATAAGGATGATGCCACGATGGATTATCCACCAGAAGCTCTTTTAATCGTAATGAAAGATAAAATCCTAACCTATAGGAATAGAAAATTAGATTAAACTAGGTTGGTGTCACAAAGTATGTTATCCACCACTAGCACGTCTAATCCAACGGAAAGGAAGAATCCTAACAAAAAGAAAAGAAAACGTGATAAAACTTGGAAGGTTCCATGAATGACATTATTCACCACTAGCACGTCATATCCTAAAAAAAAGAATAATCTGAAAATAAAGCAAATGACAACTGGATTAAACTAAGATGGTGCCACGAAGGGTATCATCCAATACTAACACATCTAATCCTAAGGAAAAATCCTAACTTAAGGGAAAAAAACTGGAATAAACTAGGATGGTGCCACGAAGGGCATTATCCACCACTAGCACGTCTAATCCTAAGGAACGAAACAATCCAAACCTAAATGAAAAGAAAATAATATTAAACAAATATGGTGCCACAAATGGCATTGTACACGACTAGCACGTCTAATCATACAAAAGGAAGAATCTTAATTTAAAGGAAAAAAAATCGTGATAAAACTAGGATTGTGCCACGAAGGGCATCATTCACCATTAGCACGTAATATCCTAAGGAAAATAATAATCCTAAAATAAAGGAAATGAAAACTAAATTAAACTAAGATGGTGCCACGAAGGGTGTTATCCACTACTAGCGCGTTTTATCCTAAGGAAATGAAAAATCCTAACCTAAAGGAAAAGAAAATTGTATTAAACTTGAATGGTGTCTACCTCTGGCATGTCTAATCATACGGAAAGGAAAAATCTTAACCTTAAAAAAAAAACTGGAATAACTTATGATGGTGCCACGAAAGGCATTATCCACCATTAGCACGTCTAATCCTAAGGAACGGAATAATCCAAACCTAAATTAAAAGAAAATTGCATTAAACTAGTTTGGTGCCACAAATGGCATTGTACACGACTAGCACGTCGAATCCTACAAAAAGGAAGAATTCTAACCTAAAGGAAAAGAATAAATTAGGATGGTACCATTAAGGGCATTGTTCAACACTAGCATGTCTATCCTAAGGAAATGAAGAATACTATCCTAAAAGAAAAGATAATTGAGTTAAAATTAGGATGATACCACTAAAGGCATTATCCCCCACTAGCACGTTTAATCCTAAGGAAAAGAAAAATCCCAACCTAAAGTAAAAAAATGGATTAAACTAGGATAGGTCCACGAAGTGTGTTATCCAACGCTAGCTCATCAAATTCTACGGAAAGAAAGAATCCGAACCTGAAACAAAAGAAAACTGAATTGAACTAAGATTGTACCACGAAGGGAATTATCCATCACTAGTACGTCTAATCCTAAGGAAAGGAAGACTCCTAACCTAAAGGAAAATAATTTTGAATTAAACTTGGATGGTGCAATGAAGGGCATTGTTCATCGCTAGCATGTATAATCCTATGAAAAATAAGAATCCTAACCTAAAGGAAAAGAATATTGGATTAAACTAAGATGGTGTCACAAATGACATTGTCCACCACTAGCACGTCTAATCCTAAGGAATGAAAGAATCCTAACTTAAAGGAAAAATATAATTGGATTAAAACTAGGATGGTGCCACGAAGGGCGTTATCATTCCCCACTAGCACCTTTAATCCTAAGAAAAAGAAAAATCATAACCTAAAGGAAAAAAAAATTATATTAAATTAGGATAGTGCCACGAAGCACATTATCCACCCCTAGCTTGTCTAATCCTAAAGAAAGTAAGAGTCCAAACTAAAGGAAAAGAACACTGAATTAAATTAAGATGGTACCACAAAAGGCATTGTCGACCACTATCACGTCTAGTCCTAAAGAAAGAAAGAATCCTAACCTAAATGAAAAGAAAACTAGATTAAACTAGTATAGTGCCACGAAGGGCATTATACACGACTAACAGATCTAGTCCTATGGAAAAGAAGAATCCAAACATAAAGGAAAAAAAAACTGAATTAAAATAGGATGGAACCACGAAGGGCATTGTCCACCACTGGCACGTTTAGTCTTAAGGAAAGGAATATTCCTAACTTAAAGGAAAAGAAAACTGGATTAAATTAGGATTGTGTCACAAGGGATGTTATCCACCACTAGTACGTCTAATCCTATGAAAAGAAAGAATCCTAACCTAATGGAAAAGAAGCTGGATTAAAATAAGAATGGTGCCACGAAGGGCGTTATCCACCACTAGCACTTTTAATACTAAGGAAAGATAAAATCCTAAACTATAAGAAAAAATATGGATTAAACAAGGATGGTCACATGAAGTGTGTTATCCACTAGCACGTCTAGTCCTACAGACAGGAATAATCCTAACAAAAAGGAAAAGAAAATGTGATAAAACTAGGATGGTGCTATGAAGGGCGTTATCCACCACTATCACATCATATCCTAAGAAAAGGAATAATCTCAAAAAATAAAGGAAGTGAAAGTTGGATTAAAATAAGATGGTGTCACGAAGGGTGTTGTCAACTACAAGCGCGTCTAATCCTAAGGAAAGGAAAAATCCTAACTTAAAGGAAAATAAAACTAGATTAAACAAGCTTTCTTCACATTTTCTATTTCTGATGAATCTGAAGCTGAGTCTGCCCAAAAAGCTTTCTAAAATCTTTTCTTGCCTTTCTTCACATTTTCTCTCTCTACCTTTTCCTTGCTAGGAGGGGATTTGACGTTGGGGCAGCCCAATTTTATGTGTCCAAATTTTCTGTATTTATAGCAAATCACATCATTAGAAACCTTAACATTCTTATTAAATTTACCTCTGTTCCACTGCTAACATCTCCTCTGCTTCCTTTTAAGAAAGCTCCTGAATTGCCTAGTCATCAAGGCAATGTCATCCTCATCCTCAGGTTATGATTGATTGCTCTCTGATTCCTCCACTTTCAATGCTATGTTCTTCTCCTTTAATCATTATCCTACATCAATCTTTCTTTTACTCACTCCTTACCCGTAAGTAATTAGTGATCCAAGTAGATTGTCAATAGAGTAAACATTTAAATTTTTAGACTCGTTAATCACAGTTAGTTTAGCATCATAAGCAGTAGGCAAATAAAAATGTATTTTATTCACTAATTCAGCATTTGTTAATTCCCTACCTAATGCATACAAATAAGTGACTATCTGAGTGAATCTTGTAAACATTTCAGAAATAGATTCATTTGGTTTCATGCAAAATAATTCATAATCATATAACAAGACGTTTATGTTACAGATCTATTCTTTATGATTTCGATGATAGCAAACATTTCTTATTTCTCTATGATTGCCTTTTGTACTAACGTTTCAGGTCCACATGATCAGACTACAACTTGGAACCAGCTCAAGATTGGGTAGACTAGGATTGAGTTTGTTTGTACCTTTTTCCTTTCTTGAGTCTATTGTTTTTAGTGTGGCTCCTGTTGTTTTGTAACTTGGTAGAAATTCTCTTTTTCCCTATATGATTTCTATTTTTGGTAATATCGTCCGGGACGATAGTAATATCGGCCTGGACGATTTGTCCAAAATCAGAAACCCTAATTAGGGCATCCTCATTAAGGCAGCCGTCATAATAATCGGCCTAGACGATATGATCAATTAAGAAAGAATCAGCCGCCATGATCAAATTAGGTATCATGTATTTTAGGAAATCGGCCAGGATGGTATACCAATCATCCAGGACGATCTAACTCAATTATGCCTAAAATGATCTAGTATCTTTGGAAAGAATTAATGGTTGATTGATACAATCAGATCGGCCGGGACGATCATTGGATCGGCCAGGATGATAACCTGGACGATTTACATCGACCAGACTCTATTCAGGGCGATGATCAGGACGATTGAACTGGTTTTAAACTAATCGTCCAGGACGATCGTAAGATCGGCCGGGACAATGTAACCAAGTTTCTTCTGATCGTCCCATATCGTCCCGAGCTAATGAGCTTAATTTATACTGATCGTACAAGACGATATACATATCGTCCTGGACGATAATGTCGACAACTTGCATTAATGAGCTCATTTTGAGAGCTTCTATTTAAGCTATGGCATGGCAACTTTTGTAAGTGTCTTTGGCAGCCATTGGAGCTTCGTTCTTATGGGGGAGACTTGAAGAGAGAGCTTGAAAGGGAGAGAGGAAAGGGTGGAGTTTGAGAGGGAGAAGATCCTATGAGGGGGAGGAACTCAAGGGAGTGTGGTGTGGGATCCACACGGTTGCTCTGGCGAACTCGCACCTTAGTACCATCGGATTCAAGGCTTGTCTCGAGGTAAGTTCACCAAAGAAGAAGATCTCTTTGGTGTCAAAGGACCCGGCGACTCCGCTGCTCCGGGAAAGGTGGAAGTGCTTTTGTAAGGGCTTCTCCACCTAGCCGTGGGGGCTAAAGGAGAGACACTAGTTTAGTGCAATACTTGGGGGGTGCCTCCAAGGAGTGGACGTAGGTCAAGGTTTGACCGAACCACTATAAATCCGGCGTGTTCTTTTCTTATTATTGCTTCCACATTTATTTTCTTCCGCACTTTGTTTGTGGTGATTTTGGTTGGAGTTTTATCTTTGGTTTTAAGGTTTTCCATTTCACGCCCATCTTGGTTAGCTTGGGACCTAGTTCAAGAGGGCCTAACATCCATAACGATCTTTCAAGTGGTATCAGAGCAATTTTCATAAAATAAGTTTTTAAAAGCTTTTGAATTTTTGATCCATAGCTAACCTTGGGAATCGTAACACTGCGGAAGGTTATTCAATTACACGACCTCCTTTATTTGAAAATATGTCATTTGATTTTTGGAACACTCGCATGTCTATTTTCTTACAATCGATTGATTTTTGCATGTGGCATATGATTTTAACTGGTTATTCATCACCATCACGTATTGTTAATAAAATTAAAACTGATATTCCTTTTAATCAATGGAATAGGGATGAACGAATGGATGCTCAATTAAATGCAAAGTCTTTAAATTGTTTTATCTGTGCTTTAAATTCTAATGATTTTTTGTTAATTTCCACGTGCACAACTTGTAAGGAAGTTTGCGATAAATTGCACACCATATACGAAGGCTCTAATGAAATCAAGCAGTCAATGTTGAATATATTAATGCATGATTTTGAAATGTTTTCTATGAAACCTTTTGAAATGATTTTAGACATGTATACAAGGTTTATTAAAATTACTACATCATTGCATGCCTTAGGAAAAGATTTTTTAAATTTTGAAAAAGTTAACAAAATTCTTCGATGTCTACTAGATAAATTTGATTCTAAAGTAGTTGCTATTTGTGAATCTAAAGATTTGAATGTATATTCTATTGATAATTTGATTGGCTCACTCATTGCCTACGAGCAAGGGTTGAGTCAAAGACTTTTGGATGCAGGTGAAACGATCGTTCTAAAAGCTGAAGATACGGAAAGAGGAAGCTTAGTTGGTGACGATAACAATAAATTGTCAAGCAAATCACAAAGCTCTCCAAAGCATAAGCAAAAGTTGAAGAATGGTAAAAGTGGTAAGGATGTCCATATTTCCTTTGACATTATTTTCTTTCGTTGTAGGAAACCTGGACATATGAAGAATGAGTGCCCTAATGTAAGAATTCTTCCTACAAAAGAAAAGGGCAAGGCAAAGCTAAAGTTTAATTGGGAAATAGTGAAAAATACAAAATCTCATGGGCAGACATGGTTTCTGAAGAATCGAACCAGGAAAGAGATAATGATTAAAAAGGGCTATTTGTGTTTTTTTTTTTCTTTTTGTTGGTTTTTGTTTTTCTTTTGTTTTCATTTTTATTTTATTTTTTTTAATTTTTTCTCTTTGATTCAACACACACACTCACTTTTCTAAAAATGAAAAATCTACGTCTTGTTTTTTTTTAAATCTTTGGTAAATTTTGTTTGACTACACTAAAACAGTCGAAGGAAGGAAACTTATTATTTGTTTTTACTCTCAATCTCTATTTCCTAAAAGAGGTTATCCTACTTTTGATTTAAAATCTCTTTCATCTTTTAAATTGATTTTTGAAACAAAATTTTTTATCTCCCTACGTTTTATTTATCGCATAGAAATTTTTTGCAAGTCGTTGAATCTAACTAATAATTTTCTTAATCAAGATATTCGCTTTGTCACTAAGATGGGTTTTCCTTTGTTTTTTTTAAGATTTAAGAAAGGTAGCATATTCAAAAAATTGGTCAATGATGCCAAAAATATAAGATGCGCAAAGCGCCAAATTAAAAAATATAGAATACACAAAGTGTATCAAAAGATGCGCAGTGCGCCAACCAATTGTCAAGAGGCATAAAATGAGCCCACAACAAGTTAATGCTTACCATTCTTGTACTTCTTAAAAAGGCTTAAGAAAATCTATGATACTTTCGATACTTGACTTTGAAAATCTTGATTCTTGATTCAACAATTCGTGCATTGATTTTCTATTAGATATATTTTATGGAAGGAGTTTTGGAAAAATGATTGTTTCTTTCTTTAATTTATTTCTTGATTTAGATACTAAATTAAAAATTTTTTGAGCCTTTTTAAAGAACTTGAGTTTGGATTATCAAATTCTGATTTTCTAACCTTTACTGGATTATGCATTGTCAATCCATTTTTACTAATATTTTTGATTAAAACCAAGAAGTAACTTTCTCATTTTAAGAATACTTGTTTTTTTTCTAGATCAGGGATCATTTTTGTTTACGTTTTTGTTTCGTTTTGTTTTCTATGCCTTCTCTCTTTTTGATAATGTCAAAGGGGGAGAACGTACTTGTATCCTTTATTTTCTTTTCAAAAATTTAAACCAACAAAAATATTTTTATCTCCCCTAATTTTTTTAAAGTGTTATTCAAGTGAGGGGGAGATTATGAGAAAAAATTATTTTTTGAAAATTCAAAATTGAAATGTTTTTGCCATCATCAAAAAGGGGGAGATTGTTATGAATCTATGGTTTATGATTTTGATGATAGCAAACATTTCTTATTTCTCTATGATTGCCTTTTTGTACTAACGTTTTAGGTCCACACGATCAGACTACAACTTAGAACCAGCTCAAGATTGGGTAGACTAGGATTGAGTCTGTTTGTACCTTTTTCCTTTCTTGAGCCTATTGTTTTTGGTGTGGCTCCTGTTGTTTTGTAACTTGGTAGAAATTCTCTTTTTTCCTATATGATTTCTGTTTTTGGTAACATCATCCGGGACTACAGTAATATCGGCCTGGACGATCTGTCCAAAATCAGAAACCCTAATTAGGGCATCCTCATTAAGGCAGCCGTCATAATAATCAGCTTGGACGATATGATCAATTAAGAAAGAATCAGCCGCCATGATCAAATTAGGTATCATGTATTTTAGGAAATCGGCCAGGACAATATACCAATCGTCCAGGATGATCTAACTCAATTATGCCTAAAATGATCTGGTATCTTTGGAAAGAATTAATGGCTGATTGATACGATCAGATCGGCCGGGACTATCATTGATTCGGCCGGGACGATAACCTGGACGATTTACATCGGCCAGACTCTATTCAAGGCGATTGAACTGGTTTTAAACTAATCGTCCAGGACGATTGTAAGATCGGGCGGGACGATGTAACCAAGTTTCTTCTGATCGTCCCATATCATCCCGGGCTAATGAGCTTAATTTGTATTGATCGTACATGACGATATACATATCGTCCTAGACGATAATGTCGGCAACTTGCATTAACGAGCTCATTTTGAGAGCTTCTATTTAAGCTATGACATGGAAACTTTTGTAAGTGTCTTTGGCAACCATTGGAGCTTCGTTCTTGTGCAGGAGACTTGAAGAGAGAGCTTGAAAGGGAGAGAGGAAAGGGTGGAGTTTGAGAGGGAGAAGATCCTGTGAGGGGGAGGAACTCAAGGGAGTGTGGTGGGGGATCCACACGGTTGCTCCGACAAACTCGCACCTTAGTACCATCGGATTCAAGGCTTGTCTCGAGGTAAGTTCACCAAAGAAGAAGATCTCTTTGGTGTCAAAGGACCCGACGACTCCGTCGCACCGGGGAAGATGGAAGTGATTTTGTAAGGGCTTCTCCGCCTAGCCGTGGGGGCTAAAGGAGAGACACTAGTTTAGTGCAATACTTGCGGGGTGCCTCCAAGGAGTGGACGTAGGTCAAGGTTTGACCGAACCACTATAAATCCGGTGTGTTATTTTCTTATTATTGCTTCCGCATTTATTTTCTTCCGCACTTTGTTTGTGGTGATTTTGGTTGGAGTTTTATCTTTGGTTTTAACGTTTTCCATTTCACCCCCCCTCTTGGTTAGCTTGGGACCTAGTTCAAGAGGGCCTAACATCCCTAACGAACTTTCAGTTTAGTCTAGATTGCTTTACTTCATTAGTCCCTTCATAAGTAATAAAATGTATATCCCATATGTCATTTCCACTTTTGCAAGTGGAAACCCACATGTAATCTTTTGACTTAAGTGTACAAAAGAAATTGTTTAAGTATTTAGCGTTTAACTGTGTTAAGTCATGTTGTTATACAGTCCAGTCAATAAAGGGTGTTTCAACTCTTATGTCATTAACCAATCTAGTTGATTTTGTATACCCTTCTTAAACTAAAATCCACATACAATAATCTAATTATTGCAGAAAAGTAGATATGCATGTTTTCTAAAAATTGAAAGGAATATTATCAAATAAAGGTGGTCTAGTGATCGAATACCCTCAGGTATGTTTCGGTTTCCAAAAGTAGTCATTCTCATTTTTTAAAAAGTAGTCTAAACTTATGGTTTTGAAACAAAGATTTGATACCACTTGATTCTTGTTGAATCTAGATTAGGTTTTTAAACCTAAACTAATGTTCCAAGGCTAACCAAGAGGGGGGTGAATTGGTAATTTAAAAATAAAAATCTCTTAGATTTAAAAATTTGAAACCGATTGATTCACAAAGCAAGTTAATTAAAGTTCCAAAATAAAAAAATTCAATCACAGAAAAAAACTTGCGGTAAATATAATATGAAATATAAAAGACACAAAAATTTATAGTGGTTCGGTCAAACACGACCTACATCCACTCCCTGAAGACTCTCTCTTTAGGTATTGCACTATTACCAAAGTGACTCTCCTTTTGCACCCACAGCAAGGCGGAGAAGCCTTTACAAAAATCTCTCTTCCGCCAATCCCTTGTGTAGCAGAGAACCATCATCCTTTCACACTCTCCAAGTGTTGGTAGAGAATCATCGTCCTTTCACACCCTCCAAGTATAGGATGAGAACCTTTATCCTTTCACACCCTCCAAGTGTAGGTAGAATACCTTCGTCCTTTCACATCTTCCAAGTGTCGGTAGAGGACCAGATCTTCTTTAAAGATCTTCATACGAGTAATCTAGAAAGATAAGAAGAAGAGTGATAACCACAATTACAATGACATCCTTACCTTTAAGTAACCTTATGAACCCTTCACACTTCACATGCAAGAAATCTAATCAAATATTCTCTCGCACTCTCTTCTCCAATTGCCCTTGAAAAATCATGAAGGTAAGACTTTTTTCACGTCAATTTTTAGTGGACCTTTTATACAAAAGACACAAAAAATCGTCAAGAAAACTATTTTTTTCAATTTTGAGCGTACACAATCATACAGTATGTTCAGATTTCATACATACAAATAGTTTAAATAATGTTGCCTACGATCGTGTTGTGAATTAGTAAGAAATCATTTCATAAAGGATCATCATCTGATATGAACCAAGCTCATCCGGGATGAATAGTTAGAAAATTTTTCATCTTCGTTGGGATGAAGTACCCTATAATTTTTTACTCTGGATGGCATACGTAAGATGACATCATCGTCCAGTACGATCAGTTATAAGAATTATCAAATTCATCTGAAAGAAATGTCAGGACGAAATGGGAGTTCACAATTAAGTACTTTGGAAGGCATATACGAAGTAGGTTCATATAGTACGATCCATACTTAAAAAATTATTTTTGAGCGAGAATGGACCCGTCCATTTCGTACTCTGGAAGGAATGTACGAACTGGGTTCGTACAGTTTGATTCATGCTTAAAAAAATAATTTTTGAGCGAGAAGGGACCTGTCCATTTTGTACTCGGAAAGGTATGTATGAACTAGGTTCGTACAGTACGATCCATACTTAGAAAAAATTTCATTTCTGTTCGTTCGAATGCTCGTCGGGAAAAATAACTGACCAGATTATCTTGTACGAATGGATATCATACAGTATGATCAGTTTAAAAAAATGAAAATTTTAAACTCTCCCTCAGTGTGTGTTCGCTCAGTTACTCAATTATAATCAAATTCTCTCAGACTCAATAAAAAAAAAAAAATAGACTTCAATTATAATAAGCTCTAAACTAATCTTTATTTAAAGTCTTCAACAATTTGGAGTATGATTTCTCTAAAATGTTTGTACACACAAGAGCAAAATAATTCTTTCAAAATATGTTAGGAGAAATAATAATCAAAATAATAATATTAAGAATCCTATAGAACATATAAGTTGCAAGAACATCAAATAGGTAAGAACTAAGTAGTTACTATCTAAACATCCACCACAAGCATGTCTAATCCTATGAAAAGGAAGAATTCCTAACGTAATTAAAAAGAAAATGGGATTAAATTAGAATGGCACCATAAAGGGAGTTATCCACCACTAGCACGTTTAATCCTAAAAAAATGAAGAATCCTAACATAAAAGAAAAAAAATAGATTAAACTAGTATGGTGCTAGGAAGTGCATTGTCCACCACTAGCACATCTAATCCTTAGGAAAAGAATAATTCTAACCTAAATAAAAAAAAAGTATTAAACTAGCATGGTTCCACGAAAGGGTGTTGTGCACGACTAGAACATCTAATCCTACTGAAAGAAAGAATTCTAACATAAAGGACAAGAAAACTGGGTTAAACTAGGATAGTGGCACGAATGACATTGTATACCACTAGTATGTCTAAAGCTAAGAAAAGGAGGAAACATAACCTAAAGAAAAAGAAAAATTATATTGAACAAGGATTGTGCATCGAAGAGAGTTATCCACCACTCACTCATCTAATCCTAAGGAAAGAAAGAATCATAACCTATTGGAAGAGAAAACTAGATTAAAACTAGGGTGGTGCCATGAAGGGCATTATCCACAACGAAAACTTTTTATCCTAATGAAAGGTAAAATATGAACCAAAGTAAAAGTAAACTGGATTAAATTAGGATGGTGCCACGAAAGGCATTAACTACCAGCAGCACATCTAATGACACAAAAAAGAAGAATACTAACCTAATGGAATAGAGAAATGGATTAAACTAGGATATTGCTATGAATTGTATTATCCACCACTAACCCATCATATCCTATGAAAAATAAGAATTCTAAGCTAAAAGAAATAAAAAATAGATTAAAACTTGGATGGTTCCATAAAGAGCGTTATCCACCACTAGCATGTCTAATCGTAAGGAAAGAAAATCCTAACCTAAAGGAAATGATAATTGAATTAAATTAGGATATAGCATGAACGACATTTGTTATCCACCAGTAGCACATCATATCCAAGAATTCTAACCTAATAAAAATGAAAAATAGCTTAAACTATGATTGGGCCATGAAGGGCATTCTCTACCACTAGCTAGCACGTCTAATCCTAAGGAAAGGAAGAATCCTAGCCTAAAGGAAAATAAAACTAGATTAAACTATGATGGTTCAATGAATGACATTATTCACCACTTGCACGTCTAACCCTTAAGAAATGAAGAATGCTATCCAATAGGAAATGAAAACTAGATTGAACTACTATGGTGCCACGAAGGGCTTTATTCACCACTAGCTTGTCAAATTCAAAGTAAAGAAACAGTTCCAACCTAAAGGAAAATAAAACTAAATTAAAACTAGGTTGCTACCAAGAGAGCATGGTCCACTAGAAGTATGTTTAATAAAAAAAAAAAGAATTCTAACCAAAAGTAAAAGATAACTGGAAAAATCTAGGATGGTCACATAATGGGCATTATCCACAACTAGCACGTCTGCTTCTAAAGAATGGAAGAATCCTAACCTAAGGGAAAAGAAAATTGGATTAAACTAAGATGATGTCATAAAGGGTGTTATCCACCACTTGCATGTCAAATCCTTGGGAAAAGAAGGTTGCTAATGGAAACAAAAAGAAAACTGGATTACATTAGGATGGTGCCATGAAGGGCTTTATTCACCACTAGCACGTCTAATTCTATGGAAAGAAAAAAACGCTAAACTTAAGGAAAAGAAAACTTGATTAAACTTGGATGGTTCCATGAATGATGTTGTCCAATACTAGCATGTCTAATCTTATAGAAAGGAAGAATCATAACCTAAATGAAAAGAATATTGGATGGTTCCATGAATGTCTAAACTTGGATGGTTCCATGAATGATGTTACCACCATTAGCATGCCTAATCCTAAGGAAAGAAAGAATCCTAACCTAAAGGAAAAAATAAAACATGATTAAACTATGATAGTGCCACAAAGGGCATTGTCTACCATTAACATATCTAATCCTAAAATGAAAGAATCCTAGCCTAAAGGGAAAAAAAAATTGGATTAAACTAGGATGGTGCAATGAAAGGTGTTATTCACCTCTTACAAGTCTAATCCTTAAGAAAGAAAAAATGTTAACCAATAGGAAATGAAAACTAGATTAAACTAGGATGGTTCCACAAAGGGCTTTATTAACCACTAACACGTCAAATTCAAATTAAAGAAACAATTCTAAACTAAAGGCAAAGAAAACTGAATTAAAACAAGGATGGTGCCATGAGAGCATGGTCCACCACTATTACGTCTAATCTGTTGATATTATCTACCTCATTACCTATTTAAGAGATTTTAATGATAACAAACATATGGTTGGATGCTCTAATTTGTGTGCTAAGTATTTCAGGTGTAATGATGTGCATTATAATAGCTTATGGGATTTACATTGCACAACTCAAGATCAATCAAATGTTGAGATTAAGATGGACAAAGATGAATAATTTGAAGCCTTTTACATTATCGTAAGAATTTGTAAGTGGTCCACCAATATTACTTGAAGGATTTAATTTGCTCACAATTTAAATATTTATTAATTATATATTATTTTTTTTTATAAGATTTCTTTATTAAATAAATTTTATAACCTTCATTTTATTGCTTAATTATTATCAAATATGAAGATTTATCTAATTAGGAAAATTAAAGATAATAAGCTTATTTGACAAAACTTTTATTATGTAGTTATTTTAAACTGACTTGTTTCATATCTATTAATTAATGTATGATTAATTTTATATATATTACATAATATTATTATATTAATATTCAATATATTCTTAAATATTTAAAATTATACATGAGTTTTTTTTTACTAAATATCATAGTATGTTGTCGGAAACGTTGTCTCTTTTTTATTGCATTAGATTGTTTGGATTCTGTAGAAATAAATTGATATATTATAAGACTCATTTGGATTTTATTTGAATTTATAATAAATTTTCAATCATTATCTGATTTAAATAAAAGCTGCTACTAGCCGTTTTAGCCCTATTTTGGATGCATATGATGACTTTTTGACCTTTCCATGTGGCTAGTCATTTTCTAGCCATTTGAAATCTCATATATAATTAATATAAACGAATTATTAATGGAATATAATATTATTAGTTGATACAAACATATTAGAATAATATTTTTATGCAAATGTGCCTTTACCCTCCCTTTCTCTTTAAATACCGCTCTTCTTCTTCATGTAAGGGCTGCTCAAACAAGAAAATCTCCAGTAATTTTTCCATTCTTCATTTCCTCTTTACATGCTAAATCTTGAGAAGAGAAGCCTTGATTTTATTCCAAATGTTATTTTCATTTGCGAGATTGAAATCGTTGTTGGAAAGCAACAACACAAAAAACCGAGTAACATCTCTCGAGTTCTTGAGTTTGCTTTTCATCTTTAAATCCTTACTATTCTTTTAGCTTTCAATATATATTTCTTTCTTGAAAATATTTATTTTATGGTGAAATACTTGTTTGAAATTTTATATTAAAGTTTTCTATATCACATCTTTTAAATCCATAAAGTTTAGCAAAGCAAATATTTTACTTCTTTAAGGTGACATAGATTTACATCTATTATCAAATTAATTTTACTTTATTGGAAGAGTTAAAGTTAAATCAGCAAGACTATATTTTTATTTAAAATATTATTCTTATTTTAAATAAAATATAAATCTATCTTAAAGTGAGCAAGTTTAATATTTCTTTTGCAAGTAGTGAGGTGATTAAAGTTAATTTGTAAGATCACCTCAAATATTGTGGATATTTTATTGCAAGATTATTTGAGCTTGTTTTTTTTACATCAAATTGTATTTTTCATTTTCTTTATCTAAGTCATTTGGTTTAGAGAAGTTTTAATTGTAATTAGATTGAGTTGTACTCGCCTGTGTAGGAGAGTACTTAGGTTGTAAAGAACTTCTTTGGTTTAAAGAAGTGAGGTTTGCAAAGCAAACCTGGGATTAGTGAATTCTAGCCCGAGAGCTGGCTAGCGTGGACATAGGTTGGATTGGAATTCGGGCCGAACCACGTAAAAATATTGCCTCTTATTTTCATTCCTTGCATTTATTTTTCTGTGTTTTTTTATAAGAATTATTGTGTGATTACTTACTCTTTTCAAAATTACTTAAAAATCATTTTAATTTTCTTCTTTTAATAAAAAATTTAAAAACCCCAATTCACCCCCCCTCTTGAGGAGCCATAGTCATCCAACATAATCAAAATGAAGAAACCTAACCCAAAGTAAAAGAAAATTGGATTAAATAAGGATGGGCATTGTCCAGATTCCAATCCGACCTATGTCCACGCTAGCCAGCTCATTTAAATCTTGAACCATAGTCATCCAGCATTTAAATCTTAGCTCGCTTCGCTTTTCGACGCTCCTAAGAAGCTTCACTTCAAATCCAGCAAACGTAGGCTTCGACAGTGCGTTTTTGTTTTTGGGCGCTAGTACTTCATTTGGAAGCTTCAAAACTCAAGGCGCTAGCTACGGCTTTGATTTTCAGCCTACGTTTGCTGCTCCCTTTCTCGCTTCCGAGAGGCGAAAGGATTGGATTTCACCTATGATAAGATCAGTGGGCAACCAACGTGTACTTTTTTTTTCGTGTTGTTGTTGTTGACGTTTACTTTCAAGCTCATTTTTGAGTAGGCCGGGATTTTCGGAGCTGCTCCCAGCTCACACTATGGTGGCGGAGGTGCCGCCGTGAAGATCTAGGAGTGTGAGCA
Organism: Dendrobium nobile; assembly: GCA_022539455.1. Classification (NCBI taxonomy): domain Eukaryota; kingdom Viridiplantae; phylum Streptophyta; class Magnoliopsida; order Asparagales; family Orchidaceae; genus Dendrobium; species Dendrobium nobile. Next base: position 21,015,494 of record CM039722.1, on the reverse strand, counting down.
GTACGAGCTGAAAGGCTCTCATACTGTTTGGAGGGCAGGGGCATAGATGCCTGACCCCTATCTATCGTCGTAGAAGCTGTTCCTTTGAAAGATTATGGTTCTCGGGTATCCAATCAATTCCTCCTCCAAACCGGGTAAGCTGGAGCGGAAAGAAAATTGTAGGGTTAGGAAAGGGGGAAGCTCCAGGAAGGCTTCGCTCGCTCGCTCAATTCGCTCTAACGCTCGTTTAGTAGACAGCGAGTGGAGTGGGCCTCAACCATGAATTCTTTTTCGGGGGTCAACCAACACTATCCATTCTAGCCAGTCTCATTTTAAGCAACAGTCTCATTTGGTCTTTAGGGCTTCAGGCTCTCAAGTCGGGAAATCCTGTTCGAAAGAAAGCCCTATTCATTCTAGGGGATGCAAGCTTTGTAGTAAGGTAAGGTGCGGAGCAATTTCCCTTCCCGTTCGATTGACGAGTGGCAGCTAATCTTCTTGTTTTTTCTTTGCCTCTACCTCCTTCCCCTTCGAAACTCATCTAGCTATCGAAATAGAAAGCCAAGCCTTACCGAACGTCCCCGTCAGCTGGGCTCTTGTCTGCTATGGTAACTATGGTGCGGTTCTTTATCTTAGAGCGCGTGAAGCCAAAAGACTTCGATGAAAAGGAGTTTGACCGGCTTAGACGATTCTGGGAGGGCGATGAAGAGAATATGCTTGAGCGTCTTCTCCAGGAATGGATGAAGCAGCACTTGCACTATCTTCATTGGTTAACATAAAGGAAAAGAATCCTAACCTAAAAGGGCATTGTCCAGCTCTAGAACTTCTAATCCTATGGAAAGGTAGAATCCTAACCTAAAAGAAAAGAAAATTGGACTAAATTATAATTGTGCCACGAAAGATAATATCCCCCTCTTGAACATCTAATCCTTAGGAAATGAAGAATGTTAACATAAAGGAAAAGAACAAAATTATACTAGGATGGTGCCACGACTGGCATTATCCACTACTAGAACATGTAGTTCTAAGAAAAGATATAATGTTAACCTTAAGGGAATTAAAATTGTACTAAAACAAGGATGGTGCAATGAATGTTTTTGGACACCACTAACACGTCTAATCCTGAGGTCAGGAAAATCCTAAAATAAAGGAAAAGAAAATAGGATTAAACTAAGATGGTGCCATGACAAGTATTATCAACAACTAGCACATCTAATTCTAAAGAAAGGAAGAATTTAACCTAAGGGAAAAGAAAACTAGATTAAACTAAGATGGTGCCACAAAGGGTCTTATCCACCACTTGCACGTCAAATCCTTAGGAAAGGAAGATTGCTAATGAAAACAAAAAGAAAACTGGATTACATTAGGATGGTGCCACAAAGGGCGTTATTCACCACTAACACGTCTAATTCTATGGAAACAAAGAATTCCACCTAAAGGAAAGAAAATTGGATTAAACTTGGATGGTTCCTTGAAGGGCGTTGTCCAACACTAGCATGTCTAATCTTATGGAAAGGAAGAATCACAACCTAAATGAAAAGAATATTATTTAGAACAAGTATGGTGGCATGAAGGGTGTTGTCCACCACTAGTACGATAAATTCTAAGGAAATGAAGAATCATAACCTAAAGGAAAAGAAAACCAGATTAAAAAATGATGCTGCCACAAAGCACGTTATCCACCACTAGCATGCCTAATCCTTTAGAAAGGAAGAATCCTAACCTAAAGGAGAAAAGAAAACATGATTAAACTATGATGGGGCCACAAAGGGACTTGTCTACCACTATCACATATAATCCTAAGGAAAGGAAGAATTCTAGCATAAAGGAAAAGAAAAGTGGATTAAATAGGATAGTGCAATCAAAGACGTTATTCACCACTTGCACATCTAATCCTTAAGGAAGGAAGAATGCTAACCAATAGGAAATGAAAACTAGATTAAACTAGGATGGTGTTACGAAGGGCTTTATTCACACTAGCACATCAAATTCAAAGGAAAGAAATAGTTATAACCTAAAGGAAAAGAAAATCAAATTAAAATTAGGATGGTGCCACATGGGCATGGTCCACCACTAGTTCGTCTAATCAAAAGGATGAATCCTAACCAAAAGTAAAAGAAAATTGAATTAAATTAGGATGGTGTCACAAAGGGAGTTGTCCATCCCTAGAATGTTTAATCCCATGGAAAGGTAGAATCCTAACCTAGAGAAAAAAAAAAGGATTAAACTATGATTGTGCCACGAAGGGCATTATACGCCTTTTGAACATCTAATCCTTAGGAAAGGAAGAATGTTAACATAAAGGAAAAGAACTATTTTAAATTAAAATGGTGTCTCGAATGGCGTTATCTACCACTAAAATGTATAATTCTAAGAAAAGATAGATTGCTTACTTAAAGGGAAATAAAATTATACTAAAACTAGGATGGTGCTATAAAGGTTATTAGGCACCACTAGTACCTCTAATCTTGAGGTAAGAAAAATCCAAACATAAAGGAAAATAAAACTGGATTAAACTAGGATGGTGCCACGACAGACATTATCTACAACTAGCACGTGTAATTCTAAAGAAATGGAGAATCCGAACTTAAGGGAAAAGAAAACTGGATTAAAATAAGATGGTGCCACAAAGGGTGTTATCCACCACTTGCATGTCAAATCCTTAAGAACAGAAGATTGCTAACCAAAACAAAAAGAAAATTGGATTACATTAGGATGGTGCCACGAAGGTAATTATTCAACACTAGCATGTCTAATTCTTTGGAAACAAAGAATGCTAATTTTAAAGAAAAGAAAATTGTGTTAAAGTTGGATGGTGCCACGAAGGTCGTTGTCCAACACTAGCACATCTAATCATATGGAAAGGAAGAATCATAACTTAAACAAAAAGAATATTGGATTAAATATGGATGGTGCCATGAAGGTTTTTGTCCACCACTAGTTCAGCTAATCCTAAGAAAATGAAGAATCATAACCTAAAGGAAAAGAAAACTAGATTAAAAAGGATGGTGCCACAAAGGGTGTTATCCACCACTAGCATGCCTAATCCTAAGGAGAGGAAGAATCCTAACCTAAAGGAAAAAAGAAAAGATGATTAAACTAGCATAGTGCCACAAAGGGTATTATTCACCACTAGCACGTCTAATCCTAAGAAATGGAAGAATTTTAACCAAAAGGAAAAGTAAACTAGATTAAACTAGTATGCTGCCTCAAAGGGTGTTGTACATGAGTAGCACATCTAATCCTATGGAAAGGAAGAATCATAACCTAAAGGGGAAAATATTAGATTACATTAGGATGGTGCCACGAAGGGCATTATCCCTCACTAGCATGCCTAATCCTAAAGAAAGAAAGAATCGTAACCTGAAGGAAAAAAAGAAAATTGGATTAAAACTAGGATGGTGCCACAAAGGGTCTTAAACTGGGATGTTTCCACGAAAGGAATTATCTACCCCTTCAATGTCTAATCTTAAGGAAAGGAAGAAGCCTAGCAAAAAAGGAATTGAAAATTGTATTAAACTAGTATCATGCCATGAAGGGCATTTGTACATGACTAGTACATCTAATCTTTCATAAAGGAAGAATCCTAACCTAAAGGAAAATAAAATTGGATTAATTTAGGATTGTTCCATGAAGCACGTTATCCACCACTAATATATCTAATCCTTAGAAAAGGAATAAAAAAAACCTAAAGGAAAAGAAAAGTAGAGTATACTAGGTTGGGGCCACAAAGGGTGTTATCTACCACCAGCACAACTAACCCTTAGGAAAGGAAAATCCTAATCTAATGGAAAAAAACATGATTAAATTAGGATGGTGTTATAAACGGTGTTATTTAACACTAGCACATCTAATCCTAAAGAAAGGAAGAATCCTAAACTAAAAGAAAAGAAAATTTGACTAAACTAGGATGGTGCCATGAAGGTCATTGTCCACCATATCACATTTAATCCTATAGAAAGGAAGAATCCTAACCTTAGGAAAAAGAAAATCAGATTAAATTTAGATGGTGCCTTGAAGAATGTTATCCACTATTAGCATGTCTAATCCTCAAGAAAGGAAGAAACCTAACCTAAAAGAAAATAAAACTAGATTAAACAAGTATGGTTCCTCGAAGGGCGTTGTAGATGACTAGCATGGCTAATCCTACAGAAAGGAAGAATCGTCATCTAAAGGTGAAAAAAATTTGTTTAAACTAGGATAGTGCCACGAAGGGTGTTTTCTACCATTAAGAGATCTAATCCTAAATAAAGGAAGATTCCAAACCTGAAGGAAAAGAAAACAAGGTTAACCTAGGATGGTGATATGAAGGGCATTATTCCCCAATAGCACGTCTAATCCAAAGAAAAGGAAGAATTCGAACCTAAAGGAAAAAAAGAAAATTAGATTAAAACTAGGATGGTGCCATGAAGGGCGTTATTAACCATTGGTATATCTAATCCTATATAAAGAAAAATCCTACCCTAATGAAAAAAATTGATTAAATTAGGATGCAGCTATGAAGGGCGTTATCCTCTACTAGCACATCTAATCCTTTGGAAAGGAAGAATCCTAACCTAATGGAAAATAAAACTGATTTAAACTAGAATGGTGCCATGAAGGGCGTTGTCCCCCACTAGAAAATCTAATCCTATAGAAAGGAAGAATCCTAACCTGAAGGAAAAGAATACGTGATTAAACTAGTATGGTGCCACAAATGGCATTACCCACTACTTACACATCTAATTCTTAGGATATGAAGAATGTTAATCAAAAAGAAAAGAAAACTAGATTGAATTAAGATGGCTAGCAAGTCTAATTCTAACGAAAGAAAGAATGCTAACTTAAAGGAAAAGAAAAATGGATGATAATTAGGATGGTGCCACGAAGGGCATGGCAAGTTAAATCCTAATGATATGAAGAATCATATCCTAAAGAAAAAGAAAACTGAATTAAATTAGGATGGTTTCATGACCAACTTTATCCACTAGTTGCACGTCTAATCCTAAGGAAAGGAAAAATCCTAACCAAAAGGAAAAGGAAAATAAATTAAACTAGGATTGGCCATGAACAACAATATCCACCACTTATATGTCTAATCCTAAAGAAATGAAGAATCCTAGCCTAACAAAAAAAAAACTAGATTAAAATGGGATGGTGCCAAAAATGACTTTATCCGCCTAAAGGAAAACTAAAAGACTTAATCCTATGGAAATGAAATATCCTAACCTAAAGGATAATTAAACTGGATGAAAATTAGGATGGTGTCATGACGGGCATTTTCAACCAATAATATGTCTAATCCTAAGGAAAGAAAAATACTAATCTAAAAGAAAAGATAACTGGGTCAAACTAGGATAATGTCATGAATGACGTTATCAACCACTAGCATGTCATATCCTAAGGAAAGGAAGAATCCCAACCTAAAGTAAAAGAAAACTGTAATAAACAAGAATGGTGCCATGAAGGGTGTCGTCCACAACTAGCACGTCTAGTCCTACGGAAAGTAAGAATCCTAACATAAGGAAAAAGAACATTACTTTTAAACTTGAATGGTGCCATAAAGGGCTTTATCCACCACTAGTACGTTTAATCCTAAGTAAGGGAAGAACCCTAACCTAAAGGAAAAGGAAACTGAACTAAAACAAGGTTAGTGCCACTAAGGGCATTATCCCAAGAATATGTAATCCTAATGAAAGAAAAAACCCTAAACTAAAGGAAAAGAAAATTTGATTAAACTATGATAGTGACTCGAAGGGCGTTATCCCCCACCAGCATGTCTAATCCCAAGGAAATGAATAATCCTAACCTAATGGAAAATAATACTGGATTAAACTAGGATGGCGCTAGCAAATGCTTTATCCACCATAAGCATGTCAAATCTTATGGAAAGGAAAAAAATCCTAACCTAATGGAAAATAAAATTAGATTACTGTTGGATGGTGCCACAAAGTGCGTTATCTATCACTAGTAAAACTAATCCTAAGGATTGGAAGAATCCAAACTTAAAAGAAAGAGAAAACTAGATTAAACTAAAATAGTGCCATAAAGGGCATTATCAACTACTAGCACATCTAATCCTAAAGCAATGAAGTATTTTAACCTAAATGAAAAGAAAACTTGGTTAGATTAGTAAGGTGTCATATAGGGCGTTGTACACGACTATAATATCTAATCATACAAAAAGAAAAAAATCCTAACCTAATGAAATTAAACTAGAATACTACCATAAAGGGCATTGTCCACCACTAGCACGTCTAATCCTAAGAAAAGGAAGAATCTGAACCAAAAGGAAAATAAAATTGGTTTAAATTAGGATTGTGCCAGGAAGGGCGTTGTCCACCACTAGCTCGTCTAATCCTAAGGAAAGGAAGAATCCTAACCTAATGGAAATAAATACTGGATCAAGATAAGGATGGTGCCACAAAGGGAATTATCATTCGCTAACACTTTTAATCCTACAAAAAGGTAAAATCCTAACCAAAGTAAAAGAAAACTAGATAAAATTAGGATGGTACCACGAAGGGCATTGTCCATCACTAGCATGTCTAATCTTATGTAAAAGAAGAATCTTCACCTAATGGAAAAGAGAAAAAAAATAAATTAGGATAAAGGAAATAAAAATAGGCTTAGACCAAGGATGGTTCCACGAAGAGCGCTATCCACCATAAGTACGTCTAATTTTAAAGAAAGGAAAATATTAGCCTAAAGGAAAAGAAGATTGTATTGAATTAGGATGGTGTCACGAAGGACATTATCCACCACTAGCAAGTCTAATTCTAATAAAAGAAAGAATGCTAACTTAAAGGAAAAGAAAATTGGATGATAATTAGGATGGTGCCATGAAGGGCATTAACTACTAGTAGCATGTTTAAACCTAAGGAAAAAAAAGAATCCTAACCAAAAGGAAAATAACATGGATTAAACTGGAATGGTTACACCAAATGCATTATCCACCACTAGCATATCTAATTCTATGGAAAGGAAGAATCCTAACCAAAAGAAAAAGAAAACTATATTAAACTAGAAGGGTGCCTCGAAGGGTGTTGTACATTACTAATACGTCTAATCCTATGGAAAGGAAGAATCCTAAACTAAAGGAAAAGAAAACTTGATTAAACTAGGATGGTGTCACGAATGAGCATTATACCTTACTAGCACGCCCGATCCTAAGGAAAGAAAGAATCCTAACCAGAAGGAAAAAAGAAAAATAGATTAAAACTAGGATGGTGACATAAAGGGCGCTATCCACCACTAACACTTTTACTATTAAGGAGAGGAAAAATTCTCATATAAAGGAAAATAAAACTTGATTAAACTAGGATGTTGCCATGAAGGGCATTATCCACCACTTTCACATCTATTCCTAAGTAAAGGAAGAAGCCTAAATAAAAGGAATTAAAAACTGTATTAAACTAGTATTTTTCCAAGAATGGCCTTGTACATGACTAGCACATCTAATCTTAACGAAAGGAATAATCCTAACCTAAAAGAAAAAAAAAATTAGATTATACTAGGATGGTGCAACGAAGGGAGTTATTTCCCACTAATACGTTTAATCCAAAGAAAAAGGAATAATCCAAACCAAAAGGAAAAGAAAAGTGGAGTAAACTAGGATAGGGCCAAAAAGGCATTATCCTCCACCGACACATTTAATCCTAAGGAAAGGAAAAACCTTACTTAATGGGAAAAAAACATGATTAAATTAGGATTGTGCTACAAAGGGCGTTATTCTCCACTAGCACATCTAATCCAGAGGAAAGGAAAAATCCTAACCTAAAAGAAAAGAAAATAAGATTAAACTAGAATTGTGCAATGAAGGGCATTATTCACCACTTACACGTTTAATTCTCAGGAAAGAAAGAATGCTAACCAAAAAGAAATAAAAATTGGATTAAACTAGGATGGTGACAGGAAGGGTGTTATTCACCACTAACATGTCAAATTCGAAAGAAATAAATAATTCTAACATAAAAGAAAAGAAAACTAAATTAAAACTAGGATGTGTTGCAAATTCGGTTTCATAAATAATGTTTTAATGATTGGAAAACACTCTTGCTTCTCTTGGACTGTCTTTTACTACTGACTTTTCAGGAATCAAAGATCGGACGGAAAAATGGAGCCAGCTCAAGATTGGGTAGATTAGGGTTGAGTCAGTCTGTAAATTTTTCTTTTTCCCTTCTTGAGTCAATTATAATCATTGAAGTGACTGATGCTAAGTAACCCTACACAAATACACTTGAGAGATTTAGAATCTCTATTTTTACTCATATCGGCCAGGACGATATTTACATCGTCCTGGACGATCTAGCTTAAAACAGAAACTCTAATCAGGATTTCTTAATTAAGGCAACCGTCATTAGCCGATCGGCCTGGATGATAATTGTATCGGCCAGGACGATAGGTTCAAAATAGAAAGAAATAGCCGCCATAACAAATTTAGGTATTCTGTATTTTTGGAAATCGGTCAGGACGATTGTGAGATCGGCCTGGATGATATTACACAATTATGCCTAAAATGATCAAGGAATCAAGGAAGTAATTAAGGATGATTGATACGATCACATCGTCCTGGACAATTGCAGAATTGGCCAGGACGATATATTCAAAAACCCTTAGTTTCTCCTGGACAATAAATATCGGCCAGCACAAATTCAGGACAATGTTCTGGCCGATCAGGATCAGACAGCTCGAATTCAGAGCGATGCTCTGGATGATTTTCCTCTGATTTGAACTAATCATCCGAGATGATCGTGAGATCGGCCGGGACGATCAAGCCAATTTTCAATCGTCCAGTTCATTTTAGAAGCGGTGTTCTGGCCGATCGTATGTGTTTTGAACTGATCGTACAGGACGATAAAGTCGGCAACTTGCATTTATTGAGCTCCTTTGAAGCTCTTATATTTAAGAGCTCTTGTTCAATGTTTTTGAACATCCTTGGCTATTGTTTTGATCTGAGAAAACCTAAAGGAGAGAGAGAGAGAGAGAGAGAGAGAGAGAGAGAGAAAGAGAGGGAGAGGGAGAGAGAGAGGATCTTGTAAGGGGGAGCTTGTGAGGGGGTTCACAAGGGTTGCTCTAAGCATTACTCCACTTCTTCTTCCTAGAGTCTCTTGTCATTGGAGAGGTTGGGATAGGTAAGCTTCAGCGATTGATCGAGGTTCTCTACCTACTTCAGGAGAAAGTAAAAGGAGGGAGGTTCTCTGCCTTGCCGGGGGTGGAAAAAAGGAGGTGTTTGTAAGGGCTTCTCCGCCTAGCTGTGGGGGCTAAAGGAGAGTCACGATTGTAGTGCAATACTCGGAGGGCACCTCAGGGGAGAGGAAGTAGGTTGAGTTGACTGAACCACTATAAACCCTTGTGTTCTTGTTTTTACTGCTTCCACATTTAAATTTCCGCATTCTTTTTCTGTGGTGATTTTGGTTTATGATATTTGTTGGTCTTTGCTTAAAGATTTTTAAAATACCAATTCACCCCCTCTCTTGGTTAGTCTTGGGCTAGTTCTATAGGGCCTAACATCCCTAATGAACTTTCAAGTGGTATCAGAGCGAGATTCATAAAAATTGAGTTTAAAAACTTTTTGAATTTGAACCGTGGCTAACTTTGGGAATCATAATACGACTGAAGGATATTCTATTACACGGCCTCCTTTGTTTGACAACCTTCCTTTTGATTTTTGTAAAACTCGCATGTCTACTTTTCTGTAATCAACTGACTATCGCATGTGGATGCTTATTAAAGAAGGATATTCTCCACCTTCTCGTGAAATTAATGAAATTAAAACTGAAGTGGCTTTTACTGAATGGACCTTTGATAAAAGAGATTTAGCTCAATTAAATGCGAAGTGTATGAAATGTTTTTTCTGTGCTTTTAAATCTGAGGATTACATGTGTGTCTCTACTTGCTCTACAAGTAAAAAAATTTGGGATAGGTTGTGCATTACTTATAAAGGAACGAATGAAGTGAAACAATCTCGTTTGAATATTCTCTTGCATGACTACGAACTTTTTTGTATGAAACCTTCTGAATTAATTTCTAATATGTATACAAGGTTCACTCAAATTGTTACTTCATTGCATGCATTAGGAAGAGAACTTTTAAATTTTGAAAAAGTAAACAAGATTTTGAGATGCTTGCCTTCGTCTTTTGATGCTAAAATTACTGCAATCACTGAATCTAAGGATTTGAACACTTACTCAATTGATAACTTACTTGGCTCACTCATTGCTTACGAGCAAGGAGTGAATCAAAGAAATCTTGATGCAGGTGAAAAAAGAAAGTAGAAAATAGTGGCACTAAAGGCGCACAAATTGGACTCTGCCTCTTTCGGGTCTGAAAGCAAAGACTTTGCCTTAATCACAAGGCAATTCAAAAACTTTCTAAGGACAAAACACAAGCATCATCAAAATTGGAGAAAATGTAAGAATAACAAATATTCTAATGGATCTTTTGATGTAGTTTGTTATGAATGCAGGAAGCCTGGACACGTGAAAGCTGATTGCCCTAAACTTAAGATGCAAACAAGAAAGGAAAAGAGTGAGGAGAAATCAAAGTTTAAAAGGACAAAAAGAGACTTCAAAAGGCATTTTGGGCGGATTTTGCATCTGATTCATCAGAGACTGAACCAGAAGATGAAACAACAAACTTGTGCTTAATGGCAGACGATCATCTTGATCAAGAAGAGGTATGTGAACTTTCCTACGATCAACTCGAAGTTTCTGAAAAAATTCATGCATATATAGGAAACTTAAGAAAACACAGGCTAGCTTGAAATTGGAATTTTTGAATTTACAAAAAGAGCATGAAGTTATTCTCAAAGATCATTCTACGATTGATTCAAATCACATGACTCTACTTGATGAATTTGATGAGTTAATAAAAAATCATTATGAATTAATTGAAGAGCATGAGTCACTAAAAGTCACACACACCTCACTTGAATTTGATTTTAAGAAGTCTAAAGAGATGGAGAAAAATTTGAGGATTGATAATGATGCCTTAAAAAGTACTAACTTGAGGATTCAAAATGAATTGAATACATTTAAGAAAACTAGGATGACACCAACACTTGATCAAAAGCCAAAATCTAGGAAGAGGCATTATAACTAAAGCCATTTAAGAAATCCTTTTCCAGGTGTTGGATGTTTTTCATGTGGCATGCTAGGACACATCTCACACACTTGTACTGTTCACCATAGTACACATTAGGTGTGGAGACCAAAGGTGCATGATTTACAACATACCACACATGCATTGCATTCTACTTTTTATAAGAAGGGATCCAAACCTGTTTTGGTTCCTATAACTGACATTTGATAATTTTATAAGTGGGCTCTCATAAAAGGCCTCGTGAGAGTATGTGGTACCTGGACAGCGGATGCTCTCGACATATGATTGGTGATGCCAATCAATTTGTTTTGCTGGAGTCCAGGACTAGAGGCAAGGTTACTCTTAGAGACAACACCACCAGGAAGGTGGTAGGCTTAGTTATAATTGGTAATTCCAAGAACCTTATGATTGAATATGTTTTGCTTGTAGATGGATTAAAGCAGAACCTGCTCAGTATCAGTCAACTTTGTGAGGAGGGCTTCATCGTGCAATTCTTTGCAAATTCATGCATTATAAGTTTAAGTAACAACATTATTTTGCAGGGAAAAAGGATCAACAACGTGTACATGCTTGATTTAAATAACATTGAATGCGATGCGTCATTTTGCTTAAAAACTGCTGTTGATGATTCATGGTTATGGCACCGGAGATTATATCATGCAAGTATGAAAACCCTTAGGAAAGTGACCCAAAAAGACCTAGTTAGAGGTGTCCCCAAACTCAAGTTTTCAAAAGACCACCTTTGTAATGCCTGTCAACTAGGAAAGCAAGTCCACTCCACCTTTCACCCAATTAAGGACATTAGCACCTCTAGACCTTTAGAAGTCCTTCACATGGATTTGTTTGGACCCATTAGCACTGCTAGCTTGGGAGGGAAAGTCTATGGTTTGGTGATTGTTGATGACTACTCGAGGTTCACTTGGACTAGATTTTTTCACATAAACATGAGTCATTTGAGGAGTTTAGAACATTTTCTACTTGGATTCACAAAAAGCTAGGTTATGAGATCTTGACCATCCATAGTGACCATGGGGGAGAGTTTGAGAATGAAAGATTTGGAGATTTTTGTGAGGACAAGGGGATTAGCAACAACTTCTCAACTCCTAGGACCCCTCAACAGAATGGGGTATCTGAAAGGAAGAACCGAACCTTGGTGGAAGCCACTAGAGCCATGCTGAGTATTCACTTCCAAAATACTTTGGGCTGAAGCGGTTAACACAGCTTGTTATGTGTTGAATAGGGTGAATGTTAGAGCCAAATTAGATAAGACACCCTATGAGATCCTTAAGGGTAGGAAACCCAATCTTTCCCACCTTCATGTCTTTGATTGTAAGGTTTTCATTCACAACAATGGGAAGTCTCACTTGGGAAAATTTGATCCTAAATCTGATGAAGGAGTGTTCTTGGGATATTCTAGTGTTGAGAAGTCTTTTAGGGTGTTTAACAAGAGGACTTTGATGGTGGAAGATAATACACATGTAGTTTTTGATGAGTCTGATCCTAAAAAGCTTGGAGTTGAGGATGATGATGATGTTGAAGAGATTAGTACTAGAGTAGAAAATTTGGAGAAGGAAGTAAGTCACCAAAACATTGAAGGAGTAGGAGATGTCACCCAAGGAGTAGAAAATATAGATCTGGAGGAAAGGGTTGGACCTTCTTAGACCATGCCTAGAGATTGGAGATACTCTACAAGTCACCCCAATGATTTGATCTTAGGAGACCCTTCTACTGGTGTTAAGACTAGACATGGACTTAGGAAGGAGGTGAACCACTCTGCCTTTATCTCAATGATTGAACCCACCAACATAAACCAAGCCCTTTTGGATGAGTTTTGGATTTTAGCCATGCAAGATGAGTTGAATCAATTTGTTAGGAATGATGTTTGGGAGCTTGTAGAAAGACCAAAGGGATAAAGTGTAGTTGGAACAAAGTGGGTCTTTAAGAACAAGGTGAATGATTCTGGAGTGGTGGTTAGGAATAAAGCAAGATTAGTGGCTAAGAGATATAATCAAATAGAAGGGATAGACTTTGAGAAGACTTTTGCCCCTGTAGCAAGATTGGAAGCCATTAGAGTGCTATTAGCCTTTGCTTGTTATAAAGGATTTAAGCTTTTTCAAATAGATGTCAAGAGTATCTTTTTAAATGGGGAAATAAAAGAGGATGTGTTTGTAAGAACAACCCCTAGATTTTGAGAGCTCTCAATTATCAAATCATGTTTTTAAATTAAAAAAGGCTTTGTATGGGTTAAAGCATGCATCAAGAGCTTGGTATGAGAGGCTTAGCACATTCTTACTGGAAAGGGAGTTTGTTAAGGGGAGCATAGACACCACCCTTTTTCTTAGAAAGTTGGAGATGATTTGCTCATTGTTCAGATTTATGTGGATGATATACTTTTTAGATCTTCTGATAAGAAACTTTGTGATGAGTTCTCTAAAACAATGAGTAGAGAGTTTGAGATGAGTTTGATGGGAGAGTTGTCCTACTTTTTGGGGTTTAGCATAAAACAATTGGATGATGGAACCTTTCTAAATCAAATAAAATACATTAAGGACATTTAAAGAAGTATGAGATGGATAAAACTAAGCCAATTAATACTCGTATGACTTCTAGTGTTCCGTTGGATAAGGACCCAAGTGGTAAGTCTGTTAATCAGAAGAAGTATAGATGCATGATTGGATCCTTACTTTACCTAACTGCTAGCCGACTTGATATTATGTTTAGTGTTTGCCTTTGTGCTAGGTTTCAAGCTGAACTCAAGGAGTCCCACCTGACTGCAATTAAGAGAATTTTTAGATACTTTTTGGGGACCCAAAGCTTAGGGATTTGGTATTCGAGGCACAACACTTCTTTTGAGATAACTGGATTTTCTGACTCTGATTTTGTAGGATGCAAGGTGGATAGAAAAAGCACTTAAGGAACTTATCAATTCATAGGACAATCTTTGGTCTCATGGTCTAGTAGAAAACAAAACCCTGTTGCACTTTCCACTGCTAAAGCTGAGTACATTACTCTTGGAAGTTGTGTGGCCGAAGTCCTTTGGTTGAAACAACAGGTATTGATTTAGGATTACTTGTAGGCACCATCTCAATCTTTTGTGAGAACACTAGTGTCATATGCATCTCTAAGAATCTTATTCAACATTCAATGATTAAACACATTGACATTAGGCATCACTTTATTAGAGATCATGTGACTAAGGGAGACATTGAATTACACTATGTGACAACTAAAAATCAACTACCTGACATCTTTACTAAACCACTGGCCTTCGACACTTTCAGCTCTTTAAGGACCAGATTGGGTGTGATTGACATAAATGCATGAACTTGATCTTTTACTTGCTTTCTTTTGCTTTTATTCTTTTTCATTTCTTTTATTTGCTTTTCCTTTTTTGCTCTTTATTTTCTTTTCTTCTTTTTGCTTTACTTTTAGTTTTTGTTTGGTTTATTTTACTTTCATTTAAAAAAATTTCAAAATCATCGCTGAAATGATATCGTATGCCTTGTCCTTGCTTTTGAAAATTTGTAGTCAATGTTTTACATCTCTTAATCTATTAGATGGTAAAAATATACCGTTGATTGTGTCCCTTTCTCTTGTTGGAGAATTTTTGTATCCTCAAACGGATTGCATATTTTATAATCGAGTACGGCATAAGAACATGATATATTACCCCGAAGAATAAAGATATCCTTTCCTTATGGACTCAATAACAAAATTTACAATTATTAACAGAGATTCCCACACTCAATGTTTGGTCGAGCGGGGTTTATTTATTTCTAGGGTACAGACATCCCATAGGGGCTTGCCCCTATGGTTAATTACATCCCAAGTTTTGGCTTGGGAAAACTTTTGATTAAACTAGTGGTTTTGCTTTTTTTGGAAGTCATTTTAGACATTGGCTAAAGTTTGCTTTTTTTTGTTTTAAAATCCATGAAAGTCTTGTTTAAAGGTTTTGGCCCTTTAGGAATTTCAAGAAGGAGTGGATCAACTTATATTTAGATTTTGGAAGCACTTGATTCTGAGGGAAACTCAGAGGTGCTCGGACTATCCTATGTTGGGCTTTACATTTTTGAATCTAAATTTGGTTTAAGTTGATATTTTATTAGAAGATTGGGGCTTACATCCCAACAACACTTGTTGGAGGAATTGCCCGAAAGATAAGGGTTTATAGGGTGATTTGGAATCAACCCCAGCCTCAGACCCTAAGACTAAGCTAAGGACTACCGATAAGTAGTGCCTCAAACCTAAATCTAACGAGTGTAAAGGGGCTTACAAACTACACCTCACAAGAGGTATAGCCCGCCCAACCTCTGGATTTATTATCCCGCCTGGAAAGGACTACCAGCTAAACTCCCCCTAATCGCTTTCAAAACCATGTTATTCGGTCTCAATGAAAATGTAGAGTGGTAGGGTTGTTTTTATTTAGAAGGTAGGTCTTACAACTTGGCTTTGAGGCCATGATGCCTAATTATGTGGATATGCATATGCTGACTCATAAAGAAAAAGACTTTTGTTATCTAATCCTTAAGTGAAGGCTTTCTACATGCAACATGCTTTGGGCTATGCATGATTGTTTTGATTTTTAGAAAACTTGGCCCCTAGAAGGGAGCCATGCAAGACTTTCTTACTTATTAGAAAATCGTGGAGCCTAAATCAATTTTTAGATTGATTACATTTTAATGGGTAGAAATCTTATTTTTGTCCTAAGAGCCTACCGCATCACAAGTCCAAGCCACTCCCAAGCAAAAGCAATGTAAGAAACCTAGGAAAGAGCATGTTTTTTTATTGCGCAATCAGATAAACAATCAAACATGCTTTTATTTATATCAAATGCAAGGAATGTAAATAGAGTCCACATTATTATAACCAGATTTGGCAGCTGAGTTGCCTGCCATTATACAACCCAGTCAAATTTACAGACTCTACTTGTGGGCTTCTTCAGGCTCTTGACTTTTGAATGGACATTGGGCTTCACCTTTGACAGGTACATCCTTCTAGTCCACTTCATTCTTTTGCTCCAAACCCCCACAAGTTTGATACAATTACAATTCTATCAAATACAGTTTTAAAAGAAAAGAGACTCAAACCTGCAAGATAGACTTAAGCAGCAATTTATATGATAATCACATAATATTCTCAAAATTGGCCTAGCACATAGAGTGCCTGCTTCTACCCTATTGGTCATGCCTCTTGGGGGGTTTTAAGTAGCGCCTGCAAGCAAACAACATTATGATAATCATGATTTACTTTACCCCCTCTTGGACATGACCACCTGCACAGAAAAGCATGTATTTTCCTATACTAACCACTTAAGGGCAAGTGCCCACATGAAGACAATCTAAGGGCAATCACTCCACAACATCAATCACATGCGCACACAAAGAAAAATCTTAATCCTAGCATATCTAAGGGGTTGTGCATCTAAGTGTGTGAGGCTTGTGTGGTATGTCACACTAAGGGTCCTCCTAGAGTTTGGGTCTAAGGGAGCAGTGTCCAACATGTGGCTTTTGAGCTTAATGTTGGAAGAATTCTCTTCCTAGTTTTTGGAGCTAGGAGAAGAGTGAATTCTTTTAGCTTTGAAGCTAAAGAATGGGAAGAAAGGGGCTCTAACACATATCTTTGGGCTAAGTGTTGGAAGAATTCTCCTTAGCTTTTGGGGCTAAGAAGAGGAGGTAGGAATCTAACATTTAGCTTTTGAGCTAAATGTAGGAGAACTCTCTTTAGCTTTTGGGGCTAAAGGGAAGGGGAGATCTCCTACAACTTTGGAGTTGGAGGAGAGCAGGGACCTATAGCTTTTTTTGGGCTAAGGTATGACATTTTCTAAAATCTTTGGAACCTATAGAAGTAAGGAGAGATATGTAGCTTTGAGGCTACAAATCAAAGGGTGTCTCCTTGAATTTTTATATTCAAGAAGTTGGGTTTCATTTGCTGAATTCGGATTAGGCAAATAAAGGTGAGTCACTTATTGAATTTAGCTCAATAAGTGAGAAAGATTTGTAACTTTGGAGTTACAAATCAAGAGAGATTATCATTGAACTCTTATGTTCAATGATAGGTATTTAGTTTGCTAAGTTTGGATTAAGCAAACATAAAAAGATGATGTGTAGATTTAGGCCTACACATCAAGGATTCTTTGAACTTTTGGGTGTGCAAAGAGAGGAACTCATTCACCTGATTTGGGTTAGGAGAATGAAAGAAAGCTAGGGTTTGATCCATTTGCTTGATATGGAATTA
Source organism: Dendrobium nobile (assembly GCA_022539455.1). Lineage (NCBI taxonomy): Eukaryota > Viridiplantae > Streptophyta > Magnoliopsida > Asparagales > Orchidaceae > Dendrobium > Dendrobium nobile. The sequence goes on along the minus strand of CM039722.1, from coordinate 20,998,202 downwards.
TTTGTTGAATTTGGTTCAACAAACAAATGATTTTTGGATTGAATTACATGTTGATTTTGATTCAACAAATAGGACTTGGAATAAGATTGATTCACTCTCAACATGACTTGAGAGAAAGAAACTCTCGTACAACTTTTGAGTTGTAGAAAGGAGAAGAGAAGATGCAACTTTGGGTTGCAAGCTTCTAAAACCTCTTTGAACATTTGGTGTTCAAAGAGAGGAATTCATTCTCCCAACTTGGGTTTGAGAGCATGAAAATGGGTTTAGATTCTCTCCTACAATCTTAGCTTGTAGGAAAGGGAGAGGGAAATGCAACTTAGAAGTTGCAAATCAAAGGCAATCCTTTGAACATTTGTTGTCCAAAGAGGAAAATTCACTCCTCCAATTTGGATTGGAGGGATAGAGGAGAAGGGATGCAACTTAAAGGCTACAACCCCATAAACATTCTTTGAACATTTGGTGTTCAAAGAGGGCACGAACATTCTCATAATTTGGAGTCCTTAGAGAATGAGATAGTTTCCTATAACTTTTGAGTTGTAGGAAAAGAGAAATGAAATACAACTTATGAATTGTAAGTTGGAGGTTAGGGAAGACCACTTACGTGATTTAGGCTAAGTAAATGATGAAATCTCTTTGAGCATTTGGTACTCAAAGGAAGATTATCATTTGCTCAACTTTGGGCTAAGCAAATGAGGAAGACTAGGATTTGAATCCTATATTTAGAGGATTACTCATTGGTTTGTGTTCCAATGAATAAAATGATTTGATAAATTTCCTACAACTTAGGGGTTGAAGGAAGAAGATGTAACTTGAGAGTTACAAAATTTCATGGATTCTCCTTAAATATTTGGTATTCAAAGAGAGATGATCATTCACTTATTGAAGTCAAGTAAATGAAGATGGAAGCTCATTTGTTGATTTTGTGACTCAACAAATAAAGGTTTGAGCTTAGGATTTGGTCCTAAGACTCTAAAGATTCATGTGATAGAATGAGTTAGAGCTTTAAGGGTGCTCCAAAATGTCACAAATGAAGGGAATACTTATTGGTTTATGTTCCAACAAGAGAGATGAAAGAACTTGGAAGTTGGTTCCAAGTCGCCAATGATTTATGCAATCTGAAACTTGGAGCTTTGAGAATGCTCCAAGCATTATGCATGAAAGAAAATTCTTCATTCCTCCATAAATGTTTTGGGTCCATGGAAAGAGAAGATGTGCATATGAAAGGAATTTCCCTATGTCTTTTAGAGTGTTTTGGACTCAATTAGGAGAGGGAAGAATGATTTCCTAAGGCTTTGGAGAGATCTTCGGATCAATTTTGGCATGATCTAGAAATCTCGGGTAAGTGAGATTTATCCTTATGACTTCTAGGAAACTTAAGATCGAATTTGATATGATCTAAGAAAGAACCTAGGAATTTATGCATGTATAGATGATTCTCTAGATCCGGGAATTTTAGCAATCTCACCTTAAACATTCAATTTTGGAAATAATAAAATAGGGTTAAATAATTCCAAAATATGAGAGGTCATGGGCCTTTGAGGGTCCATAATATATCTCAAGTTCATTTCTTTGAATTAAATAAGCCTATTTAATTTTCTTCCAAACTTTAAAAAGCTAAGGATTGCAATCCAAATCATGCAAACTAATTTAGTCAAGTATGCAAACATTTGGCTTGGAGATATTGCAAGTTGCCCAATTCGAAGATGTATCAAAAGAGAATTCAAATAATTTCTTTTGTCATGGGATTTAAAGCATGAACTTGAAGGTTCATGAAAGACCCCACTATTTGTTTGCAAGCTTCTAAAATCAATTGAATTCACTTTCTTAACATTCAACAAATTCGGACAAAATCACAAATGTTAGCAATGCAATTCCCAAATGTCTAAGTTAATTTTGTCATAACTTACAATTTGCTAGAGGTGACATGCATGCTACAAGATGTGAGAATCCCTACACATTGTCATTCAAGGTATGGTTGAATGACAATACTTAGCCTAAGGTTTGATCGTAGGCGAAGGTATTAGGCACAATATGATGCATAAACATACATTTGAGAGGTGTTGGATAACAATCCGGTACCTCTACACGCATCGAAATCCTTTCCGGGCCCTCACATGAGAGCCAACAAATGGAAATCACCAAATTTCCATTGTTTTTGCGAAGTGGACAGCCAACATAGGTTTTGGGGAAGCAAGCAAATGAAATTTCTAAAGGACCTAGGGGTTGGGGGCGTCAACCACACAACAATTGGCCTTGGGGGACCCTAGGTTTCACTAAGTTTCAGTGTTTTACCTCCCCCGATTTGTCCTAGCGCTCCAATCCAAGTTTCGGATCGTTGTCCAAGCTCCTAGGTTGCTATCCAAAGTCCTTTGAAGGCTACAAGTTGCTGTCCCAGGTTTTCCCAAGGAGGAAGACTGCTGTCCGAACATTCCAAATTGAGAATTTTACTGTTTGAGGGTTTCTGGAGGTCGTCGTTTGCTGTCCAAAGCTTCCCAACAGCAGTTTTCACTATTTGGAAGCCTTCGGAGGCTGCATGGTTGCTGTCCAAGGCTTCCGGATAGTGGATTTGCTATCCAAACTGCTCCAAACAGCAGTTTGAGTGTTCCCGGAAGTTGCGTGGCTGCTGTCCAAGCTTTTCCAATGTTGTCGCTGCTGTCCAAGCCTTTCCGGATGGTGGATTTGCTGCCCAAACTGCTCCGGACAGCAGTTTGCTGTCCAAGAACGTCCTGAACAGCAGTTTGCACTGTTCGACAGCCTCCCGGAGCTGATTTCATCATCGAGAGGCCGCCGGAGATGGTTTGGAAGGAAGTAGAGGCTTCTGGCTGCAGCAAGGCTGATTTCAGCATGCCTTTGCCCTAGACTATGGAGGAGAAGCTCACCAACAGCAGCAAGAGAGGATTTCGTCTTTCCAATTGAAGGGAGAGAGCAATGGCAGCGAGAGGGAACTCATTTTCAGCCCAAAGAAGAAGAAGACAGCAGTTCTTGGCTAGGTCGCACGCAAGAAGCCACTAGTCGACCTCTTCCCCTCTCTTGGACAGATGCAGGAATCGCAAGCAAGCAAGAGCCTAGCGGCACTTTCCCTCTCCCGCTCCTTCTTTCTCTCGGGACGAGAAGAAACCGCACGGGAGAGCCGAAAATGGCTCTCCCTCTCCCGATCTTTTCCTCTGTCTGCTTCGCCAAGGGAGGGACGAACGACACAAAGGCCTCCGCTCCCTTCTTCTCTGCGGCTTGAGACACACGCAAGGGGCTCGGTCTCCTTCTCTCCCGCTCTCTCTCTGTTCTCTCGCTCGGGATGGAGAGAACGAACACACAGGGAGCCGAATGGCTCCCCGTCTCTCTTCTGTGTGCTCTTGGAGAGCACGAGCCGCCACCCAATGTAACCAATCAGGTTGCCTCACGCGTGGAATCAGAGATTTAGGGCAAAAATTTAACAAGAAATTTGAGCCCTTGATCTCAAACTTTGATTTGAAAATCAAATTCAGCCCAAATTGAGAAATTAGGGCTGAAATTGGGTTAAAATTGAACTCGACTCGAACCGATTTTGGTCGGTTTGGGTCCGATTGGATTCAATCAATTTTATTTCATGAAATTGAGCTTAAATTGACGCCGAATTATGTTGAATTGGGCTCGATGATGCTCAACGGGGTTCGATTTGGATTGATTTGATTTTAATTAAATTAAATTGGATTTAATTTAATTCAATTGAGGGTCAATTTGGATTAATTTCCCCTCGACGATGATCAGTTGAGTTGATCGAGAGCGATCGAGCTTTGTCGGGCTCGATCAGGGTCGAGTCGATGCAAAAATATTCGTCAACATCTATAACCTATTTTAGTGGCACGATTTTCTTTTCTAATCAAAAATCTATTTCAAATTACGAATGAAGTCAGAAATTAAGATCCTTTATAACCTTGCTACAGCAAATCTATCTTGTATTTATAATGATCAAAATCTTTTTGTCACATCAAGATTTCTCGTTACCCTTGTCATTGGTTATTAATTCTATTTTGTAGATTGTTCTTCCCTATGTTATAGAGAGAGCTCCTATTCTCTAATATCTAGAATATATACTCACGACTATGGTTGTTTTTAAAAACTTTTGAAAGAGAATGGAGCTTGCAAAAATAAAAAAAAATTGGCCAATGATGCCAACAAAAGATGCGCAATGATGCCAAATTGAAAAAATACAAAGTGTATCAAAAATCAAAAGATGTGCAAAACGTCATTGAATTGACAAGAGGCATAAAATGAGCCTACCAAAAGCAAGCTCTCCTCTCCTTTCAAATCTTTTAAAACTTAGAAGATTTCATGTATCAAAAGCTTGATTTCGATTGTTTTGCGATTGTGACAAATTTATTTTGGTACATTATTCTATAAGATATTTTTTCTGAAACCAAGTGATGATTGGATCCTTTCTTTTTCATACCCAATTGAATTTTTGAGTTAGGTCATTGATTTCCAAAGACGATTCTACCCTAAAAGAAAGTCTGAGTTATGGGTAACCATGATCGGATATTATACTGTTTTGTGGATTTTCTTTTGATGTTGATTCATTAGCTCACAAATTTTTGAAATCAATCACATGGAATACTTCAACTTGTTCATGCCTTGGTTAAAAAAAAAAAATTGTTTACTTTGTTTCTTGCTTTCCTCCTTTTTGAGATGTCAAAAGGGGGAGTAGTAGGGTTGCATGTTAGTAGTATGGTTGCTGTTTGTTTACACTTTCAATTCCATGTATTACATTGCTATTTTTGAAAAAATCGTAGGAGTGTTTTTCCATCATCAAAAAGGGGGAGATTGTTGCAAATTCGGTTTCATAGATAATGTTTTAATGATTGGCAAACACTCTTGCTTCTCTTGGACTGCCTTTTACTACTTACTTTTCAGGAATCAAAGATCGGACGGAAAAATGGAGCCAGCTCAAGATTGGGTAGATTAGGGTTGAATCAGTCTGTAAATTTTTCTTTTTTCCTTCTTGAGTCAAAGGTAATCATTTAAGTGACTGATGCTAAGTAACCCTGCACAAACACACTTGAGAGATTTAGAATCTCTATTTTTACTCGTATCGGCCAAAAAGGTATTTACATCGTCCTGGACGATCTAGCTTAAAACAGAAACTCTAATCAGGATTTCTTAATTAAGGAAGCCGTCATTAGCCGATCGGCTTGGACGATAATTATATCAGCCAGGATGATAGGTTCAAAACATAAAGAAAAAGCCGCCATAATCAATTTAGGTATTTTGTATTTTTGGAAATCGGTCAGGACGATTGTGAGATCGACCTGGACATTACACAATTATGCCTAAAATGATCAAGGAAGTAATTAAGGATGATTGATACGATCACATCATCCTGAACGATCGCAGGATCAGCCAGGACGATATATTCAAAAACTCTTAGTTGCTCCTAGACGATAAATATTGGCCAGCACAAATTCAGGGCGATGTTCTGGCCGATTAGGATCAGACAGCTTGAATTCAGAGCGATGCGCTGGACGATTTTCCTCTGATTTGAATTAATCGTCCAGGACGATCAAGCCAAATTTCAATCATCCAGTTCATTTTCAGAGCGGTGCTGTGGCCGATCGTATGTGTTTTGAACTGATCGTACATGACGATATTATTATCGTCCTAGATGATAAAGTCGGCAACTTGCAATTATTGAGGTCCTTTGAATCTCTTCTATTTAAGAGCTCTTGTTCAATATTTTTGAACATCCTTGGCTGCTGTCTTGACCTGAGAAAACCTAAAGGAGAGAGAGAGAGAGGGAGAGAGAGAGAGAGAGGATCTTGTTTGGGGGAGCTTGTGAGGGGATTCACAAGGGTTGCTCCAAGCATTGTTCCACTTCTTCTTCCTAGAGTCTCTTGTCCTTGAGGAGGTTGGGATAGGTAAGATTTTGCGATTGATCGAGGTTCTCTACCTACTTCACGAGGAAGCAAAAGGAGGGAGGTTCTCTGTCTTGCCAGGGGTGGCAAAAAGGAGGTGTTTGTAAGGGCTTCTCTGCTTAGCTGTGGGGGCTAAAGGAGAGTCACGATTATAGTGCAATACTCGGAGGGCGCCTCCGGGGAGTGGACGTAGGTCGAGTTGCTCGAACCACTATAAATCCTTGTGTTCTTGTTTTTACTGCTTTTGCATTTAAATTTCCGCATTCTTTTTCTGTGGTGATTTTGGTTTATGATATTTGTTGGTCTTTGCTTAAAGATTTTTAAAATACCAATTCACCCCCCCCCTCTTAGTTAGTCTTGGGCTAGTTCTATAGGGTCTAAAATCCCTAATGAACTTTCAGGATGGTGCCACGATGGGCTTGGAGCCCCACTAAAGTAAAAAAAAATATTAAATTAAGATGGTGCCATGAAGGGCATTGTGCACCCCTAGAATGCCTAATCATATGGAAAGGTAGAATGCTAACCAAAAGAAAAAGAAAATTGGATAAAATATGATGGTGCCATGAAGGGCATTATCCTCCACTTGAACATCTAATCCTTAGGAAAGGAAGAATGTTAACATAAAAGAATAGAATTGGATTACATTAAGATGGTGCCACGAAGTACATTTTCCACTACTAGCACATAAAATTCTAAGGAAAGAAAAAATGCTAACCTGAAGGGAAAGACAATTGTATTAAAATTAGGATGGTACTACGAAGATTTTTAGGCACCACTAGCATTTCTAATCCTGAGGTAAGGAAAATCCTAACCTAAAGTAAAATAAAATTGGATTAAACTAAGATGGTGCCACTAAGGGCATTATACACTATTAGCATGTCTAATACTAAGAAATGGAAGAATCCTAACCTAATTAAAAAGAATATTGGATTAAACTAGGGTGGTGCCATAAAGGGCATTCTCTACCACTAGCATGCCTAATCCTAAGGAAAAATGGAATCCTAACCTAAAGTAAAAGATAACTGGATTAAAACTAGGATGGTGCCACGAAGGACGTTATCCCCCACTAGCACCTTTAATCCTAAGGAAAAGAAAAATCCTAACCTAAAGGGAAAAAAAATGAATTAAACTAAGATAGTGTCATGAAGCATGTTATCAACACCTAGCTCGTATAATTCTAATGAAAGTGAGAGTCCTAACCTAGAGAAAAAGAAAATTGGATTAAACTAGGATGTTTCCACGAAGGGCACCAATAACATATTAAATCTTAGGGGAAGGAGGAATTGTAACCTAAATGAAATTAAAACTATATTAAACTTGTAATGCACCATAAAGGGCATTGTAAACGACTAACAGATCTATTTTTATGGAAAGATAAATCCAAATATAAAGGAAATAAAATAAAATAAGCTAGGATGGTTCCAACAAGGGCATTGTCCTCCACTAACACATCTAGTCATAAGGAAAGGAATAATCCTAACCTAAAGGAAAAGAAAACTAGATTAAACTAGGATGGGGCCACAAAGGGCGTTATTCAGCACTTGCACGTCTAATACTATGGGAAGGAAGAATTTTAACATAAAGGAAAAGAAATGGATTAAAATAAGGATGGTGCCACAAAAGATGTTATCAACCACTAGCAATTTTAATCTTAATAACTGGTAAAATCCTAACCTATAGGAATAGAAAGTTGGATTAAACAATGATGGTGCCACGAAGTGCATTATCCACCACTAGCACGTCTAATCCTATGGACAGAAAGAATCCTAACAAAAAGGAAAAGAAAACATGATTAAACTAGGATGGTGCCATAAAGGGCGTTATCCACCACTAGTACGAGATATGCTAAAGAAAGAAACAATCCTAAAACAAAGGAAATAAAAACTAGATTAAACTACGATGGTGCCACGAAGGGTTTTGTCCACTTTTTGCGAGTCTAATCTTAAGGAAAGGAAAAATCTTAACATAAAGGAAAAGAAAGTTGGACTAAATTAGGATGGTGCCATGAATGGCGTTATCCACCACTTACACGTCTAATCATAAGAAATTGAGTAATCCAAACCTAAAGGAAAAGAAAAGTGAGGTAAACTAGGATGGGGCTACGAAGGGCATTATCCACCACCAATACATCTAATCCTAAGGAAAGGAAAAACCCAACATAATAAAAAAAAACATGATTGAATTAGAATGGTGTTACAAAGGCCATTATTCTCAACTAGCACATCTAATTCTAAGGAAAGGAAGAATACTAACCTATAGAAAAAGAAAATTGGATAAACTTAGGAAGGTACCACAAAGGGCATTGTCCACCATTATCACTTCTAATCCTATAGAAAGGAAGAATCCTAACCTTATGACAAAAAATTGGATTAAATTAGGATTGTTCCTTGAAGAACGTTATCCACTACTAACATGTCTAATCCTCAGAAAAGGAAGAATCATAATCTAAAGAAAAATAAAACTAGATTAAACTTGTATGGTTCCTCAAAGGGCATTGTACATGACTAGCATGACTAATCCTATGGAAAAGAAGAATCATAATCTAAAGGAAAAGAAAACTAGCTTAAATAAGGAGGGTGTCACGTTGGGTGTTTTCAATTACTATGACATCAACTCATAAGGAAAAGAAGAATCTAAACCAAAAGAAAAATAAAAATGGATTAAACTAGCATGGTGCCACGAAGGGAGTTATCTCCCACTAGCATGCCTAATCTTAAAGAAAGGAATAACCTTAACCTAAAGGAAAAAAGAAAATTCGATTAAAAATAGGATGGTGCCACGAAGGGCGTTATCCACCATAGGCACATCTACTCCTAAGTAAAGGAAAATCATAACCTAATAAAAAAAATGATTAAATTAGTATGGTGCTTCAAAGAGCGTTATCATCAACTAGCCTAACTAATCCTTAGGAAAGGAAGAATCCTAACCTAATGGAAAAGAAAAATGGATTCAACTAGGATGGTGCCATGAAGGGTGTTGTCCACTACTGACATGTTTAATCCTATGGAAAGGAAGAATCCTAACCTAAAGGAAAAGAAAATTGCGTTAAACTATTATGGTGTCACGAAGTATCCACCACTTACACATCTAATCTTTAGGATATGAATAATGTTAACATAAAGGAAAAGAAAATTGGATTGAACTACGATGGTGCCACGAAGGGCATTATCCCCCACTAGCAAGTCTAATTCTATCGAATGAAAGAATGCTAACTTAAAGGAAAATAAATTAGATGATAATTAGGATGGTGTCATGAAGGGCATGGTTCATTAAATCCTAATGAAAGGAAGAAACCTATCCTAAAGGAAAAGAAAATTGAATTAATTAGGATGGTGCCACGAAAGGCGTTTTCCACCACAACCATGTCTAATCTTATGGAAAGGAAAAATCCTAACCTAATGGAAAAGAAATTTGGATCAAAGTATGATGGTTCTATGAAGGGCGTTATCCACCTCTAGCACAACTAATCCTAAGTAATGGAAGAATCCTAACTTAAATAAAAAGAAAATTAAATTAAACTAAAATGCTGCAAGGAAGGGCATTACTTACCACTTGCATATCTAATCCTAAGGCAATGAAGTATTCTAACCAAAATGAAAAAAGAACTAACTTGTAAAACTAGTATGGTGCCATATAGGGCGTTGTACAGGACTAGAGTGTTTCATCCTATGGAAAGGATTAATCCTAACCTAAAATTTTTTTTGGATTAAACTAGGATAGTGCACAAAGGGCATTGTCCACCACTAGCACATCTAATCCTAAGAAAAGGAAGAATCCAAACAAAAATGAAATGAAAATTGGTTTAAACTAGTATTGTGCCCACGAGGGCGTTATCCACCACTAGCTCGTCTAATCCTAAGGATATGAAGAATCCTAACCTAATAAAAATGAATATTGGATTAATACAAGGATGGTGCCACCAAGGGCATTTTCCACCACTAGCACTTTTAATCTTATGAAAAGGTAAAATCCTTACCAAAGAAAAAGAAAATTAGATAAAATTAGGAAGGTTCCACAAAGGGAGTTATCCACCTCTAGCACGTATCTACTAAAAAGAAGAATCTTGACCTAATGGAAAAGAAAAATGGAATAACTAGGGCTGTGCCAAGAAGGGTATTTTTCACCAATGCATGTTATATCCTAAAAAAATGAAGAATCCAAACCATAAGAAAATTAAAAATGGCATAAAACTAGGATGGGCAGCATGAAGCGATATCCACCACAAGTACATCTAATATTAAGGAAAGGAAAATCATAACCTAAAGGAAACAAAAATTAAATTAAATTAGGATGGTTCGACGAAGGGCATTCTTTACCCTAAGCACGTCATATCCTAAGGAAAGGAAGAATGCTAACCTAAAGGAAATGAAAATTGGGTTAAACTAAGATGAGGCAACGAAGGGCATTATCTATCACAAGCACATTTAATCCTAAGGAAAGGATGAATCCTAGCAAAAAGAAAATAAACTGATTAAAATAGGATGGTTCCACGAAGGGCGTTATCCACCCCTTATACGTCTAATCCTTAGGAAAGGAAGAATGCTAACCAAAAGTAAAAGAAAACTAGATTAAACTAGGTGGCGCCATGATGGGTATTATTCATAACTAGTACATTAAATTTTAAGGAAATAAACAATACATACCTAAAAAAAAGAAAACTGTATTAAAACTTGCATGGTTCTACGAAGGTTTTTTGACACCACTAGCATGTCTATCCTAAGGTAAGGAAATTATACCTAAATGAAAAGAAAATTAGATTAAACTAGTAATGTTCCAAGAAGGGCATTATACACGACTAGCACATCTAATCCTACGAAAAGGAAGAATCATAACCTAAAGAAAAATAATATAGGATTAAACTAGGATGGTGCCAACAAGGGCATTATCAATCACTAGTACGTCTAATCCTAAGGAAAGAAAGATTTTTAACTTAAATGAAAAGAAAATTGGATTAAACCAGTATGGTTCCATGAATGGTGTTATACAACTAACCCAACTAATCCTAAATAATGGAAGAATCCTAACTTAAAAGAAAAAGAAAACTAGTTTAAACTAAAATGGTGCCATGAAGGGCATTGTCTACCACTAGCATATCTAATCCTAAGGCAAGGAAGTATTCTAACATAAATGAAAATGGTGCCACATAGGGTGTTCTTTATGATTAGAATGTCTAATCCTATGAAAAGGGTGAATCTTAAAATAAAGAAAAACTTGATTAAACTAGGATAGTGCCACGAAGGGCATTCTCCACCCCTAGCATGACTAATCATAAGAAAGCAAGAATCTGAACCAATAGGAAAACAAAATTAGATTAAACTAGGATTGTGCCACGATGGGCATTGTCCACCACTAGCTCGTCTAATCCCAAGGAAATGAAGTATCATAACCTAATATAAATGAATACTAGATTAAAACAAGGATGCTTCCTTTAAGGGCATTATCCACCACTAGCACTTTAATCCTACGAAAAGGTAAAATCCTTAAAAAAGTAAAAGAAAAATTAGATTAAATTAGGATGGTGCCATGAATGGCGTTTTCCACCCATGCACATCTAATAACTTGGAAAAGGAGAATCTTGACCTAATGGAAAAGAAAAATGTAATATACTAGGATAGTGTCACAAAGGGTATTATCCACTACTAGCACGTTATATCCTAAAGAAAGGAAGAATACTAATCTAAAGGAAATAAAAAATGGCTTAAAATTAGGATGGTTCCATGAAGAGTGTTATCCACCACATGTACATCTAATTTTAAAGAAGGAAAATCCTAACTTAAAAGAAATAAAAATTAGATTAAATTAGGACAGTGCAACGAAGGGCAATATTCACCACTAGTACGTCATATCCTAAGAAAAGGAAAAATACTAAGATAAAAGAAATGAAAATTGGGTTAAACTATGATGAGGCCACGAAGGGCAGTATCTATTACTAGTACATTTAATCCTAAGGAAATGAAGAATGCTAACCAAAAGTAAAAGAAAATTGAATTAAATTAAGATGGTGCCACGATGGGGTTATTCACCCCTAGCACATCAAATTTTAAGGAAATAAATAATGTTAACCTAAAGGAAAGGAAAAATAAATTAAAACTAGGAATGTTCTACGAAGGGCATGGTCCACCACTAACACGACTAATCTTAAGAAAATGAAAAATTCTAACTTAAAGTTTAAAAAAAAAAACTGGATTAAATTAGGATGGTGCCTTGAAGGGTGGTGTCCACCCCTAGAATATCTAATCTTATGGAAAGGTATAATCCTAACCTACAGAAAAGAAAATTAAATTAAAGTAGAATAGTGCCACGAAGGGCGTCATGCACGACTTGAACATCTAAACCTTAGGAAGGGAAAAAATGTTAACTTAAACAAAAGGAAAATTGGAATAAATTAGGATGGTGCCACAAAGGGCAATATCCACCACAAGCTTGTATAATTCTAAGAAAAGATAGAACAACTTAGAATAAAAGAAAATTGGAATAAAACTAGAATGGCTCCACGAAGGGTTTTAGGTACTACTAGCATGTTTTATCCTAAGGAAAGGAAAATCCTAACCTAAAGGAAAAGAAAACACGATTAAATTAGGATCGTGCTAAGAAGGACATTATCTACAACTAGCACCTCAAATTCTAAGAAATGATGAATCCTAACCTAAGGGAAAAAAGCTGGATTAAACTATGATAGTGTCGCAAAGGGCTTTATCCACCTCTTGCACATAAAATCCTTGGGAAAGAAAGATTGCTAACCAAAATGAAAAGAAAATTGGATTAAATTAGGTTTGTGCTATGAATGACATTATTAACTACTAGCGTGTCAAATTCTAAGGAAAGAAGGAATGCTAACCTAAAGAAAAATAAATATGGATTAAACTAGGCTGGTGCGATAAAGGAAGTAGTCCACCACTAGCACATCTAATCCAACGGAAAGGAAAAATCAAAAACTAAGGGAAAAGAAAATTTGATAAAATAAGTATTGTGCCATGAAGGGCATTGTCAACATTATCCTATTAAGTCCCATGGAAAGGAAGAAACCTAAGCTAAAGAAAACGTGAATAAAATACCAAATTCTAATTAATTACAGAAGCGAGAGAATTTAAAAAATATATTATTTATCATGATGAAATTTTGATCTACATGATAGAGAAATAATCAACATTTTTCCAAAACATGTATTAACTAAAAAAAATACAGGAAATATAAAAGTGCGAAATGAAAAAAAAAATGCACCATAGATTTTTATAGTTGTTTGGTCAACCTTTACCTACATTCACTCCCTAGAGTCCTTCACTCTGAGTATTATACTAACACTAGTGATTTTTTTTTACTACCTCAAAAAGGAGAAGAAGCCCTTACATACTCACTTTCACCAAACATTTAAAGTGGCAGAGTGTCACATGCTATGTCACCCTCCCAGTGATGGTAGCGGACCTTGACTTATTCTTCTCCCTCCTTGAGAAAGAAGAAAACCTCAGCTCCTTTTTTCTCTCTCTTGTAGAAGACAGAGACCCACGAGGACATGAATAAGAAGCCTCTCTCCCTATGAAGCTTCCAAATGACACACCAAGGCCATATGAGGAGCAAGGGTGCTGCTAGCCCAAAGCAGCAGTGTGATCCCCTCGTCTACTTCTCCCTCATGCTCAAGCTCACCGACTCATTCCTCTATCGAACTCCAATTTTCTTCTCAAAAGCTTCTCTCTCAGAGTTCCTTCTTCAGTAACACGTTACTATCTTAATATTCATGAAAATCTTAAGACATAGTTTAAGTGTTAGGCTTCAAGAAACCATAAAAATTCAAGATAGTCGTTACTGTTCATACAATATGATTTGGGTTTGTACAGTACGATCAGTTCAAAACTAGTCTTTTCTAGTATAATGTAAATAGTCATTCCAACAAATTGTTCAAATTTTATGAACACATCTTACAATATGATCAATAGATCGTCCAGTACGATCTATTCTATTTCCTCTATTAGTATAATATGATTCCTGGGACAATTAAAAATCATCTCGGCTAATCATAACGTATTGCTCTCTTCGTATAGTACAGTTGGTTGATTTCAAGTAGGTCGTCAGTAAGATATGAATATCATACCATATGATTAGTTCAAAAAATTATAGTGGCTTTTAGTACGATCTTTGAGATAACCAAATTTTGTCTATCCTAGGGTTTTTAGATCATAACAAATCATACAGTACGATCCAGATCATATAATATGATTAGTTCATAGAAATTAACTTTTCAATTAATTGTTAAGTCCATTCTTTATGTACAGATTATACAGTATGATTATGTCTCCCTTGGCTACATGATCTCTTATAAAATTATGTATAATATCTATATTGTTGGTGCAGAAGTATTGAATTAGACTTTTGGATATGTAAAAAGCACTAGTGTTATCACACATAATTGGAATGGTTCCTATAGGTAGTTCAAGATCTAAGAGTTAATATTTTAGCCATAAAACTTGAGCAATATAACTCCCTACTACTTTATATTCTATCTGAGCTGTGAAAAGGGCTATCAATTTTTGTTTTCTATTGGACCATGATAGTAAATATTGTCCTATGAATAGGAATAATACTGAAGTGTTTTTTGTATCTACCCTACATCCTGTAAAATTAGAATATGAATATCCTATGATTTTAAAAGAAGTGTTGTGTCTAGGAAACCATATTCCTAGGATGGTGCTATGAAGGTTTTTAGGAACCACTAGCACGTCTAATCTTGACATAAGGAAAATCCTAACCTAAATGAAAAGAAGTATTAAACTAGGATGCTGCCATGAAAGGCATTATCCACCATCAGCACGTCTAGTCCTAAAAAATGGAAGAATCCTAGCCAAAATAAAAATAAAAAATGGATTAAACTAGTATGATTTCACGAAGGGCATTATACACAACTAGCACATCTAATCCTATAAGAAGGAAGCTAACATAAAGGAAAAGAATATTCGATTAAACTAGGATAATGCCACGAAGCGTGTTATCCACCCTAGCTCGTCTAATTCTAAGGAAAGTGAGAATCCTAACCTAGAGGAAAAGAAAACTAGATTAAACTAGGATGGTGCCACGAAGTGCATTGTCCACCACTAATATATAAAATCCTAAGGAAAGGAATAATCCTAACCTAAACAAAAAGAAAACTATATTAAGTTAGTATGGTTCCATGAAGGGCATTATATACAACTAACAAGTCTAACCCTACAGAAAGGATGAATCCAAACCTAAAGGAAAAGAAAACTGGATTAAACTAAGATGGTACCACGAAGGACATTATCACTTAAACTTTGTCAGGGCTGTTAAGCCCTTATGAACTAGTATGAGGCTAACCAAGAAGGGGCGGGTGGGGTGGTGAATTATTGTTTTAAAAATTCTCAATCAAAGACACAATCACAACCAAAACATCACCATAAAAATAAAGTGTGGAAATTAAATATGGAAAATGTAATAAGAAAGAACAAACAAAATTTTATAGTGCTTCTGTTAACTTAACCTACGTCCACTCCCCAGAGCCTCTCCTCCGAGTATTGCACTAAACTCAGTGTCTCTCCTTTTTCTCCCACAGCAATGTGGAGAAGACCATACAAAAACTCCTTTCTATCGACCTCGGTGAGTCAGAGAACCAACTCATTTTGCTTCCTCCTGAAGCAGGCAGAGAACCCAACTCCTTTCACTTACTCCTGAAGCAGTCAGAGAACCTCGATCAATTGGTTGAAGTAGACCTCTCTAAAACCTCCAAGGAAAAAGGGACTATGACCAAAGAATAATACTTGGATCCTTATTTGGAGCAACCTCTGTGAAGCCCCACACAAACTCCCCCTCACAGGATCCTCTCACTCTCCCTTTCTCTCCGTCTCCTCTTGGCTCTCTCAAGTTAGGACAATAGTAAAGGATCCTCTCTTGAGTAAACAAAAGGCCTTATAAAGAAGGGCTTCAAATTTTCCCTAAATTACAACAAATCAACAAATATCATCTAGGAAGATTGGATCGTCCTATACGATCAATACAAAATCAGATCAATTAGCTAGGACGATCTGGGAGAGTCTGGATGATTAAAAGGTTTCATAATTTTGATCATCCAGGATGATAGGACATCATCCTGTACAAATAGTTCAAGGCATGGAATATCTTCCAGATAATTGTTTTGTTTGGCCAAACTTTACCTGGCTTGGACGATGGAAAAATAACTGATCGTCCAGGATAATTTGATGATCGTCTTGGCCGATTAGTTCAAAATATCAAATATCATCCAGAACATCGCCCTGGTTACATATTTGGATGATGGAAAAACAACTGATCGTCCAGGACAATTTATGGATCATCATGTTCGATTAGTTCAAAACATCAAGTATCATCCAGAACATCGCCCTGGTCATCTAGTAAGAAATTATGGTTTATTTAACTGATCATCCCCGACGATCTTGCGATCGTCAAGGATGATATGATCGAGTAATCAAACCTTAATTGCTTTCTTTAATTATATGACTAATTTAGGTATAATTGTAAAGCATCGTCTAGGATGATGTCCTAAATGATGTCCAAAAATAAAGTATGCCTAAAGAGGTTAGTGGCTGATTCTTTCTGATTTAAGCATATCATTCGGGATGATGATAATATCATTTAAGATGATTCACTTCATTTCGATTGCCTTAATCAGAATGCCCTAATTATGATTTTTGTTTTTAACTGATCATCCAGGATGATTTGGGATTGTCCAGGACGATATGATCAAAAACAAAAAACTCTAAACAGATAGAATTTTTCCTCCTGAGTGTGTGTGTGCAAGATTACTTAATATTAGGTCCCACTTTATTATATTAACTCAAGAAAAGGAAAACTCCCTTGACATTCACATATAGAATGACTTAGTCCTAATCTACCCAATCTTAAGCTGGCTTGATTTGCAGTTTGATCATATTGACCTAAAATGTTAGTAGGCAAGGCAGTTGTAGAAAAATAGAAGTATCCAAAATGTTTGCTATCATCAAAATTGTAATTCATGAATCCATATTCGTAATAAGAAAACTGGATTAAACTAAGATGGTACCACGAAGGACATTATCCTCCACTAGCACATCTAGTCCTAAGGAAAGGAATAATCTTATCCTAAAGGAAAAGAAAATTAGATTAAATTAAAATGGTGCCATATAGAGGATTATCCATCACTCGCATGCCTAATCTTATGGAAAGAAAGAATCCTAACCTAAAGGAAATGAAGCTGGATTAAAATAAGGATGGTACGACGAAGGGCGTTATAACACTAGCACTTTTAATCTTAATGAAAGGAAAAATCCTATCCTATCAGAAAAGAATATTGGATTAAACTAGGTTGGTGCTACGAAGTACGTTATCCACCACTAGCATGTCTAATCTTACGGAAAAGATGAATCCTAACAAAAAGAAAAAAAAAACATGATCAAACTAGGATGGGGCCTCAAAGGGTTATCCACCAGTAGTACATCATATCCTAAGGAAAGGATTAATCCTAAATAAGGGAAAAAAATTTGAATAAACTAAGATGGTGCCACGAAGAGTGTTGTCTACTACTAACGCGTTTAATCCTAAGGAAAAGAAAAATCCTAATATAAATCAAAAGAAAATTAGATTAAACTAGGATGGTGTCAACTCCTTGCATGTATAATTCTATGAAATGAAGAATCTTAACCTAAAGAAAAAGAAAATTGGACTAAACTAGGATGGTGTCAAGAAGGGCATTATCCACCACTAGCACATCTAATCCTATGGAATGGAAGAATCCTAACCAAAATGAAAAGAAAATTTTTTTAAATTAGTATGGTGCCACGAATGGCGTTGTACACGACTAGCACTTCTAATCCTAAAAAAATGAAGAATCCTAACCTAACAGAAAAGAATATACGATTAAACTAGCATAGTGCCATGAAGGGCATTGTCCATCACTAGCACATCTAATTCAAAGGAAATGAAGAATGCTACCCTAAAGGAAATGATAAGTGGATTGAAATTAAGATAGTGCCACAAAGGGTTTTATCCCCTTTTTTTTTGAAAAGTGCAAATATTCATTTAAAAGGGTAACATTCCTCCTTGATTAAATCAATCAGAGAAGACGGAATGTTACCAAAAGAGAAACTATCAAAAATAAAAGTACCATTTAATGCCAAAGTAGCACAAAAATCTGCTACTCTATTGCATTCCCTATTAACATGATGAAAAATGATTGTATTGAAATCATTAAGGAATAAAACCTCCTTGATCGGCTAATTCTCCCAACTGCCAATCTACCTTCTTCAAAGATAAGTCCTTTGCTTTCAATGAATGCAATCACATTGATATTATCACTCTCAATGATAAGTCCTTTGCTTTCAAGCATCCAACTTTGGATGAATTCCCTTATAGCTATAATCGCCTCCATTTCAAGTTGTGCAACATCCCAATGTACTTTATTCTTCTCAAAAGCATGAAGAAGTCTACCTTTTGTAGTCTATGAAAATCCCTCCAATACTAGCCAGATTGGTGCTCAATAATGATGCATCCACATTAATCTTGATCCAATCTAGCGAAGAAGGGCACCAAGATCTATAGGACTCCCTAGGGAGATTAGCACCCCAACTATCTAGATATGGACTATATTTCAATGTGGCTAAAGAAAGAGCATTAGCCGCCACCAAGGAACTAGCATAGCAGGCTTCCCATGCTTCACCATATTTCAGTTCTTCCATGCTAGAAAAACTGCATCACAATATATTCTAGCCATGCCAGGATTCCGGACTGAACTCCCTCTCAGTTCCTCTAAACAGCAATTTAGTGATTCAAAAACAGGAACATAAAATCCCCATTCTCTAAGTTTAGAGATAACATCAATAAGATATTTACAATGAACCACAATGTGTTCATAGTTCTCAACCTCTTGACATCCTCTAGCACAAGTATCATCAACAGCAAGCCTTTAAATTTAAGGAAATGGTTAGTAGGAATAACAAACTTACTGAGACGCCACCAAAAATGTTCCACTTTATTGTTGATCTTTAATTTCTTCAACCAAATGCAGAAACCACCATCATCTTGTTTACATCTCCCTTTCATTACATAATCATATGCCAATGCAGAAATTGATCTACCCAAGTATTTTCTCACGGTCTCCATCTGATCCTCCGTCCAAATATTATCAATATGTGTTTGCGTGATTAACATAATAAATTCTTCATTAAAGAACCTCTGTAGCTTCGTTTCATCCTAGTTTCCTTCCTCAGAAATGAGCTGCTGCACCGTCATGTCCACCAAAGCTCCACAATCAGCAAATGTCAGCCAAGCATTAATACTCTTGTCCAAAAACAAATGTCACTTAACACATTAATTTTGTCACCTCTACCCACCATCCATTTGACAATGTGTTTAAGATGTTTACCTCCATCTTTCATAATTTTCCAAGCACTATATCAACTCTTTTTGCAATTTCCATTTATGATATCATCACCATATTTAGCAATGAGAGTTATGTGAAGTAATGAATCCGAATTATGGATACAATTCCATGCCAGCCTTGCCCTTAGAGTACCGCCTCTAATTACATAAGACTACAGCCCCAACCCACCTTCACATCTTGGTTTACATATCTCTTCCCATGCAAAATAGTGCATTCCTTTCCTCCCATCCGGTTGGTGCCACATAAGTCTCCTACACATTTTCTCTGGCTCATACAAAACTTTCTTAGGAACCAGAGAATGTGTAAGTATAAAATTTGGCATAGATAGTAATGAAGTCTTTAAGAGAGTAATTCTTCCTCCCAAAGATAAATATTTCTTCCCCCACACATTCAATCTATCCATCACATGGCTCAAGAGATCATGAAAATCTGCGATGCCCAGATAATGCAACTCCTTCACAGTTTGAATCCAAGAATTCTGGCCACCTTTTTATGAGATCTCCTAACAACTTTATCAAATATAATTTGGGACTTGTTGATGTTAACTCTTTGACCCGTCCACTTACAGAACTCCTCAACAATATTCCTCAATAATCTTGCCAAAGTAGTGGTTGCTTATGAAAATACAAGCACATAATCTGCATAAAGAAGGTGTATAATCCTCGGTCCTCTAGGAGATATCTAAATACCCAATTCTTATCCCCTTTGCTCCATAGCATTGGAAAGAAGTTGAGAGCACATAATGAACATGTATGGAGAAAGTGGACATCCCTGCCAGAATCCACTGCAGGCATTGATCCATCTCGATTTCTTCCCATTCAAAATAATTGAAAACCTTACATTCACCACACACTCCATAGGAAATCAGAAAAAACAGTGGGGAAACCATACCATTTGAGAATTTGATGCAGAGTTGGCCATCCAATGCTATCATAAGCCTGCTCCATGCCAGCTTTACAGCCATCAAACCTTTTTTATTCTTAGAGATTTAAATTTGTAAAGGTCTTCTGAGCCAATATACAATGTTCTGACATTGATCTACCTAGAATGAAAGCCATATGTTCCTCCGATATCATCTTGGGCATGTATGTTTTTAGCATATTAACCAACATAGTAGCTACAATCTTATAAGTATTTTGACAAAGGCTAATAGGCCTATAATTGGAAGGCAAAATCAGATTCTTCACTTTGGGGATTAATACAATTAATGCATCTTTCCAATCCTTGTGCATAATCCAGAGTTAAAAAAACTTTCTGATAGCATTCCAAGTAGTTTCACTTACTAAGCTTCTATAGTATTTATAAAATGAAGATGTCACCCCATCCAACCCATGTGACTTATTATTTCCTTGCAGGAACACCGACTCCTTACACTCTTTGAAGGAAAATTCAGCAGCCAAAGCATTCCTATCCAAACCATCCAGCCTCTGTTTATCGGAAATCACAGGCCTTTCAGCCAATTTGCAATCTCTGTATTTCCACTTTTCCTCAAAGAACTGTAAAAATACCAGCTCAATCTACTCCTCTTCCTCCACCAATTAGTTATTCACATCTTTGATTTGTCTCACCCACATTGCATTTCTCCTAGCTGATGCAAAGTTATTAAAAAATGTAGAATTAATATCCCCCTCCTCTTGCCATCTTGCCTTAGCCCTTTGATTCCACAAAGTAGAAAGCCTTTTTAGAGTGACATTAAATTCATGCACCTTGCTCCTAAGAAGAAACAAGTCTTCCAAAGAAAAAACCTCCACCGTGGACTCTTATTTCTGTAATTCCAGAATCTCCCTCTTCTTTTTTTGAAGGAAATGCTAAATTGCATTAAAAGAAAAAAGTAAACCAAGTACAAGCTACTATGTGATAGAGAGTCTATCACATTCCTCCTTTAGAATATTGAAACAAGGAGGAACCTTATTTCTACTAAGATCTTCCCAAAGAAAATCTTCACCTAATGCAAAGTTAGCACAAATGTGGGCTATCTTATTACAATCTATATTAACAAAATGGAAAAGAATGTTACCGAAGCCATCCAAAAAAGAGAGGTCTTCAAGCTCCTCTTCATGTACAAACCGAGGTTCTTTATTCATAGATTTTTGTAGAAGTTTGATGATGCTGATATTATCTCCTTCTATAATCAGTCCCTTTGCATCCAGCATTCAATTAAAGATGAAATTCTTCAATGAACGGACGGCCATTAGCTCCAATGCTCCATTATCCCAATGAGTGCAATTGAGTCCAAAAGCAAGTAAAAATCTGCCTTTAGAATCTCAAAAAATTCCACCTATGCCTCCATTATTGTTTCTAGTTAAAGCTGCGTCAAGATTAACCTTAATCCATTCTGGGGGCGGGGGGTGCCAATGAGAAATAAGCCGTATTGGCTGGTTAGCATCCCAGTGATCCATGAATAGATTAGAATAAGAAATTGATGCATAGATAATAGCATTGGAGGCAATGTAGTTCAAACTCAATTCTTGTTTTCCATGCTTGATTAAATTTCTACTCTCCCATTAGAAATAAACTAGAGAACAATATAAATTTGCCATTGATTTATTTTCAACTGATAACCTTTTCAAAATGATACTTACAATCACTGGCAGAGGAGAAAACCGGACACAGGAAACCCCATTTCTTGAGAACGCAAATAGCTTGCTGCTGTTTTGAATAATACACCATGACATGATAAGTATTTTCTTGTTCAATACATCCTCTAGGACATAAATAGTGTCCCAGTAATCTTTAATTCATCAGAAATGCATTTGTTGGGATTGCCTCATTGAGAAGCCGCCACCAAAAACACTCAATTCTAGGATTGAGCTTTAATTTCTTTAGCCAGTTTCCATACTCAACAGTTCCGTAATCTTCATTATAAAACGAAGAAGCCAAAGCTGCAATGCTTTTGCCCGAGAATCTTTTGTTTAGCTCAATGTTATCGTTGGATTGATTTGGAAAAATTTTTATTTGAATAATAACCTTCATAAGATCTTTTCCAAAGAATTTATTAAGAAAATCAATCTTCCAACATCCATCTGAAATAAAGCTCTCCAGCGATGGAAATTCAATATTCTCTACGGCAACAAATGTAGGCCATTTCTGTAGACACCTATCTAGAATCCATACATCTTTAAGAATGTTTATTGACTTACCTGCAACAATTTTCCACATCGTGATAGGCCTTAGAGCAAGAGCACCATCAGCCAATATCTTCTAGGTAGAGGATTTATTTGCTCTATTAGCTTGTTCCCAAAATTTAGTACCATATCTTGCCATCACAGCTTTATTGAGCAAAGAGTCTTCTTCTTTTAAGAAATTCCAAGCAAATTTTTCTCTAAGAGGACCAGTCATAGCACTCACCGACCTTAAGCCTTGACCCCCTTCCTTCTAGGTTTTGCACATTTTTTCCCATGACATATAATGTAGTCCATGAAGACTCCTTGTCTATCCCAAATGAAGTTCCTAGCATCTTTCTCAATTTCTTTAAGAATACTCATTGGAATTAATGTGTGGGTAGCCACAAAAACTGGTAATGCCGCTAGAACTGATTTAAATAGTACAATTCTTCCGGCTAGAGATATCATCTATTTGCCCCAAACATTTAGTTTGGAATTCCCCTTCTAAAGAATATAATTAAAAACTGAAACTAGCAATCTCCTTAAAGCCAATTTGATGCCACCATTTTGAATCCCCATAGTTTTGTTATAGATTTTTTCCTCCTCTTTTTAACTGAATTCCGAAAATTATAACAGATTTTTTATTGTTAATGCTTTTCCCAGATCTGTTGCAAAAATCTGAGATAATTTTCTTAAATCTTCTCATACTTCTCATATTAGCTTGGGAGAACAATAAGATATCATCTGCATATAAAAGATGTGACACTCTACGAGCATTTGCCGAAATCCCATTTCCTTCAAGATCAATCTCAAGGTATCCCAAGCCATATTATCATAAGCTATTTCCATATCAAGCTTAATCTCCACCCATCCTTCTTTTTATTTAGAAATTTTTAGCTTATTAAACAATTCTTGAGCTAAAAGAATGTGATTCGACAGTGATCTACCTTTTAGAAATGTCATTTGCTCCTGAAATAAGACCACCAATCACCTTCAAAAGTCTATTTAAGATCATTTTGGCTATAATCTTATATAAAGTACCACACATGCTAATAGGTCAAAAACCTGAGGGAGAAGTTGGATTCAGCAACTTTGGAATGAGAATTACTAGCGCCTGCTTCCAACTTTAACAAAGTTGTCCTGTAATGAAAAATTGTTGTACTGTTCTCCAGACGTCATTCCCAATTATATACCAATAATTTTTGAAGAAAGAGTAAGTTGTACCATCCAACCCAGGTGAAATATTAGTTCCACTATCTTTGATAACTGCTGCAAGTTCAGAAAAAGAGAATTCTTCTTCTAAGATTTTACAATCAGCTACAGATAAAGTTTTCAATACTGGAGGCCATCCATTCAAATTACCATATATGTTTCTCCATTTGTTGTTAAAGAACTTCAATAGGATGTCTTCAATTTCTGCATGGTCTTCTACCAAAATACCTTCTTCATTCTTCAATTGATGAATAAAATTTCCCATTCTTGTACCATTTATAAAAGAAAGGAATTTTTTTTGAATTTGTATCATTTTCCTGAATCCATTTCAGCTTTGATCTTTGTCTCCACAATGTGCGCTTAACAGAGTTGAGTTCACAATGAATTCGTGTATCTTTTCTCTAAGTAGAACCAGTTTTTCTTCCTCTAAACCATTTCCATTGGCTTCTTCTAATTGTAGACCAGTAATCTCACTCTTTAAAAGAGTATTGCTTTCTTTAAAGTATTTTAATTTCTCCTTACTCCAGAAATGAAGTGCTTTTAAAGTCCTCTTACACTTCACATTAATAATTTCCATGGCATTCCCTTTAACTGGTTTGTTCCATGCTTTTAAAACAATCGCTTTAGCAATCGGAAAAGACTTTTAAAGAATCTCCCTCTTCAGGTCCTTCTTCAACTTGCAAAAATCCTTGCATTTATTCTTGCTCCAGAAGAATAAGGCACTCAGCGTCCTTCTACGCTTTCTATGAAGCACCTCCACCTCATCACTGAAATCAGCTTTCTTCCATGAATTAGAGACAATATTCCAGGCAGCCGGGTAAGATCTCCAAGTATCTTCAAATATGATGATCTTTGTCTTGTGAAACTTCATACTTTCCAGTTTAAAGATAATTGGACTATGGTCTGACGCTACCCTTGTAAGATGCCTCACCTTTCCTGAAGGGACCAAATGTAAAGATGCAGAATTTAGCAAGCATCTATCAAGCCTTTCCCATATCCTTGAAGCTCCTTCTTTATTATTGCACAAAGTAAACCTTGGTCCAACAAAACCTACATCATGGATATCAGAGTTATTCATAAAATCCCTCATCTCTCTAGGACCTCTAGAAAAGAGGCACCTCAATCCACCCTTCTTCTCCTCCTTATTAGAATGCAATTAAGGTCCCCCCCCCCCTACCCCCGCCCCCCACAATGGAAGGGCATGTACCCACCATACTCTTCTCTAGCAAGCTGCAAAGACTCCTCCTCTCAATACAACATCTACTCCCATAAACAGTGGCCACCTTCCAATCTCCCATAGATGGTGTAGAAAGAACCCCAACCACCATTTGAGAAGAACTCTTCAACACCATAAAAGAAGCCGCCATCCTGTTCCAAACAACCAAAATTCCACCGGAAGTACCCATAGCTGGGTGGTGGAAGAAATCCCAATCCCTCCCAATAAGGATATCAACATCCCTTCTATCAACACTGGTTAGCTTAGTCTCCAGCGTCCCAATAAATAAAACATCATGATCCCTAACAATCTCCCTAAGATACAAAGAAGCCTCCTTCTTCCTGGCCCCCCTACAATTCAAGAAGACAAAGGAAGACATTAAACAATCAAAGGGGAACCGTCCCCGCCTACAAAATTTCCTTTACCATCTCTTCTTTTTTTTTCTATGCTCAGGTTCAAAAGGCCCCAAAGACTTCAGTTCCTTGGCAAATTTAAATTTGACCATACTGCTATTATGAGTAACAGCAACCTCCGATTTATCTAAATTCTCTTTAGCAGCAATAGTTTCCTGCGGCTGCTCCATCATGGGATGACTCATAACTTCCCCTTCTTCAATATCTTCAACCCGAGCTTCAAATTTATTAGCTACAGCAATACCCGTCACCATCACCATATCAGCTTCCCCTTTATCAGAACTTCTACCTATATCCTCATTATACTGATCAGTTTGCACCACCTCTGTAACCATATCAGCCATATTTTGTGGAGTTGCATTCTGCACAGCACCATCATAAATTTCATTCATCTTATCTTTCACCTCCTTCTCATTTCTTCCAATCCTTCCATCCCCAGCAAACCTTTTATTCTTAAAAGTGTTATCCCCTGCTAGCACTTTTAATCTTAAGAAAAGGAAAAAATCAAAATCTAAATTAAAAAAATTGGATTAAATTATGATAGTGCCACGAAGCGCGTTATCCAACCCAAGCTCATCAAATCCTAATTAAGGAAAGTAAGAATCATAATCTAAAGGAAAATAAAACTAGATTCAACTAGTATGGCACCCCGAAGGGCATTGTACATAACTAACAAGTGTAATCCTATCAAAAGGAAGAATCAAAACCTAAAGCAAAAGGAAACTGGATTAAACTAAGATCGTACCAAGAAGGACATTACCCACTATTAGCACATCTAATCCTAAAGAAAGAAAGAATCCTAACTGAATAGAAAAGAATATTGAATTAAAATTGGATGTTGCCACAAAGGGCATTATCCACCACTCGCGCTTCTAATCATATGGAAAGGAAGAATGCTAACCTAAAGGAAAAGAAGCTTAATTAAAATTAGGATGCACGAAGGGCGTTATCCACCATTAGCACTTTTAATCCTAAGGAAATGTAAAATCCTAAACTAAAGGAATAGAAAACTGGATTAAACTAGGATGGTGCCTGAGAAGGGAATTTTGCACCACTAGCATGTCAAATCCTATGGAAAGGAAGAATCTTAACAAAAATGAAAGGAAAACTATATTAAACTAGTATAGTGCCACGAAGGGTGTTGTACATGACTAACAAGTTTAATACTACAGAAAGGAAGAATCCAAACATTAAGTAAAAGGAAAGTGGATTAAACTAGGATGGTGCCACGAAAGGCATTATCCACCACTTAAACATCTAATCCTTAGGAAAGAAAGAATGTTAATATAAAGGAAAAGAACTAGATTTAACTGGGATGGTGTCACGAAGGGTATTATCCACCACTAGCACCTATAATTCTAAGAAAAGATATAATGCTAACCTAAAGGAAAAGAAAATTATACTAAAACTAGGATGGTGCCACGAAGGTTTTAGGCACCACTAGCACGTCTAATCCGAAGGTAAGAAAAATCCTAACCTAAAGGAAACGAATACTAGATTAAACTAGTCTGGTGCCACAAAGGGCATTATCCACAACTAGCATATCTAATTCTAAAGAATGGAAGAATCCTAACCTAAGGAAAAAAGAAAACTTGATTAAACTAATATGGTGCCACAAAGAGTGTTATCCACCATTTGTACGTCAAATCCTTAGGAAAGGAAGATTGCTAACCTAAACGAAAAGAAAATTGGATTAAATTAGACTAATGCCACTAATGGTGTTATTCACCACTAGCACGTCTAATTATATGAAAAGAAAGAATGTTAACCTAAAGGAAAAGAAAACTGGATTAAACCTGGATGATGCCACGGAAGGCGTTGTCCACCACAAGTACATCTAATCTTACAGAAAAGAAGAATTATAACATAAACGAAAAGAATATTGTATTAAATAAGGATAGTGCCACGAAGGGTGTTAACCACCACTAGTGCGTTTAATCCTAAGTAAATGAAGAATCATAATATAAAGATAAAGAAAACTATATTAAAAAAAAGGATAGTGCCCCAAAGGGTGTTATCCACCACTACCATGCCTAATCCTAAAGAAAGGAAGAAGCATAACCTAAAGGAAAAAAGAAAACATAATTAAACTAGGATAGTGACACAAATGATATTATCCCCACTAGCACGTCTAATCATGAAGAAAGGAGGAATCCTAACCAAAGGAAAATAAAACTAGATTAAACTAACATGATGCCTCAAAGGGTGTTGCACATGAATAGCGTGTCTAATCCTACGGAAAGGAAGAATCCAAACCTAAAGAAAAAGAAAACTTGATTAAACTGTGATGTTTTCACGAAGGCATGATCCACCACTTCACATCTAATCCTAAGGAAAGGAATAAGCCTAACCAAAAGGAATTGAAAACTGGATTAAACTAGTATCATGCCAAGAAGGGCATTATACACGACTAGCACATCTAATTTTATAGAAATAAAGAATCCTAAACTAAAGGAAAAGAAAATTAGATTAAACTAGGATGGTTCCGTGAAGGGCGTTATCTATCATTAATGTCTAATCTGAAGAAAAGGAATAATCTAAACCTAAAGGAAAAGAAAAGTTGAGTAAACTAGGATGGAGCCACGAAGTGTGTTATCCAATAATGACACATCTAATACTAAGGAAAGAAAAATCCTAACCTAATGGAAAAAAAATTATTAAATTAGGATGGTGTTACAAAGGGCGTTAATCTCCACTAGCACATTTAATCATAAGTAAATGAAGAATCCTAACCTAAAAGAAAAGAAAAATTGAGTTAAACTAGGATTGTGTCACAAAGGGCATTGTCCACCACTATCACATCTAATCCTATGAAAAGGAAGAATCGTAACCTTAAGGAAAAAAATTGGATTAAATTAGGATGGTGCCTTGAATGACGTTATACACTACTAGCATGTCTAATTCTCAGGAAAGAAAATCCTAATCTAAAGGAAAATAAAACTAGATTAAACTAGTAGAGTGCCTCAAAGGGTATTGTACATGACTAGTAAACTAATCGTACAGAAAGGAAGAATCATAATCTAAAGGAAAAGAAAATTGGTTTAAACTAGAATGGTACCACGAATGATGTTTTCCACCACTAAGACATCTAATTTTAAGAAAAGGAAGAATCCAAACCTAAAGAAAAAGAAAACAAGATTAAACTAGGATGGTGCCACAAAGGGGGTTATCCCACACTAACAAGCCTAATCCTAAGGAAAGAAGAATCCTAACCTAAAGGAAAAAAATTGAATTAAAACAAGGATGATGCCACGAAGGGCATTATCCACCACGTCACATCTAATCCTAAGTAAAGGAAAATCCTAACCCAATGAAAAAAGCATGATTAAATCAGGATGGTGCTACAAAGTGCGTTATCCTCCACTAGCACATCTAATCCTTAGGAAATGAAGAATCCTAACATAATGGAAAAGAAAACTTGATTAATCTAGTATGATGCCATGAAGGGCATTGTCCACCACTAGCATGTTTAATCCTACGAAAAGGAAGAATTTTAACCTAAAGTAAAAGAAAACTGTATTAAACTAGGATGGTCCGACAAAGGGCGTTATCGATCACTTATACATCTAATCCTTAGGATATGAAAGAATGTTAACCTAAAGGGAAAAAAATGGATTGAACTACGATGGTGCCACGAAGGGCATTATCCATCACTAGCAAGTCTAATTCTAAGGAAAGAAAGAATGCTAACTTAAAGGAAAAGAAAACTAGATGATAATTAGGATAGTGTCACGAAGAGCATAGTACGTTAAATCCTAAGGAAAGAAAAAATTATAAAATAAAAGAAAAGAAAACTAAATTAAATTAGGATGGTGCCACGAACGGCGTTATACACCACTAACATGTCCAATCCTAAGGAAAGGAAGAATCCTAACCAAAAGGAAAAGGAAAATGGATTAAATTAGGATGGTGACATGAAGAACATTATCCACCACTTGCACGTCTAATCCAAAGGAAATGAAGAATCCTAACCTAAAAAAAACTAGACTAAAATAGAATTGTGCCAAAAAGGATTTTATCCACCTAAAGGAAAATGAAAGGACTTAATCCTAAGGAAAAGAAATATCATGACCCAAAGCAAAATTAAACTATATTAAAATTAGGATGGTGCCATGAAAGGTGTTATCCACCATTAGTACATCTAATCCTAAGGAAAGGAAAATACTAATCTAAAGGAAAAGAAAAATGTATGAAAATAGGATAGTGCCACGAAGGGCGTAATCAACCACTAGCACGTCAAATCCTAAGGAAAGGAAGAATTATAACCCAAAGTAAAAGAAAATTGTAATAACGAGAATGGTGTCACGAAGGGCGTTAAACACAACTAGCACGTCTAATCCCGAGGAGATGAAGATTCTTAACCCAAAGAAAAAGAAAGATGTTATCCACCACTAACATGTCTAATCCTTAAGAAATGAACAATGTTAACTAAAAGTAAAAGAAAACTGGATTAAATTAGGATGGTGCCAAGATTGGAGTTATTCACCACTACCACGTCAAATTTTAAGGAAAGAAACAATGTTAACCTAAAGGAAAAGTAAACTAAATTAAAACTAGGATGGTCCCACGAATGATATGGTCCACCACTAG
Organism: Dendrobium nobile; assembly: GCA_022539455.1. Classification (NCBI taxonomy): domain Eukaryota; kingdom Viridiplantae; phylum Streptophyta; class Magnoliopsida; order Asparagales; family Orchidaceae; genus Dendrobium; species Dendrobium nobile. The sequence goes on along the minus strand of CM039722.1, from coordinate 20,968,386 downwards.
CACGTCTAACCTAAAGGAAATGAAAAATCCTAACCTAAAGTTAAAAAGAGTAGGATTAAATTAGGATGGTGTCACGAAGGGTGAAGTCCACCCATAGAACGTCTAATCTTACGGAAAGGTAGAATTCAAACCTACATAAAAGAAAATTGGTTTAAAGTAGAATGGTGTCAAAGGGCATTATGCACGACTTAAACATCTAAACCTTAGGAAAGAAAAATTGTTAACCTAAAAGAAAATAAAGCTAGATTAAACTAGGATGTAACATGAAGGGCATTATCCACCACTAGCACGTATAATTCTTAGGAGAGATAGAATGCTAACCTAAAAGAAATGAAAATTATATTAAAACTAGGATGGTGCCACAAAGGGCATTATCCAACACTAATACTTCTAATACTAAGGAACGGAGAAATCATAACCAAAATGTAAAGAAAACTGGATTAAATTAGTATGGTTCCACGAAGGGCGTTATACACGTCTAGCACGTCTAATCGTACGAAAAGGAAGAATCCTAACCAAAAAGAAATTAATATTGGATTAAATTAGCATGGTGCCACAAAGGGCATTGTCCAACACTAGCACGTCTAATCCTAAGAAAAGTAAAATTGTTAACCTAAATGAAAAGAAAACTTGATTAAACAAGTATGGTTCCACGAAAGGCGTTATACATGACTAGCACGTCTAATCCTTTGAAAAGGAAAAGGAAAAAAAAATATTCGATTAAACTAGGAAGGTGCCACAAAGGGCATTGTCCACCACTAGCACGTCTAATCCTAACCTAAAGGAAGAGATAACTGGATTAAAACTAGCATGGTGGCACGAAGGGCATTATCCCCCACTAGCACCTTTAATCCTAAGAAAAAGAAAAATCCTAACATAAAGGAAACAAAATTAGATTAAACTAGGATAGTGCCACGAAGCGCGTTATCCACCCATATAGCTCGTCTAATCATAAGGAAAGTAAGAATCCTAACCAAGAGGAAAAAAAACAGAATTAAACTAGGCTGGAGCCACAAAAAGCCATTGTCCACCATGCCATGTCGAATCCTAAGGAAAGGACGAATCATAATCTAAATGAAAAGAAAACTACATTAAAATAGGATGGTGTCATGAAGGACAATGTACACGACTAACAGGTCTAATCCTACGAAAAGGAAGAATCTAAAACTAAAAGAAAAAAAAATTAAATTAAACTAGGATGGTACCATGAAGGGCATTGTCCACCACTAGCACATCTAGTCCTAAGGAAAAGAATAACCTTAACGTAAAGGAAAAGAAAACTGGATTAAACTAGGATGGTGCCACAAAGAGAGTTATCCACCACTCGCACATCTAATCTTATGGAAATAAAGAATCCTAACCTAAAGGAAAAAAAACTGGATTAAAATAAGGATGATGCCACAAAGGATGTTATCCACCATAAGCTCTTTTAATCGTAATGAACGGTAAAATCCTAACCTATCGAAAAAAAAAAACTAGATTAAACTAGGTTGGCACCACGAATTGCGTTATCCACCACTAGCACGTCTAATCCTAAGGAACGGAAGAATCCTAACATGAATGAAAAGAAAATTTTTTTAAACTAGCATGGTGCCATGAATGGAATTGTACATGACTAGCGCGTCTAATCCTACAAAAAGGAAGAATCCTAACCTAAAGAAAAATAATATATGATTAAATTAGGATAGTGTCATGAAGGGCATTGTCCACCACTAGCACGTCTAATTCAAAAAAAATGAAGAATCCTACCAATTGTTTGAAATTGCGCAATGTGTGGCTCACCTTGAGGCCCGCCTTTGCGCAATTCTAGTGAAAAACACGTCGAGGCTTACGCCTCAAGTTTTTTTTATGGGGCGCTACATATACATATATATATGTAATTTTTATTTTATTTAATCTATTTATTTTATTTATTAAAACTTACATAGATCCTAAAATAAAGCCCCGAACAAATCACACTTTGTGCGCCCCAAGTCATAGCAACTTCCTCTCAAATGCCTCAACCTCGAGCCCGTCGCCTTCGCCATAGCCACCACCGTCATAACCGCCGTCAAGAATCACTTGAAAGGCACACACTACCACCACCTCTAAAATTTTTGGAGAATTAAACTCACTATGTTATTGAAAAGCATTTATGCAAGTGGAAGATGCCTGAAATAAATGAAAAAGAAGCATATTAAGAGGCATTTGACTCAATAGGATGAGACAGGAGAGAGATCAATTTGTGATAATGATGACTCAAATAAAGATCACCTCAGCGATGATAATATAGATAATTTTTTAGTTGTTGCTAACTTTTCAACATTTTTTAGAAATTAAATTGTATTGAACTTAATGTTATATGATATTTTATATAGTTTCTTTATTTAATAATTTTTTGCTCATGAAATATTTGTATTTCAATTATATTTCATGTAATTTATCACTAGCCACTTTACGTCATATGCAATTTTTTGTTTCATATATCATTGTGTTACTTCATAGTTCAATAGAAAAAATAATATATAATCTTTTAACATATTATTTGGGTATTATATAAAAATTTACTTTTAACATTTATTTGCACTCTATGCAATTTTTTATTTTAAGGCTCACGCCTCAAAACGCCTTGAGGCTTACGTCTCGCCTCATAGACAAAAAACACCTCAATACCTAATTACACAATTTTAAATATTGATCCTACCATAAAAGAAAAGATAACTTGATTAAAATTAGGATGTTGTCACGAAGGACGTTATCCCCCACTAGAACTATTAATCCTAATGAAAGGAAAAATGAAAATCTATTGTAAAAAAAAATTGGATTGAACTATGATAGTGCCACGAAGCGCATTATCCAACTCTAACTCGTCTAATCCTAAAAAAAGTAAAAATCATAACCTAAAGAAAAAGAAAATGGGATTAAATTAGGATGGTTCAATGTATGGCATTGTCCACTACTAGCATGTCCAAATCTTATGAAAAAGAAGAATCCTAACATAAATGAAAAGAAAACTAGATTCAACAAGTATGGTGCCCTGAAGGGCATTGTACAAAACTAAGATCGTGCCACAAAGGGCATTATCCACCACTCGCACTTCTAATCCTATGGAAAGAAAGAATCCTAACCTAAAGGAAAAGAAGATTAAAATTAGGATGGTGCCACGAAGGGCATTATCCACCAGTAGCACTTTTAATCCTAATAAAAGGTAAAATCCTAAACTAAAGGAATAGAAAATTGGATTAAATTAGAATGGTGCCAAGAAGGGAATTGTCCACTACTAGCATATCAAATCCTAAGGAAATGAATAATCTTAACCTAAATGAAAAGTAAATTAGATTAAACTACTAAAGTGCCACGAAAGGCGTTGTACATGACAAACAGGTCTAATCCTATGGAAAGGAAGAATCCAAACAAAAAGTAAAAGGAAACTGGATTAAACTAGGACGGTATCACGAAGGGCATTACCCACCACTAGCATGTCAAATCCTATAAAAAGAAAGAATCCTAACCTAAATGAAAAGAAAACTATATTAAACTTGTATAGTGCCACGAAGGGCATTGAACATGACTAATAGGTCTAATCCAATGGAAATGATGAATCCAAAGAAAAAGGAAAAGAAAATTGGATTAAACTATGGTAAAATCACAAAGGGCATTATCCACTACTAATACATCGTCTAATCCTAAGGAAAAGAAGAATCCTAACCTTAAGAAAAATAATATTGGATTAAACTAAGGTGGTGTCACAAAGGGCATTGTCCACTACTAGCACGTCTAATTCTAAGGAAAGGAAGAATCATAACCTAAAGAAAAAGATAATTGGATTAAAACTAGGATGGTGCCACAAAGGGTATTATCCTCCACTAACACTTTTAGTCATAAGCAAAGGAAAAATCCTAACATAAAAAAAAAAAATTAAACTAGGATAATGCCACGAAGCGCGATATCCAACCCTAGCTCGTCTAATCCTAAGTAAAGTAATAATCCTAACTTAAAGGAAAAAAACTGGATTAAACTAGGATGATTCCACAAAGGGCATTGTCCACCACTAACATGTTAAATCCTATGAAAAGGAAAAATCCTAACCTAAATGAAAAAAAAAACTAGTTTAAAATAGTATAGTGTCATGAACTCTATTTAAAATTGCGCAATAAGAGGCGCGCCTCTGGCAATTCCTCCCAAAACTGCCTTGAAGCCTACGCAATTCCACCTCTATAAGAGGCGTACGCCTCACTGGAACTGAGGCGCGCCTCAGAGGCGCAATTGCGCAATTCTTAGTCAGGCGTACGCCTCATGGGAATGGGCCCACTCACTTAAAATGAAGTTTTTTTCTCCTTATACCCGAACGGCAACAGCTCTCCCAAAAGTTCCCCATCCCGCACGCTCTAGTTCGCGAAACAGAGGCCGCTCGCACGGTGCTTACCTGTCAGCTTCCTTCCCGCCGCATCTCCCGCCTGCGCCGCCTCTCTCCGGCGAAGTTGAAACTTCAGGATGCCCTCTAGGAGCACTCCACATTGGATTTTAGGTATTTTTTTTTAAGTTTAGGGTTAGATTTTCCAAGTTTTAGAAAATCTAGAGTTAATATTTTTTTATTTGTTTTTTTGCGTTTTTGATTTTTGCTTTAAGAGACACGGTTAGAGGTAAAGAAAAGGCGAATACGTCATTGCGGCGTGACCCTTCTTGGAAATATAGCGTGCAAGTTGATGTAGGAAGGGGCGAGAAAACGTATGTCTATTTAAAATGCATTTTTGTGAGAAAGTGGTGAAGGGCGGAGTAACCCGCATGTAAGAGTGTTGGGCCTCACTTGTTCTTCTTCTGGGTGTAAGCAAACAAAGAGAAGAAATCGACTATCAACACTCAGAATGAACTCCCTCGTATATATTATGCACAACAAGAGGTTAAGAGATAGGAGGTTGAGGAATAAGGGGTTGAAGGATGATGAGAACCCGTTGGTGTGTGATGATATGTCATCTGATAATGAGTGGTTCATAGATGATGAGACAGATTTGCCATTATCAGACTTACAGCTAGAAGATCTAAGTGTGGATGTCTTGAGGGGCGAAGCAGATCAAGTTGGCACATCCACTAGTACCACACCACACACATCCACTAGCTCTGCAGCACAACAATCAAGTAAAGGTATACCACAACTTCTTATATGCTATTGCATTATATTTATATCAAGCGAGCAATTAACATGATAATGATCTTTTCTCTTATTGAACAGGGAAGAGAAAAGTGAGTCATATTGAAGATGATGATGATATGGCATTCATAGATACAATTGGAGAAGAAGATTCCCTTGAAGACCCCATTTAGTGATGGGGTATGATTGCATTTTATATATTTTTTGTACTTTGGGAGTTTTGTTAAACTAATATTTTGTAATTTTGTACTTTGGACATGATTTTATTGCATCTACTTTCTTACTTTTCACTATTTTCATATATCATTTAGATGTTTTTATTGTAAGATACAATATTGCTATTATTTTCCTGCTAAAATCCTTAATTTTTCATTTACGTAATTCTGTGTCCGTAAGGTTTACGCCTCAGACCGCCTCGAGGCTTACGCCTCGCCTCATAGGCGAAAATTGCCTCGAGGCTTAATTATGCAATTTTAAACCTTGGTCACGAAAGGCGTTGTACATGACAAATAGGTCTAATCCTACGGAAAGGAAGAATTCTAACCTAAAGTAAAAGAAAACTGAACTAAACTAGGATGATCCACAAAGTGCATTATCCACCACTCGCACGTCTAATCCAAAGAAAAGGAAGAATCCTAACATAAATGATAAGAAGCTAGATTAAAATTAAGATTGTGCCACGAAGGGTGTTATCCACCACTAGCACTTTTAATCCTAAGGAAAGATAAAATCCTAACCTAAAAGAATCAAAAACTGGATTAAACTAGAATGGTGCTAGGTAGGGCGTTAACGACCGCTTGCACATCTAATCATATGGAAAGAAAAAATACAAACAAAAATAAAAAGAAAACTTAATAAACTAGGATGGTGCTACAAAGGGCGTTATCGACCACAAAGGGCGTTATCCACCTAAGAAAAAATTCTAACCTAAAAGAAATGAAAATTAGATTAAACCCAGGAAGGTGCCACGAAGGGTTTTGTCCTCTACTAGCGTGTCAAATCCGAAGGAAAGGAAGAATCCTAACCTGAAGGGAAAAAAACATGATTAAACTATGATGGTGCCACAAATGGAGTTATCCACCACTTGCACGTCTAATCCTAAGAAAAGAAAGAATGCTACCCTAATGGAAAAGAAAACTTGATTAAATTATGATGGCGCAACGAAGGGCGTTATTCACCCCTAGCACATCTAATTCTAAGGAAAGAAAGAATGCTAACCTAAAGGAAAATAAAACATGATTAAACTAGGATGATATCATGAAGGATGTGGTACATCATTAATATGTCTAATCCTAAGGAAATGAAGAATACTAACCTAAAAGAAAAAAAATTTGATTACATTAGGATGGTATCATAAAGGGCGTGGTCCACTCCTAACACGTCTAATCCTACGAAAAGGAAGAATCCTAACTTAAATAAAAAGAAAATTGGATTAAGCTAAGATGGTGCCAAAAAGGGCATTATCCACCACTAGCATGTCTAATCATAAGGAACATAACAATCCTAACCTAGATGAAAAAAAAAACTGGAAAAAACTGGATTAAACTAGTATTGTTCCACGAAGGGCGTTGTACACGACTAGCACGTCTAATCCTATAAAAAGGAAGAATCTTAATATAAGAGAAAATAATATTGGAATAAACTAGGATGGTTTCACGAATGGCATTATCCACCACTAACACTGTTAATCCTAAGGAAAAAAAGAATCCTAACCTAAAAGAAAATATAATTGGATTAAAACTAGGATGCTGCCATGAAGATTGTTATCCACCCCTAGCACTTTTAATCCTAAAGAAAGGAAAAACCCTAACCTAAAACAAAAAAAAATATTGTATTATAAAAATGAAGAATCCTAACTTAAAAGAAAAAGAGAACTAGATTAAACTAGTATAGTGTCAAAAAGGGCATTGTCCACCACTAGCACATCTAATCCTAAGGAAAGGAATAATTCTAACCTAAATGAAAAGAAAACTGAATTAAACTAGTATGATGCCATAAAGGATATTGTGCACAACTAGAACATCTAATCCTAAGGAAAGGAAGAATCCTAACCTAAAGGAAAAGAAAACTGGGTTTACTTTTAGTGTTCTCCTTTTGAAGGTAATGGATGATTAATTGAAAACTTTATTTCTCTTGTTTGAATTCTTATGAGAGCTTGAGAGATTGGAGTGAGATCCATAGGAGAGGGAGAATTGTGCAACACCCACCAACTTAGATGAGTCGGATTCGTGGTTCTACCTTCTATCTCTTTCTTTCCTCCTCCCTCTATCGCCACCGGCCATACCTTCCTTCCATCACCTTGTCCAAACTTTCATCAACACCAAACCACTTCTTGATCCCCACCGAATTCTTTAAACCACCTCCACCTAGCCGCCAATTTTCTTATCCGAACCCATTGAAGCCGCCGGCCCTAGCCCCTTGCCCACTAATAGATTTACTTCCTAATTTTGATTGTCATAATTTAGACATATTTTGAATTCAAATTCACCCAATTTGAAATTTAAAATCTTTCCTAAATTATAATCTATTTTGGGAAAGTTTCCAAATCTCTCCTCATTGGATTTTAAATTATTTTGGAATGAATTATTCATTCCAAATCTAACCATCTAAATTAAGGAAGCATTAAAGCCTCCTTAATTCATAAATTAATTATCTGGAAGCTTAAATCTCTCTTTACTCTCTATTAACACCTCTCTACATCTAACCTCAATTTCAATTAATAACATAATTTATAAATTATTTAACAAATTCCTAATTCCCACCCCCAATTAGAAATAAAAAATTTATTTCAGGTTTTTAATTAATTCTTTCCCTCTTAACCTACTCCTTTTCCAACCTGAAGTTAAGTTTCTCAAACCACCTCCTCTTGGCCGACCACCTCTCTTACCTCCTCCTACTTGGATTTTGAGAGAACTCCCTCTCTCTCAAAAGGTAAACAACAAAGGCAACCAAGAGACTAGTCCTTCCGCACCTCGACGCTACAAGTTCAATGCATGACCGATCCGAAACTTGATTACAGACTCACCTATGACGAGCAAGGATTTGTTCGACCTTCTTTGACGTTAATCTGCGCATCGATCATACCATAGAAGAGTACGTAGAGCGCATATTGGACACCTTGGTCTAGGCTATTAAAGAGCAACTTAGAATAGTCCAGTGGAGGATTACAATCGATCCTTGACGAAGGTATTCTAATCTTCCTCTTCTTGTATTTCCATAATCTAATCCTCTTTCTTGTGATTTGATTTTAGTCATGACGATCATGTTCTCCTAATTTTGCCAAGCTTAGTAAACGTAAGGAATTGAGTGCACTTCATTTGTTTCTAATCTTATTGTTAGATTAGGGATTTTCGTTGAAAGCTATTATATTTGCATAATGTTGATTTCCTATGTTATTTTGTTGATTCATAGCTCTTGATGTGCAACTTAGCCAAAACGGAAGTGATCGCTCTTACGTTTTATTTTATCATTTTTATTTTCTAATAGTTCTAATTGTTATTATTCTAATCAATAAATCGTGCAAGTTCTTTTCAAGTTATTGCATGCATTGTAATCCTACATCAATTAGTTTTTATATTGTATAAATAAATAAATAGAAAAAATATTAAATATTATTAAACTTATAAAAATATTATTCACATTATAGAAAATTAATTAAAAATATGTTTAAAAAATATATAATATATAATTTATAAATTTGAGAACTTCATTCTAGTTATTTAGTCCCCTATCAATTGAGCATGCTCTTAATATTGTTTATATAACTTTTTAGTTTACATGAGTAAGAAAATCAAATAAGATGATAGAATCATGTGAAAATACTTGGTTGATTCTTGTATGACAAATGAGCACTATACAAATTTAATGCTCATTTTAAAATTAAAATATATTAAATTTAAATTCATTTGTTTGATTAAAATTTTATATTAAATTTATTTAATTAATTATGTAAATAAGATAGCAATTAAACATACTAATTCTAAGAAATCGAACCAGTCCAATAATTCGCCAGTCGAATTGTCAGTTTGAACCGATTTTACCCGGCTTAATGCGAAACTGATTTTAACATTAGCCCAAACCAAAAAGCCTACTAGTTCTCAGTTAAACCAATCGGTCCGATCCGATTTTACAAACAATCATTTTTTAACAATGATTCTCTAGGGGATATTTACTTATAAATAAGATCCTAAGACTTATTATTATTCATTGAATGAAGATTATTGGATCATTCTGTTCAAAAGCCTCTCATAATACACCTCTTCCTAAAGCCTCTCTACAGACAAAAACTTCTCTCTACCTCTCTCAATATCAAAACTTGACTTCTTCCGCTCACTCACATTTTGGTGTTTCACAAATTCCTTTTCCTTGTTCTAGGCTTCCTCGAGTCTGTTGTTTCTCGCTCTCTTGTTTTCTACTTTTTTTGTGAAAAGTGCAGGAATAGAACCACATATCTCTACTTTGGATGTAAGGGAATACCACTCAACTAAACACAAAATGGTCTCTCACTCTTATTTCCTTGCTGCTCTTCTACCTCTCTTATCCTCTGAATCCCTCACAATCGTTTGCCTTTATTCATCCCAAAACCCGACAACCGACACCATGCCTTCCTGTCCCCATTAAAGGATAGTGCTATCTATTAAGCCTCTATTTAATCTGCTATAAGCCCCCACCAAAATTCTGCATATCTTCCATCACTTACCCTAAGTCTTGCTGCAGATGTCAGCCCAAAATTGTCCTATCACAACCCTTCGAACTAGTAGAAACCCCATTGCCGTAATCTTGAAATCCTCAAGAGCGCATAAATTCTTCATCTTCATTGCTTGGTAATCCCATTCGCAACACCAGTTGAATGGAAATTAGCATCTAATAGGTGACAAAACTTAATACATGAAATTTCAATCAATATCATTATACCAGAGAAATATTAGATGCGGAGTCCAGATGTAGAGATACGTTCGGACTCCAATAAAATGTTTATACGTGGAGTGGACACGTGGATATTCAATTGGATTTATTTTTTATTTTATATATTTAATGTGTCCACGGAACTTTAAGCCAAGCACACCATAAGCGCAACCAAAGTGCACATAAAGCACAGTCAAAAAGCACAACAAAAGGCAGTCAAAGCGCAACTAGTGCAACGAAATCGCAGGTTAAACACACAAAAAATGCAACCAAAGTGCACTCCATGTATCAAATTTTAAATGGATGTTCGGACGTATCTCTACATCTGGATTCCACACCTAATAATTTCTCCATTATACCAACTCGAAAGCCAAAGGCCAAGAATCCAAATTATAATGGCCTTACCTAACAACAGAAAATACAATTTTGCATAATATTATCCTAGATTATGAAAAACTATGATGTCAAACATTCTTCCAGAATGTCCAATCGAATGCAAAATGTTTCACAATAAATGGTAATTCAATTGCAAAATGAATATTGATTTTCAAGATTTTTTTTTAAATTTCCACTAAGGTTAAATGTTTTCTTATTTCAACAAACAAGCCACTATGGCTTAACCATGTACCAAATAAAACTTTCGTACCCAAAGGACAAAGTGCATCCACCCCATGAACATATTACCAACAAGTCTGCCTTCCATACAATCATCATCATCAATATTAGCCTTATTCCAACTATTTTGGGTCATCTTCATGAATCCGCAATTTCCATTAATTTCTAATTAGTGCTACGTGAGGTGTTATCTACTCTGCTCAAATCACTGTAAAAAACTTCAATAGATATTATCTTCTACCTGCCCTTCTTCAGTTCTTCTCAATCCTCCAACAATAATATTAAAATCCTTTAAAATAAATGTCTTAAAGACTTGAGTCTATTTCAATTAAGCTACATTCGTTGGCATCTGACTCGTAACCAATTGAAATTCATCTAGTGACCCTACGCCTAGCCATTTAGAGTGAGTTGACTATGATCAGTTGATGCATTCTAGGCTAGACCATGATGTTTTAATGCAATCCCTAGTGGATACTAGTCGATCCCATGTCTCTCGACAAGATCCAGTTCCTAAAAGATCCATCCAGATTAGTCCAAATCATTTGATCCTCGTTGATCATCCTTATATTCCCATTTGATAAGAGAATTCTCTAGAACTCTTGCATGCAGGGAATTCTAAGAGAATCGATCACATCCAAACCCATTTAGCCAAAGATTGAGCTAGAGAAAGTGCAACTTGCTAAGCAACCTTTTGGCATAATACGTGCCATGTGATATATATGTATTTGTGCATGCTATCATATATTTTGCATGAATACATCTATACTTATTAGTTTATATTATATACTTCTAGTTATGAAACCCCTGCATGAAATCAAGGTATCAGCACGAGTCTTAGTGAAGTATCAACATCAAGACCATAATCATATCAAGGTAAGGACTAGGGCAAATAGCTAATATTTCATATCTTAGGTTCAAGATCGGGTTGTATATACCCAATCACTACTTTTCTTTCTACTAGAATGTGTTGTAGAACCCAAATGCAACTAGCATTTTTTTATTATTTATTCTTTCATCTGTGTTTGTTTACTACATTTGAGTGATTTGGCTTTTCTAATAATGTGATGCTTGTTAAGAGCCAATCATTTAACATTAGCCTCTCATCTAGAGAGAGAGGGGGGGGGGGGGACAAAGCCCAATTTTTCTCTCACATTTAAAGTTGCTAAATGATAACTTTTTGATACATTTTACATTTCTAATAACAAAGTATTGCCATTCAGATTTTGTGATTAAGGGTGAAAGATGTGAAAGAAAAAAAGGCACGCATAAAAAAACTACGATAAAAAATTTGTTGATAAAATCAAGAAACTAAAAGTTATTCGATAATTTTTGGGGTATGAGAGGGACAAAAATTAAATAAAGATTATTTTTATTATTATATGGTGTTGATATTAATTCTATTGGGGTAAAATAAAAATTAGAAAGTTTTGCCAATGTTTGCCAGTAAAAGAGAGAGTTAGACTGTACATTTAGAAGGATAGGGTAAAAGACAACATTTAGATATTTTCTTGTCTTTTAGCTACTTTGAATTTCAGTTATTCAAAATTTGCAATGGAGGTTATTCTAAAAGACAAGAGTGAGGGTAAGTGACTCTATCCTTCTAGCTGTTTTCTTTAGATATTGTTAGCAAAGCATCGCAAAACATCTAAACAAGGTTTGGACGAAGTACTGTATATTAAAAAAATAAATCATAATAATTTCAATTTTCATTTTTTGCCAAATATATGATAACAAAGAAAACAATCGAGAGAAACTATCATATGATGAAATATTTTGATCTCAAATGATGATGGGATGAACTAATCTTATTCAACTAGAATAGAACCACACGAGAGTAAATTCTAAAAGCAAAAACATAAAATATACCAGCCACCACGTGGAGCGTCTGAATAGGAGCTAGGATCCATGGGGTCCAATTCATCATCCTCATTGAAAAAATGATTTTTATAATCTTTTTTGCTACCTATCCCAAATGGTGGTTTTGAACTTGCCCTGCAAGTCCAGAATTGCTACTATCAGCTACAAAGAAATGGAAATCATTGAATTACACTCAAATTGAAAATAATATTTCAATCCGCCAATTGGACAAGTATGCTAGTTCTGTGGAGTGCAAAGCATTATAGGAAAATTGAAAATCAAGCCTCCACTCTAAGGCTTCATTTGGGACGACTTTCTACCTGTTTCTTAAAGCAATTTTTTAGCATACAAATTTTTATTTTTAAACTAAAAAACTATTTTAATAAGCAATAAAAAATTCGTACCAAACAAAGCCTAAGATTATATAAGTGTGCTATTATTATACAGTCAAGATTCTCTAGACCCAGAAGCTACTTGCGATAAACAAGAAAGTGAGGAAGGATGCAGCATACCATTGCTTACAAGCAGCTTTTGAAGGCGCTGTTGTACTATTACTCTGTTCCAAATAGTTCATATTCGAAATAGAATATTTTTGATAAGGAAGATTGAGAACCCTGGAATATGCATCACAGGAGTTGTTGAGCTTAATATACATATAAGGCATTAGAGGGTAGAAACTCTACATACATGATAATAAGCAGGGTAGAAACTGTACATACATGATAATAAGCAATAATCAAGACAGAAAACTATCATATGCTAAATTAACATAAATTAAATGTATCTAAAATAATTCAAAGAAAAATATAAGCTACAAAAATAGACTTATAACTGCTATGAAATATAGCAGTTATTCCAAAATTAAATACAAGAAAAATTCACTACCATTTTCTTCATACGGTAAGAAGTGATATTTTTCAACATACCTGGTACAGTGATTGCAATAACCCCAAGCCTTAACCAGGCCAAGCCCCCAACCACCGCACCCCATGCATCTTGCATAATTTTGAGCTGGAACGACAGTTCCTGTAGGTTGATTTCTAGCAACTATGGGATCAACATGCTGTGGAATAGCCTCATTTACTAAACTTGGTTTCTCCCACTGTGTTGCATTTGTCTTTGTATTGTAATAGTATCTTTGACCTGAAACAAAATTCGTATATGGTGAAAAGAGTTTAACAAATCACTCCAGCATAAATGTATTTTCTTTCTTTAGTACGGTATTTTGAAAAGTTTTAATTGTTATTATATTAGGAATATATGATTAGGATTCAATTTGAGAAGAATCACAGATGATATATATTTACAATAATATAATAATAATAATAATAATAATAATAATAATAATAATAATAATAATAATAATAATAATAATAATATTGTATTTTGAAGTTACATGAGATGTCCTTAGATTTCAAATAAGTATAAGACTTTTAATTAATATAACAAATAAAAAGTAGACGATATCATAAATAATATAAAAAGACATCAATGATAGCACATATAAATTTTACTAAATTTCAGAAATATTTTGCAAGCTATTCACTGGCAATGGGAAAAGGAATTCCTGCATCTTTGCATGAATATTTGGACTCTTATAATTTGCTAAACAGAAAAATCTTATCAAGCATACCGCCATTATAAATATTCAAACTTGACAAAGCTCAATATATGGAGAAGTGTAAACTTACAACATTTAGCTTTCAATACTTTCCTACATCTTTGCATCATTTGGGCTCCTTGACCCAGTCTTCCATAACAGCAGCTACAAATACTTCATGTAGATTGCCATGGTCAAAAGAAAGAAATTATCTGGTGACATATCAAATAATGGACCTCTGCACACAACTTTCATTCTTTTAGATGAAGCAATTTCGATGCTCATAATCAAGATTGAGCTATAATAAATCAACTTACAAAATCAATCACCATCCATCCTCAATCAATGAACTGATTCTAAATGCCAGAATCCAAATCACGGCCTTCTTCATCACCACCATATATAGCATCCTCATCCACAAAGAACTCATTCCTATTCAACTAAAGCACACATTAAAACCCATCACCTTGGTTTCCTATTCTTATTCAGATGGTTCGAGTACTAGCATTCAGATAATCTAAAACAAGAACAAATTTTATGAACTCCCAAGTGCTTTGGAGAGGCTTCCTAGAGAAGCAGGTATGCCCAATAAATCAGTTTGAATTTAGAGACCCGGGGACAGGAAGTAAATATATTAAACAAATTGAGCACATCCTCAAAGAACATTAGTGGAGTGTTGGGGCATTAGTTAACAACTTGCAAAACTGTAAGCTGAGTTAGTTTTCCTATTTCACTGGTGAATGCACCAATGAAGCCAACAGCTTACCAGCATTCTAAGTAATTACCCAATAAATATTGAAGTTAGTTAGCTCAAAATTTGAACTTATATTGAATCCATAAAAATATTAAAGAATTTAATTAGCTTACAAAGCTTCAAGTAGCAAGCTTCTAATGGCTGGTGTAAGTTGGCTACTTGGATCACTATTATAGCTATGATCCCTACAATTTTCAAAATTAGTACACCCAATTACTTATTTAGACAAACAATATCATTCCAAATGAAGAAAAATGAAAATTTGTTTTATTTTTTCAATTGTGTGGACGAAAATCTCTGCTCCATGAAAATAAAAAACTGGGATATTCAATCGAGCAAGCAGCAAAAATTAACATACAAGAATAGGTAATGAGAAAAAAAAAGTAGAACTCTCTACATCAGACAAATCTATAATTGATCAAATACAAATATACAATACCAAATAGCAAGAAGAAGACAATTAAAAAAAAAGTAGGAAAATAGAAAAAAAAAAGATGATACCTTTCACTAGTCCATGAAAATAAATGCATGTGAGCCATTGCATATAAATGCACCTGTGTTGGCTAGTAAATGGTTTTGTCTGAGTAAATGAACAAGTTGTTTAAAATTTAACATGAGAATCTAACTGAATTAACTAGTTCTAACTCGGTTTAGTTCAGATCCCATTCTGGTAGAGTGTAGTTTCAAAAATGATGGAACCAAACATATTTCAGTTATTTCTCCTAGTATTAATTTGGCCAAGAATCGAATAGAGCAAGCATGGAACTCTTCCTAAAATCTACATTTCATAGGGACTATTTCAATTAGTCAAATTCATGAAAATAAATCAACAATCTTAAAAATATAATAATCTAGCTCTTGCCAAACTCTAAGCTTCAATATAGGAAAAATCTGCTCAATTGAGACAAAGATGAGGAGTCAAATAGACAATCTGCATAAACTTCTATGATAATGAAGGTTGCGCTTAAGGAACATAAACCAAGCTAAATATTAGAATAATAAATTACCATTGTGTATAAATGAGTTGTGCCACTTTCATCATCCTTCTTCCAAACTGTACAAGATTTGTGCTGACAGGATATCAACCCATGTATCAGGTAAGCCTATAAGGCACACCAATGCATGCAATCCTTGCCCCATATAGTGATGGCATCCTTCTTCCCTAACCAAACTGCTGGATGGGCATCCGCTCTGAACTCACTTAGATGAGTAAGATTGAGCAATTTGATATATGTGCCTTCTATTGCACATTCGATGCAAAAGTTCACTTCTCGGACTTCTTTGTTTACTCCTTTATTCCTTGGATCAAATCATGAATCAAGCTATAACAGCAGTCAGTTTTTGTTTTACTCCCACAAGCCAACAAAACATGTCATGGATAGATACCTCTTCCAATTTTATAGGTTATCAAGCCCCCACCTGTGTTCCAATAAAAAAAAGAAAGAATAAGCAATCAATATTTGATATGATAGTAAAGACATGCACTACGAAAGTTTCATTACAAGGATAACTTGATAAATTTAATGTGGAAACTTTTCTATAAATCAACAGGGCTTTGACTTATGAATTACAAAGGTGAACTAACAAAGATAAAGTTCAGTAAAGAAATAACGGCTATGGATCTCATTTCTGATATGATTATGTGTTTTAGTGAACCATATGAAGCAAGCTATTTGTAATAAACGCAAGTCTTATCTAACAAAATTAATAAATGGAGGTAAGCTCATATCAACTATTTTAACATGAGCTAAAATAGTATTGGGATTTCTATGTGTACATAAACACAATGATATGTGTAACAAATATGTATAACGTACGATGCTATTTTAGGAAGTTCAAATATTTATCCAGAGTTCCTCAAAATTATTTCAGATATTAAATATGAAAAAATCTGAACTTAAATTATTTGTTGAGTAGATCTTTTTTCCACTCAATAACAAATGATACATGAATTCAATTTTTGGAGAACAAGATTGCATCTTCGAAATGATAAAAATAAACAACACTGAGTTTTGGTTTGTGCTTTTAATCGAGAATATCATGCTTTGATGATTGCTTTATCTGATTGGGCTACATCACTAAGATTGATTCAAATGGAGAATTTACTTTTAGTCAAGAAGCTTTATATTTTTAAATGAGTAATTTAAACATTTCCACATCTAAAAAGGAAGCATTGATTTCTAAGAATAAAAATAAGTAATGGCTTTTAAAAGAAATCAACTTAAGAAATTGAAAAGAGGCATTATTAAGTTCACCTTTTGAAATGGGGATTGTTGGTAGGTTCTACGAGAAGAACATTTGCAGGCACCGACGAGAGGAAGAACAGACCTGTGGGAGATTTGCTTGCGAGCAGATGAAATTCTATATAAGAATGGAATGCACCATTTCGTGTAGGGATGTGTTGATACAAAGAAGAAATAACAAGAAGAAGAAAAGACGAATATTTGGTGGCTTGTAGGGATACATTGATACAAAGAAGGAATAATGAAAGGAAGAAAAGCTAGAAATTAGGTCGGTCGTGGACATATGGAATGCGTCATTTCAAAAGATGGGATTATACGAAGAAATACAAAAAGTAAAAACAAATTAACGATGGAGATTCGTTTAAGGTTTTCTAATGAACATTCAAGATGTAATGTGGGAAGATTCATAAGCGACACTTTAATAGTAGTACAGATTTAATCATGTTAACTAAACTTTGATCAAAATATGTTAATTTGACCGTGTTTTATATTTGTTCAAAGAATTCTTCGAACAACATCATCAATTCTGCTCATTGGAATGATGATTTTATTTACAAGAGTGGTCAAGTCTTCGAAGAATTCAGGATAGTCAAATGGAATCATTATCTGAAACATTTTCCAAAACTAAAATGAGAGAAAACAGAGAAGTTTTAAGGACCCATGATATAATGCTATTATAAATTTTGTGATAGAAAAGATTAACTAACCATGTCAATTCCTGCTAGAATTCCGGCCTGGATAGAGAAAGTATAGTTGGCATGAGCATGCGTGGTTATCCTATCAATGCCTTCCCAATATGATATTAAAAATCCCTATTTATGCATAAAAATAATGAAAATGTTAATTTCTCATTACAAATTCTTAATAAAAGGAAAATTCTAAATCTTGAATAAGAACCTAGTAAATGGTCAAAGGAAAGGCAAATTGACAATAGAACCAATTTGACTAAATTTTGATATTTTGATGGATGAAATTTAAAATTTAGAAGAATTTGAGACTAAAATAGATGCACCTACAAGTCTATGAACTATCTTGGACATTTACTCAATAAAAACTCTAAGGCATCCCAATTCTTTATGTTGTACCCACTATTGTTGTAGGAAGGAGATCTGCCTGAGCTTAGTAATAGAACCTGATAAGCTACTTATTGATCATAAGAAAAAGGCTAATCATGAAACTCAGTTTGTTTTTCAGGAAATCAGTTAAGAGGTAATGGTTCTCATGCAAATCAAGGAAGCAGAGAGGAGTAGAGGAGAAGAACAATATAGAGAGGATAAGAACAGCGTAGAGGAAAAGAAATGGAAAGGAGGAAGAGCAACCAACTATCCGACATGAGAAGCCGATCGGAGAATCAGTGGTGCCGGCGACGTAGTAATTTCTGCCAGGGAGAAAAATGACAACAACTAAGAAGAAAATGAGGTATGTGAAAGAAGAGTATGCATCCATGGGAGAAAAGAGAGAGAGATAAACGAATTGCAAACCCTATAAAAAGTTGAAGTAGGAATTTAGGCTTAAAAGCGGAAGAAAAAATTATAATTTGACGAGAGTGGGGAGCACCGGAGACTGTAGGCTTCAGCGAACAAAATCAAATCGGGAAGAGGTGAAGAGAAATCACAGAAATTGAAAAAAAAGTTTAATGATAAGTTAACCTTGGGATGTTTGCAGGACCCGACGAGCAGAAAAACAACAAAAACAATAAAGTAAAAGGAGGACCATGAGTTTGGGAGAAAACCCTAACCCTAGGCCCTTCCAACCTTTGATTCCTCACAGCAGCCACGCCATCGTTTCGAGCGTGATTTTAGCGTAGAGAGAGATCGAGTCGCTTCTTTGATTGCTTGCCTTCCACCTAAAACCTTCAGGCCTACGATGCTTCAAGCAGAAATGAAAGAAAGAGGAGTGTTCGGTCATCCTCTGCCACAGTCGCACTCTTAAATTGGTTTGATTTCTTGCTGCTGTCGTTTGACCTAAATGCCCTTATAGCCGTTACTCACATCTCAAAAAATAAAAATTATTTTTTTACATTTCCCAAAAAAAAAATTACTTAGATAAATAATAAATGAATATGAATTCATATTTTAAAATTTTAAATAAAAAAAGAAAATTTTATTTCATTATTGAATTCAATGTTATATGTTTAAATATATCATAAAAGAGCTTGGATTAACACCATTAAATATAAATAAAAAAGATATTAATCCCTATAAATTATTTTTAGTGGATTGATTTATAAACTATTTGACTAATCTCCTTTGATATAAAAAAATTTGATCATGCTATAGAAATAATATAAGAAGAAAAAGAGCTTATGAGGAGAATTTTGAAGATAATTTAAGAGAGATTAATAAGAAAATTAAGGTCTCATCTACCGAATTAATGATATATACGATTAAATCTATAAATATTACATCATATATTATAGTCATTAAATAAATTTCTTAAATTAATGATATATATATATATATCATAACTAAATCAAATCAAGTTTTTTAAAGCTTTTATAAAATGATCATGATTAAGTCATTTTGGTAGCATTGTGCTTTTCTTGCATAAAACTAAAAAAAAAATTGAATTGAACCAATTTAATTTGGTTTGTCAGGTTTGATAGTTAAAATATTGGTTCGATTATTTTGTTCTATGTTCTAATTTTGAATTTCTTTTGTTTAATATTTTTAGTTCCATTTTTCTTTTTTCTATTCCAAACTCGATATATAAACCCTTATTGACATCATATTAAACAAAATAAAATAAATAAATAGATAGAAACCCCACAAAATTATGTCATGATTAATGATGAACAAATTATTCAAACAAAGTCAACCTAAAAATTTAAATATTAGTGGAGATAATTTACAAACATTTATATTAAATTTTAACATTTTAGTTTATTTTATTGCATTTATTATTAGAAAATTCTTAAAAAAAATTGCAAATTTATTTTCTCCACAAGCCTTGTTTATGTGTTTTTATATTGTTAAAGAACCAACATCAAAAATAGAAATTAATTTTAGTTTTATTCCTCTGACCATGATCCATTCGACCACCATCGCTTGACAACAAATCCCTTCGACCTTCGTCGCACGATTACGATCACTCTAAGCTCCGTCGCTAATACAATCAAGGAGCTCGAGCTTATGTTTTAATGATAACAAATATTATTAGGCTGTATCTAGTTTCTCCTATTTATTATTATTGCATATATTTTTCTGTGTGTACTCGCATTACGGTACAATATGCACCAAGCACCGCCAATGGATCACGGCTAAAGATTGGATAATATAGGATTGATTTCTACAAGAGCTTGTAATTTATCTTTCTTGAGTTAATATATTCTTAAATGTGTATGTTAGCATAGCAACTGTACAAACACATAGGGGGAATGAAAACTTAAAATGTTAATTTTTTTTAATATCGTACTATACGATCTGTATCATATTATACGTATAAGTTATAGAAATTAATTAAAATTTTAAAATTAAGTGAATTAAATTTTGAATTAATTATAATGTATGAATTGAAGTGTACAGGATGATCAGTTGTAATCAAGAAACCCCACCGCCAATTAAATTTAGGCAATATTTTAAAATTGACAAATTATTTTATTCATACCATCTAAATATGTTTGTATTGTATGATACTTAAAATTTTTTCCTAAATTAATCAATTGAATCAAGCTTAATCCATTAAGATCTTACAATACGATTCATATTGTAAGCTGGAGTATGGATCATACAGTACGATTCATTTTGATGGAGCAATGAAAGATGTAGAGATCAAAAAGAACATCAACTATGAAAGCACTTTGCTGGACCGACACTGACATTGAGAGATGAAAGCTAGGGGAGCAAATGGGATTAAATGACTTAGTAGTCCTAGCCGTAAATGATGGATTTGTCTTGGCTATTCACAAAACCTAAGAAGCGGATGAATAATCATCTATTTTCGGAAGAAATTGAAGAATTTCTTGGGAATCCTACAAGATTAATTCATTCTTTTTTCTCTAATAGATTATTAGAACTTTATTTGGTTTTGATCCTATTGAGAGTTCCGCAAACATTATCCCTCAAGAGAGACCTGCAAACATCTAAGGGTAAAAGCTGAGGATGCGTTCTCAAACTATCATAAAATTAACACATGAGACCATAACTCAAGACCAAATGATTCTTGAAGCTATGTTTCAAGATATAAAATATCATAGGAGATGCATAGAGAATGTTGATAAAATAATAATTGACATATAAAAAATGCTTCAGCTTGCTAGCAAAGGTCGATCAACAATGATGATTTTAGGTCATCCAAGAGTTCATCCTGGATGAACTATGATTCAATTGAACTAATCATATTGTACAACCTTAAGATCATACTAGATGTTCAGTAGAAAATTTTGAATTGATATCATACAGTGCAATATTCATTGTACAATACTAAAAGGAGAATCAAACTAATTATATTATATGATTTTCATATCATATTGTATGAACATAGATGGTTAAACTAAAAATTAAGGTTTTTTTTTTAAGTCTGGTTTTTAAACAACTCTTATTTCATTTAGAGATGTCTTTGGCAGTCAAGAGGCTTTCTTGAGTCTTTTGTAAGAGAGAGATTAAAAGGAGAGCTTTGTGTAAAAGGGAGAAAGGTGTTATTGAGAGAGAGGGAGAATATCCATGTGGGATCAAAGGAGTGTGTGAGATAGGGTCAACAGACTATTGCTCTAGCCAATATTCACTTTCTTCCCCACAGGTCAAGGTTTTACTTGAGGGAAACTCCAGGAAAAACCTCTTTGAGTCAAAGGGCCACCAGCAACTCCATCACACCATTGGTGAAAGGGATTTGACTACTCTACTGCATTATTGATGAAAGAGATTTGGCTACTTCGCCACACCATTAGTTAAAGGGATTCAAATATTCCATCGTACCGGGTTGGAGGAAAAGATTACTGTAAAGACTTCTCTGCCTTGCAATATGGGCAAAAGAAGAGACTTTAAAGGATTTAGTGCAATACCCAAAGATGAGGACTTCGAGGAGTGGACGTAGGTTAAGTTTGGCTGAAACAATATAAATCAAGTGTGTTTATTCTTGTTTTTCAGTACTTTATTATTTTGCATTTTTATTTTCATGCATGTTTACCTTTTTACAAATCCGAGTTAAAAACTTTGTGATTATTTTTAGATTTAAGTTTTGTTAGAAAACAAAAGAAATAAAAATTCAAAAAATAAAAAAATATATTTTGCTATTTAGTTTTCTATAAAATCAAAACAAAAAAAATTAAACTTTGATTTTTCTTATTTTTTGCTTCCACTTGAAAAAATCTATTTTAAAAAGTTATTGTTTTGAATTTGGTTTAAGATTTTCAAAGAAGAGATTTTTGAAAAATAAAATATTAAAATACCAATTTACCCCCCTCTTGGTGTGTCGTTATAGTTCAAGTAGTCTAACAGTCATAAATTGAACTTTTAATCGGTATTAGAGTGGGTTCTTCATATTAGTGGTTTGAAAATTGGGAGAAAAGATCTATGGCATAGTTTGGGAATAAAAATACTACAGAGGGTTATTCAATAACCCATCCACCATTATTTGATAATATCTCATTTGATTTATGAAAAATTTGTATGCCTACATTTTTACAATTGATTGACTATAGAATGTAACATATGATTCAAACTAGATATTATTCTTCTTTTCTCATTATTAATGGTGTTAAAATTGAAATCCTATTTACTGGATGAAGTATAGTAGATAGGGATCTTGCTTAAATGAATCATGTTTGAATTTTTTTTTTGTGCTTTAAAATTTGAGGATTATATGCATGTTTCTACATGTATTATTGGTAAGGAGATATGAGATAGGTTTTGTATTACTTATGAAAGTACAAATGAAGTGAAGCAATCCTATCTAAATTTAATATTGCAAGATTATAAACTCTTATATATGAAACCTAGCAAAACTATATCAGACATGTACACTATATTTATTAAAATAATGACATCTTTGTATGCTTTAGGAAGGAAACTATTTAATTCTAAGAAAGTCAATAAGATTTTATATTATTTGTCACATAGTTTTAATACTAAAGTATAATATCTCGTATTTTAACCCAATCAAATAAATATTTTTAGGAGTTATTTGGACCAAATCATAAAATGACTTTGCCATAATATAGATATTATTATATTTTAATTATAATAATTTTTTCTTAATTTTTGAACATTAGTGCAAATCCTTAAAAAATTTATACCCATCGATACAAGTGAGGTGAGAGAAAAGAGAATTTATGATTTGGAGGCAGTAGAGCAATTTTTGTTCATCTATAATTACTCGTCTCATTATAAGGAACAATCACCATATCTCTGATTTTAATGATTTTGTGTATTTTTTAATTTATGCATTTTTATTTGATCAAAAGTTATGATATCTTGATTTTTAGCAAACTTTTAATGCATGATTTTTAGTATCTTATAGATGTTATCAATATAATCTTTTTTACTCAATTATGTTTAATTTTCACCATTTAAAATTAGAAGCTATGATTTTTCTAAGAAAATGCATAGTATACAATTTTGATAAATTTCCCTATATTTATAATTTTTTATATTTCATACATGATATTTACTTATATTGTACATAAAATAATATAAAAGCTTTGACTAATTAATTAAAAAGATAAAATCAATAATTCTTTCAAATTTGGTTATAGGGAATTATATAAAATCACTACAATTTATGAATCTAAAGATTTAAATGTACACTTTATTGATAATTTGCTGAGCTCTCTTATTTGATTACGAGCAAAATGTGAGCCAAAGACTTGATGCAAAATGTGAGGTCGATGACACATATAGCAGCAGCTCTGGAACTGATAAGGACAATGACATAGCCTTGATGACCTGACAGTGTAAAAGCTTCCTAAAACAAAAGCAAAAGCGCTACCACCACAAAAGTAAAGGTAAAAAAGGTAAATTTAATAAAGTTTCTTCTGATGTTGTGAGTTTTGAATGCATCTGAGGTTTTATTGCCCCAATATTAAGAGCCACCCAACAAATGAGAAGGGTAAGGATAAGCAAAATATAAGAAGGGGAAAATAAAGGACATAAAAAGCCTTCTAGGTAAACTCAACATGTGACTCATTTGAGCAAGAATCAGAAGAGGAGGTAATAAATCTATATTTAATGGCTAATAATATAATTGTTAACTCTAATTAGGAAGCGGTATGTGAGTTATCTTATAATGATTTTTTCCCAATTTTTGAGCAAATGCACGACCCTTATAAGAAAACTCAAAAAATACATATTAAAAAAAATAACTTTTTTATTTGAAATGTGATTTTGACATGTTAGTTAGAGAGCATGCTAATATTAAATTTGAATATATCATATTAGATAAGGAGCGTGCTTCATTATTAGATAAGTTTGGTGAGTTAAATAGAAAGCATATTGAGCTAATCAAGTTACATCATATATCCCAAGGAAGAGGCACTATCTCCCACATAAGTTATTGAACCTATTTCCAGGGGTTAGGTGCTATTCTTATGGCATTCTAGAACATATAGCATGCACTTGCACTATACACCATAGAATACACCTAGTTTGGAGGCCCAAAGGTTCATCACAACATAGAATGTATAACATTCATTTATTAAAGCATAAGTTGGAACCTAAACTCACTTGGTTCCCCAAATCTTACATTTGATTTACTTTGTATGGATGTTCTCACAAGAATTCATAATGTGTTAAATATTTTGAAATTAAAAATTATTTTTAAATTATTTTGAAATCTCCTTGGGTGACCAGTGGATGTCCCGTAAATATGAACATTAAATTGTTTTTTTAATTATCATATTTTAAACTTTTATATTTATTTATTGGATGAGTTGTTCAAATTTAAGAGATTGTTGCCTATCAATATGGTCTTTTTTTCATAAGAAGGGAGATCGAATAAGTAGGCAAACATGCTTAGGATGTAGATGGTGAGAAGCTAATGTTAATGGTCAATGTAGGTGGGGGCATGAGTCGCTTGATTATTGGTTTCATGTGATAGGTGTTTGTTAATGTTGATAGTTAATAAATGTCTATATCATGCTATTAAAATGAGAGAGAGATAGAAATTTTGAAGTGTTAGGAAAAACTTGATTGGAATTGGCTCGGACCTTGGCTTTAAAGGATTGGTAATAGATAAAAGAAAAGGGTGAATGGTGTTTTGATGGTTTTAAGGGTATAGAAGGAGTGTAGGACGTTATTATGGTTGATGTGGCGGTGGATAAAATTAAAATATGGAGATGGTGATAGAGTTGAATCATATAGAGAAAAACACTCAAATCATCTAAGTCAAAGGATTTTGATCGACCATCATGCCCCACTGCATAAAATTTAATATGTAAACTTTGTTAATTCATTCAATGATTGATGAAAAAGGAGTACAATATATGATTATATAAAATTTTAATATAATATAATTCAATTATTCATTAATAATGATTTCAACCAAGCCATGAAAGAAAGTGGGGTGGTTCTTATTGCAATCAAATTTATAAACTAAGGATCTAAGATTACAACATGTATATGTATAATAAGAGGAAGTGGTGTGTCATTATTCTCAAGGAGAGAAATCTCATTAGGCATGTTAAGAGGGGAGAGATCAAGTAAAGGTAAACTAAAGATTTGAGATAACAAGTATGTATATCTTAACCGACAAAGGTATAAGAGAAGCCTCATTAGTGAGCTGATTAAGATATCTATTAGATAACTCACTCAATTTGTTGGAGAGTCAATCATTTATATGAATCTCAAAAAGAAAAGTCATAACTTCCTTCTTAAAAAGGAAGTATGAGAACTAAGAAAGTGCATAATTTACCACACAAGTAAGATTAAAGATTTGATATCATATTGAACCTGTGTAAATCAAATAATAATAATGCATTACCTTGCTTAGTGAGGGTTGTCTCATCAATCAACTCACAATAGGATGTGTGAATAGTTCAAACATATGATATAAGAGCTTAATAAATATGCGAAGGGGTGTAGCATCCTTCTTAGAAAGATTAAGGTTTTTAAAATGTGTGCCTAAGATAAATGAATAACCATGGCCATCATAAAAGATATCTAAATAAGCTAGATAGACATGGTCATCCTATTTCATATTTAAAGTGCGAGGAATCATAACTAGAATGAATGATTATGAAATAGAGATTAATAAGCGAATAAAGTAAATTCAAATATAGGCTTGCATTATATTTATCTCTGGAGACAAACTTGATCTTAAAGATTGACTCATGAAGATCATGCTAGGGTTTCTTATCTAGCAGTTTGCAAGGGAATAATTTAATGACCATAATTTTGTGCTTAGTGCCGTATCAGAAGACGTAAGTACTACATAAATAATGATAAGGTGCATTCACGTCCAAACCTCATTTGTTGCATAGAATGACATAGATATGCCTACGAGAAGATCATTGCACCAATTTATAATCTCCATACTACTTAATAAGGATTAATCATATTTTGCTAATAAACAAAGATGTGTTGTTGACCTACTTAATATGGAATGGTTTATGAATATAATGTGACACATAAAAAAATGCCTTTTATTTTTTTATTTATAAAATGATACTTATGCAATAACGTTTATAGTGGAAATAAATTTTATTTTATTAAAATATTATTTTACAACAAATCAAATGAGACCTAACAGCAATCACAATCAACACAAAGTGAATATCTTAGGTGGATTACTAATTAAGAGGTGGTTGGTTTCCTTCTAACTCTGTTGTTAAGCCCATGTGTTAATCCAACATCAAGCAAGAACATTAATGTAAAGCTCATAATTAATTTAAAGTGGGTCCCAGCTATTGATGATATCAAGATTTTTTTTTAGGTTTGGGTCATTTAGAAAAATTAGAACCCATATATCTAATAATTATAGATTATTGACCATTTAAAAAAATAGAAAAATTAAAATGAATTTTAAAAATATGCAAAAAATTCTATTTAAAATTTTTCATGCTACAAACTATTTTTATAAAATTAGAAACATCTTACGAAACAAAAATTATCTTATGATTCTATTAAAAAAAATGTTTTTAGGCATAAATGTCTGCTATAAAAATAAAAAAATTTGACAAGGGTGACTAGAGGAAAAATTTTCTCTTATATGGTTCATAAAAAAATAAAAATAAAAATAGCTTTAGATATTTTACTGACATTTACTAAAGTCTACTAAGCCATCTTATTGAGTCCTTTTACAGCCAATATAAATAGGCCCAATTCAATGGGAAATCAAAGTGTTGTAAGCCTGTAACTCATTACTGATATATTTTAATAAATTGGGGACCTTTTTGTTTACTTTCGATTTTATATAAGAATGGGAGAGTAAAATCATTAAATTATATATATATATATGAGCAACTAAATTTCCTATGAATCATTATAATCAAATTTATCATAAAAAAATATAGAATTTGCATAGTTTATAAGACTTAAGATTAGAGAGAGTCATGTTGGATAATTTGAACACATAAAACGTCTTTCACCTGATGATCTAGTTAATGGAGTAGACAAGGGCGAAATCGACCTTAATTATTGTGTGTGTGTGGGGGGGGGGGGGGGGGGGGGGGGGGTGGGGCCTCGAATTTGGCTCAACCTTTCACTACAAGAAAATGGGTCACCATTTCTTATAATTAATTAAGTTAAAAAAAATGATGTAATTGATTAAGCATACAATTTTCTACAAAATATATGTTAGAGTTGATTAATCATTTAAGATTAATTATTTGATTCAACAATGACGTCATCATTATTAGCTTTATCCCAAATATCAAAGATGTTTGGATCATAAATTTTGATACCAAAAAACAAAGAAACATGAACCTTAAGGCAAGTTAGATGGCTCCTAGTCATTGGCTCGGATCCCTAAGAGCAACCCCCATTCTCCTCTCAGCTTTACATGGTTTTATCTGCCCATTTTTTTATCACCAGAAATAACACAAGGAGGGAGGTTTTGCATGAGAAAACTATAATTAGGCTTTTGGGAGTATATCTAGCAAAGTAAAGATCTTATCTTGCAACTCATTCAATCATTTCCATAGTTATTTCATGCTTATTGACTAAGATTAGACAAAGAAATCCTAATTCACATGTTTCTTGAAATCCTAATTCTTGCATGAAGTTGTCTTTCATTAGAAAACTCAAGTCCTCATCATAGATCCCTAACTCTAATCATGAATCTTTCATGCATGAAAAGCTAAGGCTTTTAAGAAACCCTAAGGTCCACTTAAAGCCTTCATTCCTATCGATTTAATAAGTCTTCCACAACACAATTTTATATTGGTGGTATCAGAACATACACCCAATTACAAATCATTCATTACTTCCACCAACATGTGACTAATCGGAACTTTTAAGGTATTAATAAAATGAAGATGAATGATGCACAAAGACATCTGAATTCAAAACCTATAGATTTTACTTGCTTTGTTCATATTGTGCATGTTGAAGACTCAAGAGATGCAAATGTGCCAGCACAACCATATCTTCCATGGAAACCAAAGCTTCAAGAAAGGGCATTTGCATGACTACTCAAACAAAGTTATGAGGACATCGACAAACGTTTTCGATAGGTCTATCGGTGTAAGAATCATAGATCGACGGCTAAGATTCACGATCTTTATTTTGATGCATTTATATATTATGTTATGTTTGTTTGCTAGTTCCGTTTGTACCATTTTACTTAAGTCTATCGGAGTTGTAGCCCAAGGGGCATTTGTGTATTTTCTTTATTTTATTTCACGCCTATATATTGAGGCCCCATATATTGTAAGAGGATGATGAATGATTAATGAAAATTTTCCTTTGTTTCTTCTTCTTCTTCTTGTGTGAGCACTTGAGAGAAGGGAGAGAGAGCTCAAGATGAGCAAGCGCAATACCCACCAATCCTTGGAAGGGTCCGCGACTGATGTAGGCAAAGGGGAGTCAACTCATTTGCCTAATTCTTGGATTGTTGGGTTGGCCTTGGCTGCTTGGGTTTGGGCTATTTTCTTTGGAAGCTACTTGGTTCTAGCTCATAAATGTTTGAGCTAATGTTTATCTCATTATTATGAAAAGGTCTTCTTTATGTTAGCTCATTGTGGAGTTGGATTTGTCTTTTCTCCTTCTTTGTGTATCCTGAGTTTCTTCCTGGTGCTGTTTCTCGTGGCTGGTTCTTCTTGCTTTTTGGTTGTTGGTTCCATTTCCTGTGCTGCCCCTTCAGTTCCTCCTCTGGCTGCTTTCCCGTGGCTACTTTACCTGGTTCATGTGTTGCCTTTTCGGGTTTTTATATGGCTATTTGGGTGTTGTTTTGGACTGACTGTTGGTCTTCCATTTTTCCCTTTTTAATTAGTTTAAATGGGGGAAACTTTGGCTATTTAGCAGCCCCCTTTTTTCCTATAAATATAAGGTGTTTTGGCAAATAAAAGAGGAGATCATGATGTGATTTAGGGAAGCCAAAACCTACTGGTTTCTTCGTGGAAAAGCTTGCAAGCTTGTTCCATTCCTCTCTTCTCTTACAAAAGCTTGCGAGATTGTCTTATCGGCTTTTTATCTCTTTCTTCTCTCCGCAAGTTCGACGCCACCTGTATCTTTCTTATCGATGGATGGAATTCAAGTTTAGGTATTTAATTTTATGTCAAAGTTTGTAAGCATCATTTGTAAGTGTCATTTATAGTATAAAAGTTGTATTTTGTCTAGTTTTTAGTATTTTCTTGTAATTTTCTATTTCCTAGGAAGTGTAGGTTTTTTCTTGCAAAAATTTAACATTATTTTCCTAATTTTTGCTTGCATCAGCGACTCATGGTTTTTTTTAGTTTCTTTTACTCTTCACCTCCTTTTCCCCACCCCACCTGCCTGCTCCCCTAGCCTCAACTACCAGCTATCTTCCCCCTTCCCAAATCACCCCACAACTCAACCACCAAAACCCTAGTCGTCGGAAAAACTCCTTTCCCCTCCCCAACCTGACCCCAATCCCTCCCTCTTCCCCTTGCCGCCGGCCACCTCATTGCTCCCCATCATTATGATGATTCCAATCATCCTAATGACTCTCTAGACTGGCTCATGCAAATAAAAGAAATATTTGAATTCATTTGAAATTCAAATCTAAATTTCAAATACTTTCCATATTTAAAAGTCTAAATAAAGAAAGTATCTAATCATTAGTCCAATTGGAAATTATATTAGACTGGATTTATTATTAGTTTTCCTAATTTACAAAGACTTTTTTGGAAGCTAATAACTCTCTCCCCAATCCCCTCCTCTCCCTTGTAAAGCCACCGACCCCCATTATGGGCTTCACCCATTATTCCTACTTAGTACCTAAGCCCTATTTGAAATTTGAATTTAATTTCAAAACGATTCCCTCCAATTTTACTTAAATTAAAATTAAATTTAGATTATCTAATCTCAAACTCTTCCTAATTTAAACCCTAGCCACCTCCTCCTCTTCCCCAAGCCGTGCCACCCATCTCCCCAAACCATCGGCCTCCCTCTCCACTGCTACCTTCTCTCCCTCTTCTCCCTACTTGTACTCTCCCCTCTCTCATGTCAATGGTGCATGGCAGATCCTGAGGTCGACCACGGTCTTGCCTACAACGCCCAAGGGAAAATCGACATTCTCCATTCCCCTTTCTACGAGCCTGATTCAGAGTATGACGAATCGGTGGAGGACTACGTCAACTGAATCCTCTACTGTTTAGCAGAGACGATTGATCTTCAAAAACCTAAGACGCCATGGCTAATCATCGGTCACCCGCCACCTCCTCCACCGGCAGCTACTTTTGCATTAACGAAGGTCTTTGGCGCCATCTTCCTAGTGGTAATCTCCGTCCTTATATGGTTCGTCTTTCTCCGCTAATGCCTAAGAGTGAAAGAGTGAGAATGTACTCAAGGTGAACTTCTCATTTTTAAGTGTTGGGTTTGTTATGACCATATAACATTTACCATTGTCTTTGGATGTTTTATTGAATTGTTTGGCTAATCTCAATAACACTTCTTTGCCTAAAGCAAGTTAAAAATTTTGAATTATGAAATCTATCTTTATTGCAAGCAATAATTCTATTGACACGTTTTGATCAATTAATCATTTTAATTTCTCAAGTAACTCCTACAAGTTTTACATCATAAAGAGTTTATTTACCCCAAGAGAGTTTAGGCGAGGTAAGACATTTCAATTTTTTTTTCATATTTTCTAATACTTTAAGGTTATTTTTAAATTATGATTAACTTTATTTTAAATTAGAAGATAGGTTTTCCAAGACTCGTCTAAATTTAAATTTAAATAAGTTATATTAAATATAGAAACCTTATTCCTATAAATATATTTTCAATTGCTTGCAATTTGATAAGCAATTACAACTGAAATTTTGAAAATATTACATACTTTATTTTCTCTCCTCATGTCTCCTCTCTTTCCCTCTACATGTTCTTAGTAGTTTTTACTAAGTGATTC
Source organism: Dendrobium nobile (assembly GCA_022539455.1). Taxonomy (NCBI): domain Eukaryota; kingdom Viridiplantae; phylum Streptophyta; class Magnoliopsida; order Asparagales; family Orchidaceae; genus Dendrobium; species Dendrobium nobile. The sequence goes on along the minus strand of CM039722.1, from coordinate 20,936,821 downwards.
CCTAGAATCAATCTATCCTTAGCATGAATAGCAATTCTCAATCCCCCACTCAAAGATCTGTCATATTACTAAAAAAACCTATTTCTACCATCCTCTGCCTAAACAGGTTATTTCAAGTCCAACTAAAGAGAAGGAAGACAAAAAATCAAGAAAGAGTTTATCATCAAAGCAGCATCAAGTAATTAAAAATCGATTAATCTTCATTAATGTTAGGTCTTGAAGGAGAGGAGAGGGTTCCCGCATATAGAATTCAATGTTGTAAGGAAAAATAACATGAATTTTGGCTCCAAATTTATCTATGCATGATAACATAACCTTTACTAGGATGTATGGAACAAGTCTAACAAAGAAAAAGGTCAAAGAAAAAAACAACTAGAGAGAGAAGCTCTAGTATCTTACTAAATCTCTATCAAAATGTTGAATACGATGTGAAAAAGAAATAATTAGAATGTGTCAAAATATAACTAAATCTTATTAAATGTGTCAAGCTCATCCTTTAAACACCTTTATTAGTTTAAGTTAAAGTTTAGTGCTTCAAACAAGCTACATTTCAGCAATACAAAAAAAGTTACACAACAAAGCTCAATAATGCTTTTTTGTAAAAAATGTCGTCTCTCTAGATATTTGCTCTTAAAATAACACTTAACATGAGATAAATCCTCGTGTTTAGGGCAAGATTTTTTGCAAAACTACTCCCTTTGATAAACTTTGATGAGAATTTCATAGCAAGATCCCTTCGCAAGATCAATGAAAGGTTCATTGGTGAGTTCATTCTGAGTAGCCGAGTATTTTTTACGACTTCAATTGTTAAGTTCATTGGTGAGTAGATAATCTCCATCAAAGTCCTTTGTTTTATGACAATTTAATTTTGATGACTAAAATGTAAAGCTAGGGGTATGGTCAGAATTCTTTTCCATAAAGGGCGAGAAGATAATTTCCATCAAAGACCTTCGTTTAGTGTACAATAATTCCCTAATTCCTTTGTCTCTTCCATAAAAGCCAAGAAGAACATTTGAATGAATCACATAATCCCAATTCAACTTGGATGTTATTATTCTATTGATTCTTTCATGCTTCTTCAGATTTGACAGATGGAAGATACATTGGTATAAGTTATGTAATAATCCTTAGACCAGTCTTAGAGATCTTTCATTGCTCTTCACTAAGCTTTCTTAAGCCCTTGAGAAATCAAGAAAATTAAGCACACCAACAAAAAAATTCTAAAATTAAGTTGGAGAGTTTTTAAATGTTGGAGAAGCATAGAGCTACTCATGAGTTATTTTCTCCTTTGTCTTTAAAGAAGATAAGGTTGAACCAACTGAAGAAGCTAGGGGGACGATCAAAAAGAAAAATTTGTTGGAGATAAGAATAAGTGATCTTCTATGAACACCTATTCCTATAAAAAATATAAGTAGCAATTTTTCTGTCTGGGACTTCCTTGACGAAGCTATCAAAAAAATTACTTTAGCAATACAAGTTGTGTATTTATGTCAAGCAATGTTCCAGTTTATGGGAAAATTTCTTCTTCTAAAGAAAAATATGTTAAAAAATCCCCATTGATGAGTAAGTTTATAGGCAAAGAGATAGTTCATCATGTATCCATGAATGAAAAGAGTCAAAGTCTGAAACACATGGAAATTATAAAAAGTTTGGCCCAAAAATAAGTCCCTAACTTTGGAGTTATTCATGTCGATCCAAGTGAGCAGCTTTTAAAAGCTATTCAAAGATTTTGAATCTATGAAGGAAATGGTACTCAACCTTCAAACCGGCTACAGCCTTGAGAAGATAAAATTTGCATTGGGGTTCACTCAACTTGAATTTTTTGGGAGAACCAAGAAGATTCTACTTAGCAATTTGAAGGAGAAGCGTGATGCTTTATTTGGCCATTCTAATATTCAATCAATAGAAGTTGCTAGAGATATTCATCAAGAACCAAATGATTTAAATAATGAAGTCAATTTATTACTAAAATTTGTGGTGCCTCCCCAAATTAGTCAATTCATTTGAGATGCATATTTATTGATTTTATACTTGATTCCTCATGAAATTTGGCCCCAGAAGTCACACTTGATCCCATTCCCAAGTTAATGTCAGGATGAACTACACATCATTGCATAATGAGTTTAGGAAACTTGCAATTGCCAAGTTCATTGATGAGATCATTTCTCCTGGCAATTTAAGTTTGTGACGAGTTGATTCAGGCAACTTTAGTTTTATAATGAGTTTATTTAGGGGGCTTTAATTAAATGTTTCCTTGGATGACTTAAAATCTCATAGTAAGGTGATTGAAGTGCTTGACAACTTGATTGAATCCGGCGCATAATCATATTGAGTATTGAATAGCTTGGCCTTGGCAAATTTTGGTGTGCATGGCTAAAGATTGGTACCTTGAATTTGTTGATAAAAAAAAACATTATTAATCAAAATAAGAACTAATTAAAATATTGAATACTAACAAATGACATGGCAAATACTTCATATTAAGTTAGTAATAAATATCATTTTCAACCACCTTTAGGAATCCAATTTGACTCAAATTGCAACAACCTTGGGTAAGTTTCAAGTCAACTTTCCTTCAAGTATGGATTCAAAGTTTCCTAATAAATAAGAGCCAATTTGATTCTCAAATTGAGTAAGAATAAAGCCAATATAACACAATTATGCACTTAACTAAACGGACAATAATACATAACCATTAGAATTCAAAGCAAAGATTGAAACTACTAAACGACAAGAGGGGCGGTGAATTGTAAAAGTTTTTTTCTTAATAAAATTAACCCTAAACAAGAGTTCTATTTTTTTGTTGTTTTTGAAATTTTAGAACAAAGATTTATGCAATTTTACTTTCACAAAAATTTCACATGCAATAGATATGACAAATTTAAAATGCAAGCAAAAAGTAAACAACGATAAGGAAAGAACACACCAAGAGTTTTATAGTGGTTCGGTCAAAATATGACCTACGTCCACTCCCCGGAGTCCTCCACTCCGGGATTTTCACTATCAAAATAGTTCTCCTTTTGCCCCCCTCGGCAAGGCGGAGAAGCCTGTACAAACCTCCCTTTCACCGACCCGGCGTGGCGGAATACCAAACTCTGTTTTCGCCCTCCTGGCGACGGCAAAGAACCTTCTCATTTTTCTCCCTCCTGGAGAAGGCAGAGAACCTCGAGGTAACGGATGTAGACGAGCCTTTCCCTTGGAGATCCTCCCTCAAATCCTTCTCGGGCCACAGGAGGAGCAAGATGCAGCAAGCTTGGAGCAACCGTGTGATCTCCCTCACACCTCTTCTCCCTCACAACGCTCACCTCCTCCTTCCTCTCTCAACCCTCAAGAAATTCTCTAGAGTTTTCTCCCTTGGAAATCCCTCTCTAACCACGTTCACCCTCTCTGTAAATCTTACTGAAAAAGAACTTGATTGATATCTAAAAAAAAGGCTCCAAAAACCTCTAGATTCAAAAGTAGCCGTTACTGTTCGTACAGTACGATTCCACATCGTACAGTACGATCTTCATAATCAGACGTCGTCCTGGTACGAAGATGTACGAACAGTTCAAAAACAGTTCGTACTGTACGATATAAAATCGTACGGTACGATCCAACAAGATACTATTCGTACAGGACGATGGTCTGGACGATCGGATGTCGTCTCTGTTCATCGTATGGTACGATCCAGTTCGTACAGTACGATGTTCAAATTTTAATTAGGCCTGAATTACATGCACTAATCACGGGTTAATTTAAGTAAGTATTAAAAATAGATCGTACAGTATGAACTGGTTCGTACAGTACGAACGGCGCAAAATCACTTACTTAAATTAAATCACGGCCAGGGTTTTGGATCTGAACATATCGTACAGTACGAAAGACTTCGTACAGTACGATCTATTCACAGAATTATCCACATAGCATGGATCGTACGGTACGAAATAAAATCGTATAGTACGATCTCCAGAGAAGAATTTTAGTTACATTTTGCAGTTAAAAAAAACTCTCCCCCTGTGTGTGTGCATGGTTGCTCTTACTCTTACGCATTTTGTGGCCAGACTCAATAAAGTAAAAATACAATAAATGAAAAATACAATGTTTGACTCATACTCCTAATCTACCCGGTCTTGAGTCTTCCTTTCTTTCTGAGTCACTTGTGATCTTCCTGAAATGTTAGTGCTCAAGGAAAATAACAAATAAAATAATATTCAATGAAAAGCTGTTCCAAAAACACTCATTATTTGGCATCATCAAAATCTCAAACTCGGGGTCATGGGTTGCAACAATCTCCCCCTTTTTGATGATGTCAAATAATTTGTTGCAAGTAAGCAAGAAAAACATTTCTTTTGTTTTGTTATTTTTTTTTTTTTTAAAATAAACACAAGAAAGAAAAAAAAGGATACAACAAGCAAGTACAAAACAAACAGAAATGCATTTAGATAATCAGGCATTACAACATTACAACAAACTTCTCCCCCTTTTGACAACACAAAAAGGAGGAGCAACTAAAAGCACAAAAGCAAAAAGAAGAGAAAAACTACAATGCAAACACAGACAATCTAGTCAGACGGGTCCTGATCAGTTGGTGGTGGAGGTGGATTTGGCTGAAAGTATTGAAATAGAGTATCGAAGCGGTGATCAATTGCAGTAAAACGCTCTCCAAACCATTGCATATCAGCCTCGTGTTGCTGATGTTGTTCTTGAATATGCAGGTCGAGACGAGTCTGCAGCTGGTCGAAGCGGGCGACTAAATCATCATTTGGGTGTGCTGGTGCTGGAGCTGGTGCAGGTGCTCGGGGTGCGGCATGGCGTCGTGGTCGAGCTGGAGCTGCGGCTGGTGCATCTTCTCCTTCTTCTTTATCAAAGACGGGTTCTTCAGGCTCATGTCCCCGATGAAAGAGGATACGGAAGGAAGCATCCGTATAAAAAATAGGAAGCATGTCGGGTTCACCAGGGTAGGATAATTGATATTTTTGGTAAAGGATATATCCTATTAGGTGACCAAGAGCCAGATTTTGTTTCCGTCGAGTGGTGGGAAGACGAACAAAAGTCATGTGCCGAATATAGTTGCTAATCAAATCGACCTCATCAAACTTAATGTTGGACATAATAAGGTAGGTAGCGACTGACAAGGTAGGGGTCAGATTGATGCGGTCGCCACCTTTGGGTATGATAGAGGTTCGAAGAACATGTTGAATTATACGGGCATTTCGGATTAAGGATTGGACTAGAGGCTAGTGTTGATGAAAAACAGTATTCTTAAGGACTCTATTTACATCGCTCCAATCAAAATCATCGGTAAGAAACGAGCGAACCAAAGGTCCTTCAGTGGACAGCCCAATATGTTGGGCGATGTCGGCTCTAGTTATTTCAACGGGGCGGCCACAGACCAAGGAGTGAAAAGTGGTGTTATCGACGGTGTAGGTGAGGTTGGCGAGAAATTCAAAAAGCAGTTCAGAATTGTATGGAAACGCTACGGTGAGTAGGAATTGAAAGGTGGTGGAGGCAAATAGGCCCATTACCTCGAAATTTAGAGCATCCTGATTAAGCATTTTTGAGGGGGAAATTTTGCAGGCTTTGTATCGGTAGTAGGCTTCCTCATTCTCACTATTCAGAAAGTGATCAGGTTGACGACTGGATGAGGACGAGCTTCCGGTAGTCATCCGACCTAGTTTAGACATTGCAGGAGGGCACGAAAACGAAGTGAAGGCTGAGTGAGGAGAGGGTTGAGTGAATTGAACAGCCTAGGCAAGGGTATTTATAGGAATTTCCGGAAATCGTATAGTACGATCTGGGATCGTACAGTACGATATCCAATTAATATTCTAACCGGTCGTTTCGGGAAAAGGCAGACAAATCGTACAGTACGATACATATCGTACAGTACGATCAGGCGAATATCGATCGTCCCGAGGCCCTCAGTACGACTTTTGACCAAAAGTTTCGTACTGTACGAATAGGTGGATCGTACAGTACGATACATAATAAATATCGTACCGAACAGCTTTAACTCAAATTTGTCCTTTTGTGATGATGTGGATCGTACCGTACGAAGCGAATGTATCGTACAGTACGATACTCAATAATGTCGTACCAAAGAGCTTTAATTCATCCCAATCCGTTGCTGACGTGGATCGTATCGTACGAAGAAGAGGAATCGTACAATACGGTAGGCAAGTATCGTACAATACGATGTTTATCATACAGTACGATCAACAGAGCTGAAATCTGCCAATTGGTGGATGCATGTAGATTGTGATATATCGTACAGTACGATATATATATCGTACCGTACGATGAACAGTCAATGTTAGTGTTAGTGTGGTTAGTGTGTGGTGATCAGGAGCAGCCCTAAAGATTTTTTTTTTTTTGTTTTGTTTTGTTTTTTTTTTGTTTTTTTTTTTTTTATGCATTTATATCTATGACACCTAATCTAGTCCTCAAGGTGCTAAATGTGTCAAAAGCTAATGGTTTTGTGAATATGTCTGCCAATTGATCTCCTGTAGCGATGTGATGTAATTCTATATCTCCCTTAGCGACGTGATCTCTAATGAAATGATGTCTAATGTCTATGTGTTTCGTTCGAGAGTGTTGAATAGGATTCTTAAAGATACAAATTGCACTTGTGTTGTCACACATGATCGAGATGGTTCCAACAGGTAGTCCAAGATCAAGAATTTGTTGTTTTAACCATAGTACTTGTGCAACACAACTTCCTACTGCAATATATTCTGCCTCGGCTGTGGAAAGTGCTACTGAGTTTTGCTTCCTACTGGACCAAGAAACTAATGATTGTCCGATGAATTGGCAGGTACCAGAGGTGCTCTTTCTATCTATCCTACTTCTGCAAAGTCAGAATCTGAGTACCCTAGGATTTCAAAGGAAGTGCTGTGTCTGGGATACCAAATTTCTAAGTTTGGGGTGCCTAGTAGATATCTAAGAATTCTTTTGACAGCAGTTAAGTGAGACTCTTTAGGATCGGCTTGGAAACGGGCACAAAGGCACACACTAAACATTATGTCCGGTCGACTGGCAGTCAAGTAAAGAAGGGATCCAATCATTCCTCTATATTTTTTATGATCTACTGATTTTCCACTAGGATCCTTATCTAATTGGATTGTTGAACTCATTGGGGTGTTCATGGGTTTTGCACTATCCATTTCATATTTCTTTAAAATATCCTTAATATACTTTGATTGGCTAAGAAAGGTTCCATTATCCATTTGTTTTACACTAAAGCCAAGAAAGTAATTAAGCTCTCCCATCATGCTCATTTCAAACTCATTACTCATTGTTTTTGAAAATTCATCGCATAAGTTTTTATCCGAGGATCCAAACAAGGTGTCATCTACATATATTTGAACAATGAGAATTTCTTCTTTGACCTTTTGTAAAAAGAGTGTAGTATCTACACTACCCTTTTGAAATCCTCTATCCAAAAGAAATGAGCTAAGTCTTTCATACCATGCTCTAGGTGCTTGGTTTAATCCATATAGTGCCTTTTTTAATTTGAATACATGGCTTGGAAAATGTGAGCTTTCAAATCCGGGGGGTTGCTCAACGTAGACATCTTCCTTAATTACCCCGTTCAAAAATGCACTCTTTACATCCATCTGATATAACTTAAAGTTCTTGAAGCAAGCAAAAGCTAAGAGCACTCTTATGGCTTCTAGTCTAGCAACCGGGGCAAAGGTTTCTTCAAAGTCTATTCCCTCAATCTGGTTGTACCCCTTAGCTACTAGCCTTGCTTTATTCCTTATTATTGTTCCTGAATCATTCACCTTATTCTTGAAGACCCATTTTGTTCCAACAACACTCTGCTCTTTAGGTCTCTTAACTAACTCCCAAACATCATTCCTGATGAATTGGTTCAGCTCTTCTTGCATTGCTAGAATCCAAAATTCATCTCCTAAGGCTTGATCTATACTTGTAGGTTCTATCATAGAGATGAAAGCTGAGTGACTAACCTCCTTCCTAAGTCCATGCCTAGTTCTTACCCCTTCTGATGGGTCTCTTAAAATTAACTCTTTAGAATGACTAGAAGAATATCTCCATTCTCTAGGCAAAGCTTCCTGAGATTCGACCCTTTCTTCTAAGGTCATAGTCTCTACTCCTTGAATTGCCTCTATTTCATCATCTTCAATTTTAGTTTCTGAGGGCATATCTGATTCATCAAATACCACATGGGTGGATTCTTCTACTACAAGGGTTCTCTTATTAAAGATTCTATAGGCCTTACCTACAGAAGAATAGCCTAAGAAGACACCCTCATCAGACTTGGGATCGAATTTTCCTAAGGGATGTTTACCATTATTTAAGATGAAGCACTTACACCCAAAGACATGTAAATGTGAAAGGTTTGGTGTCCTACCCATAAGAAGTTCATATGGAGTTTTATTCAGCTTCGATCTAATGTTTACTCTGTTCAAAACATAACAGGCTGTGTTGACTGCTTCTGCCCAAAAGTATTTAGGAAGGGTATACTCCGCTAACATTGCCCTAGCAGCTTCTACCAAGGTTCTATTTTTCCTTTCTACTATGCCATTCTATTGGGGTGTTCGAGGGGCTGAGAAATTGTGTTCTATTCCTATCTCTTGACAGAATGACTCAAACCTATCATTTTGGAACTCTCCACCATGATCGCTATGGATTGTTGATATTTCACAACCTAATTTTCGTTGAATCCATGTGGAGAAAACTTTAAATTCCTTAAAAGACTCATTTTTGTGTGCTAAGAATCTTACCCAAGTAAATCTAGTGAAGTCATCTACAATCACAAATCCATAATTCTTTCCACCTAGACTAGCTGTACTAACGGGTCCAAATAAGTCTATGTGTAGAATTTCTAGTGGCCTAGAGGTGATCACGTCTCTAATTGAGTGAAAGGATGATTTGACTTATTTTCCTTATTGGCAAGCATCACATAAGTGATCCTTGGTGAATTCTAACTTAGGTACACCTCTAACTAGGTTTTTCTGAGTGATGTTTCTAAGAGTTTTCATACTAGCATGGCATAGTCTCCTATGCCATAGCCACGAGTCATCAACTATTATTTTCAAGCAAAATGATTTTGAGTTATCTACACGATCAAGGTCTAATATGTAAACATTGTTCATTCATTTTCCTTCTAAAATTACTTCATCAAATAAACTAATCAGGCATTTATCAGTAAAAAATTTAACATCAAAACCTTTGTCACACAGTTGACTAATGCTAAGTAAATTATGTTTCAAACCATCAACTAGTAGAACATTTTCAATTAAAAAATTCTTAGCATTACCAACGATACCTGAGCCTATTACCTTCCTGGTAGTGTTGTCTCCCAACGTTACTTTACCTCCAGTTTTTGTCTCCAATAGGATGAACTTCTTCATATCTCCAGTTATGTGTCGTGAGCAGCCACTATCCAGGTACCACATGCTCTCACTAGGTCTTTTGTGAGAGCATCCCTACAATTTCATTCAAAGATTAGATTTGGGAACCCAAGTGAGTTTGGGTTCCTCCTTATGCTTGCATGAATGAGATGTATGCATGTTATGTTGTGATGGATGCAGTTTAGGTCTCCATACTAAGTGTGTCCTACGGTGAATTGTGCATGTGCGGGCTATGTGACCTAGCATGCCACAAGAGAAGCACCTAACACCAGGAAATGGGTTTACTAATCTATGAGGGTGGTGGTGCCTCTTCCTAAGGTTTTGTGATGCATGCTGTGTTGGGGATTTTCTAGGATGGCCTATCTTGAGTGATGCAATTTCATTTTCTAGTTCTTTTATTTTTTCACTATAAGTTTTATTTTGAGCAGTCAATCCATCAACTTCTATCAATAGCAAGTGCTCACTATGATCTACTTCTAATGCAAGTGTACCTAGTTTTTCAAACTCTACATCTAGTTCAATATGTGATGTTTTCAAGGATTCATACGCTTCAATTAGTTCAATATGCTTCTTATTTAATGCATCATACTCATCAAGAAGTAACATGTGATCTTTATCTAAATCAGAATTTTCTTTAACTAAGTTAGCATGCTCAATTTGTAAGGAACTGAATTCAATATTAAGTTTAGCATGCATTTTCTTCAGTTTCCTATACGAGTCATGAATATTCTCAGAAATAAGCAATAATTCATCATAAGAAAGTTGACATACCTCATCCTGATCCAATTTATCAAGGTTATCATTAGCCATAAGACAAAAATTTGTTACCTCTTCCTCTGCTTCTTCTTCTGATGATTCTGAGGCAGAGTCGGCCCAAAAAGCTTTCTGTGTCTTTGTCTTTCCTCTCTTGTATTTAACTTTGTCATCTCCTTTCTCCTTTGCTGGTTGACTCTTCAGATTAGGACAATCGGCTCGAAGGTGACCTGGCTTCCTGCACTCAAAGCAAATTGTATCAGATGAAACCTTATTGGACCTTGAGCTCTTACCTTTATTCCAGCTGTTCTGATGACGCTTCTATTTTCTCTTGAAGAAATTTTTGAACTGTCGGGTCATCAGTGCTATTTCATCTTCTTCCTCCCCTGCAGAGCTTTCACTTTCTGAGTTGCTAGCTTTTAATGCCACCGTCCGCTCCTTTTTCTTTTCACCTGCATCACTTTGCCTTTGGCTCACTCCTTGCTCGTATGCAATGAGTGACCCGAGGAGGTTATCAATAGAATAAACATTAAGATCTTTGGACTCAGTGATAGAAGTTATCTTAGCATCATAGGAACTAGGTAGGCATCTAAGAATTTTATTTACTTTCTCAGAATTTGAAATTTCTCTACCTAATGCATGCAAGGATGTCACGATTTGGGTGAACCTAGTGTACATGTCAGAAATTGTTTCGCTAGGTTTCATACGGAATAATTCATAATCATGCAGTAGAATGTTAAGTCTATACTGTTTTACTTCGTTTGTTCCTTCGTATGTAATGCACAGTCTATCCCAAATCTCCTTACCAGAAGCACAAGTAGATACTCTCATATAGTCCTCAGATTTCAATGCACAAAAAAAGCAGTTTAAGCACTTAGCATTCAGTTGGGCTAATTCCCTATCCTCATTGCTCCATTCAATAAACGGTACAGGAGTTTTCAAACCATTAACAATTTTAAATGGTGCAATAACCCATCATTTACTAACATCCACATGCGGTAATCTATGGATTGCAAAAATGTAGACATTCTAATTTTCCAAAAATCAAACGGTATGTTATCAAAAAGTGGTGGACGAGTTATTGAATAACCCTCCGCAGTGTTACGATTCCCAAAATTCGACATGATCATTTTTTTTCAAGGTTTTCTAAAACACTATTTTTGAAAAACTAGCTCTGATACCAATTGAAACTACTAAACGACAAGAGGGGGGTGAATTGTAAAAGTCTTTTTCTTAATAAAATTAACCCTAAATAAGAGTTCTAATTTTTTGTTTTTTTTGAAATTTTAGAACAAAGATTTATGCAATTTTACTTTCACAAAAATTTCACATGCAATAGATATGAAAAATTTAAAATGCAAGCAAAAAGTAAACAACGATAAGGAAAGAACACACCAAGAAATTTATAGTGGTTCGGTCAAAATATGACCTACGTCCACTCCTCGGAGTCCTCCACTCCGGGATTTTCACTATCAAAATAGTTCTCCTTTTGCCCCCCTCGGCAAGGCGGAGAAGCCTGTACAAACCTCCCTTTCACCAACCCGGCGTGGCGGAATACCAAACTCTGTTTTCGCCCTCCTGGCGACGGCAGAGAACCTTCTCGTTTTTCTCCCTCCTGGAGAAGGCAGAGAACCTCTAGGTAACGGATGTAGACGAGCCTTTCCCTTGGAGATCCTCCCTCAAATCCTTCTCGGGCCACAGGAGGAGCAAGATGCAGCAAGCTTGGAGCAACCGTGTGATCTCCCTCACACCTCTTCTCCCTCACAACGCTCACCTCCTCCTTCCTCTCTCAACCCTCAAGAAATTCTCTAGAGTTTTCTCCCTTGGAAATCCCTCTCTAACCACGTTCACCCTCTCTGTAAATCTTACTGAAAAAGAACTTGATTGATATCTAAAAAAAAGGCTCCAAAAACCTCTAGATTCAAAAGTAGCCGTTACTGTTCGTACAGTACGATTCCACATCGTACAGTACGATCTTCATAATCAGACGTCGTCCTGGTACGAAGATGTACGAACAGTTCAAAAACAGTTCGTACTGTACGATATAAAATCGTACGGTACGATCCAACAAGATACTATTCGTACAGGACGATGGTCTGGACGATCGGATGTCGTCTCTGTTCATCATATGGTACAATCCAGTTCGTACAGTACGATGTTCAAATTTTAATTAGGCCTGAATTACATGCACTAATCACGGGTTAATTTAAGTAAGTATTAAAAACAGATCGTACAGTACGAACTGGTTCGTATAGTACGAACGGCGCAAAATCACTTACTTAAATTAAATCACGGCTAGGGTTTTGGATCTGAACATATCGTACAGTACGAAAGACTTCGTATAGTACGATCTATTCACAGAATTGTCCACATAGCATGGATCGTACGGTACGAAATAAAATCGTACAGTACGATCTCCAGAGAAGAATTTTAGTTACTTTTTGCTGTTAAAAAAAAACTCTCCCCCTGTCTGTGTGCATGGTTGCTCTTACTCTTACGCATTTTGTGGCCAGACTCAATAAAGTAAAAATACAATAAATAAAAAATACAATGTTTGACTCATACTCCTAATCTACCCGGTCTTGAGTCTTCCTTTCTTCCTGAGTCACTTGTGATCTTCCTGAAATGTTAGTGCTCAAGGAAAATAACAAATAAAATAATATTCAATGAAAAGCTGTTCCAAAAACACTCATTATTTGGCATCATCAAAATCTCAAACTCGGGGTCATGGGTTGCAACAAACATGATAATAGATACACAAAAAGGATGCTAACCTCCTAATAGATTAAAAACAAATATGGATATAAAAAATTGGCCATTTTCTACCTTTTTTGTTAACTTTTACTACTCCCATTATCTTTCCTTCAATTTGGTATTAGTATTAGCATTCATGCCTAAGATATTTACAGATTTAATAATAAGGATTATTTCATTAAATCTTGAATTTACTTTCCTAATAAACATTAACAAGACATTACATATCACTGAAACCATATGAATACCAGTATAAAAATAAAATTTGATTTCTTCTGCAAATGGCGCATTTAGGTAATTGCGGCTAAACCCTTCTTCACCTTTATTTAGCCTTGCAAATGGTTTTCATCATGGCCCCAGAGAGATTGGCATAATCAAACCAAAGATGTAACAACAAAAGCGCATTCCCTAATTTAAACTCAAGTACCTCAAGAGTGAATGTGGACAAGGCAGTAATGGCCTCTTCGAATGGTATCACCATAAGCTCCTCCAAAAATGATTCCCCTCTATCTTCCTGAATAAAAAAAGAAAAATGTCATCTCTACCTATCCATTGCGCGACACTGAAGTTCCCACATGGCAATCTCAACAAGATCCAAAAATACCAGCGAAAATCAAAAGAAAACATAGATTCTGGTGGATAGAAGCGCTATAAAGAAACATACTAGCAAGAACGACGATACCTGGCCTAAAACCTAGTTTCACTTAGAAGAGCCCAGCCGGACGACAGTAGGAGCCACTGGAGGAATGTGGGACGTTGTAGGAGAAACTACACCATTTAAGTAAAAGTACCACTGCGGTCTCTCTCTTTACTTGTCCACCGGAAGTCACATGTGTTTGTTGGTGGAATTTTAAAAACATGTTTCGAAAAGATTAGTTTTCTTTGGGAGCTTTAAAATTGAGATTTAATTCTAATTCTAAAATCGAATCATCCCGTTAGAAAAATTATATCACCCCGAAGGACGAACATAAAATTTCATAACGGCGTTCAGATTTAGAATTATGAAATTCATCTTGAATATTATGACCGGATGCTAAAGAGAACTTCTTATGGCCACGAAGGGTCAAAATGAGGTTCAACTGAATATCCAGCTACAATATTCAAGAAGTGTGATCATTAGGTTCACATCCAAAGCCTTATCAAAGAAAGATGTATCTCCCCGAAGGGAGAAAATATCATTCGATCATAATTCTTTGAATATGATAATAATGATCACTAATATTTTAAATTTTCCCAAAGAAATCCAATTGAGTTTTGAAAAATCAATTTTTAAAATCAGGTGCGTGTGTGGTTCTAAATCTCCTACGAGCGCAAGCCCTCGTAGTTAATTACATCATAGGAAAACGAGGTCTCCTACGAAAACTCTCGATTAAAATAATGGCAAAATTTTGTTAGAATTTCTAGGAGTGATATCAAAGTATGAATAGAATTATTGGAAAATCAAAAGGGAATGGATCAAAATTGAGCAGTTATTAACAGAGTCAAAGGATGAGAGGTAGGGGACACTTTGAGATTCCAGAACCATCCGGAAGTGTCCCAACTTAATCTAAGTGTTGGGCTTTATGTTTTAGGATTGAAATGAAGCTTTAATTAGAGTTAAGTATTTTATTAGAAATTTGGGACTATATTCCCGAAATTTGGGGTCTTATAATCAAAGATCTGCCCCGGATCCTAAATCTATTTTGGACACTGGACCACAGTCGTCCGATCCTAACTAATGCAGTGCAAGGTCTGGACTTACCCCGGCCTGGATTGGGGAGCCAGCTAACCACCTAATCGATTTAAAATACATGAATCCAGTCTTTTTATGAAAGAATGGTAGGGATGTTGTAATTAAAGTTTTGGAGAGTTGGGGCCGACATCTAGAGACTCTCCTAATTGGCCCCTTTAACTTATGTCGGGTGCTAAAATGCTAAGGACTATGAATTTAAAATTTTGACTCTTTAATTTGTATCTAATGCAATGCATGCTGGTTAACAACCTTAAATCAAATATGCTTGAAAATTTTAAAAACAGGCTTATAAAATAATTTTTTAGAAGACTGGACTTCCCCAGGTCCGGCACCTCGTCCTCATAGGTCAGACTATCCGGACTCTACCCGCAGGCGGGGAAGGGTCTAAAGCAAGGAAAGAGTAATGCAGAAATATGCATGCGACCCCGGGGGCGATCCCCGGCTAATTCCCTAGATTCGTTATCTTTCTATGTTGTTTAGACTCACTAAAATTTTAGACTTTTAAAATTATGAGTAGAAAAGTTTCACACCCTCACGAGCCTCACGTATCCAGGCGAAAACAAAGAGCGGCATGCAATCGCCAAAAAACTAGTAAAAACAAGTAATCCTAGAGGCAATCAAATCATCACATCAAATATAAATTAATTAATAAATGTCCATAGGCAGAATTGCCTTGCTTATTACAAACCAGAATATTGCAGAAAGTAAAGTGGCCGGGCACCACTGACAACAACCCGGATTCTAAACCTAGTAATGACGCAAGTAGTTTTGAGTGGGATATTCTCAATCTTCAAGTCTTCAGTCTTGTTCTCCTTTGGACTCCTTTTCTTCAAGCTCCTTGGATTCTTTGTAGTGGACTACCCAAATGGATAAGAGGGCACTTCCTTTAAGGGGAAGGCCACTCTTTCCCCTTTGGGTAGGGAGGAGTGTGGCCCAAATTTGGATCCCCAAATAGAAAATGTCTACTCCCCTTAGGGGCATCCTTTTCTCTTCGGAGTCCAAGCTTTGGAACTATATATCCCAACTCAAAGCTAACTTTCACAACACTTAATAATTACACAAATTACATTTATATCAAATCAAAAATCTAGACTCTCCTGCAGGGTTATCCTAAACAATTAATATATATAAAGCAGTTATTCCCAAGCAGTTGTATATGAGCAAAAAAAAGTAAACACACTGGCCACGCTCTTTTTATGATTTGGGGGCTTTAGCAGCTGAAGCACCTGTGCAAAGAGTTTATAATATTTATGCATTTTTTTGATTTGCCCCCCTTTTTTTTATTGCCCTGCATGAGCGTGGCCACCTGCAGAAAACTGTGTCAACATCCAGATCGTACCTAACCTAAGGGTAATCTAGTCGCCAAACACATCAATCCATCCACAGAGTACAGAAAAAAGTAAGCAAATACAGCAAAGCAATTTCGTCCACAACATGCAGTGAAAACTACGAAAAATCCGGCACACAGCAGTAAAGTAAACACCGGCCTAACCTAGATCTAGAGTTGGTTGTCCTAGCACATCATCTAAAGTGTGTGTAAAAGGTCGTGTGGCTGGGGTAGGTCCTAAAGTGGGTTGTCTGTTAGAGTTGTCTAGAAAAGTTATGAATTTGTTAAGGCCTAAAAGGGGATTTAGATTAAAATTTAAGTATTAGTAGATTAAGAATTTTAATTGAATAGATTTTAGAAGTTAATTGATTACTACCTTTGTTTCACACCGAGGCCGTGAAGTTTATTTCACCTTCCTTAGGGCTAAGCTAATAGCCTCGTAGGCCTGGGTTACCCAGTAGCAATCGGGGTTGATTAAGTTACTTTAAGTTCGTTGTAATTAAGAGACATGAATTAATATTAGGAAGGGTTTCTTGCTGATTTTTAATGGGTTGGTTAAGAATTTTATTATCCTATTAAGAGAATTCTGAAATTTGGGAGAGTTAATGGATTATGGAAGTTATCCGGATATGCTAACTAAGGGGTCAAAATTTGACTTTAAAAAAAATAGAGTTAATCTTTAGGATTTCAGATTTTTAATAAATACTAGACCCTATTATGAGTTGTTAGACAGGTAGCACACTCAATTTGGAGTTTTCTATCAAAAGTTATGATTTTTAGAAGTTTTAACCCGATTTTGACTTAGAGTTGACCAAAATGTTGACTTTTTGACTTTGACCAGATTTTGAGGGTTTGGATTTTTGGAAAATACTAGATTTTAATTAGAGTCATTAGCCACTGAGTTTGATTGATTTAGAATTTTCTACAATTATTTATGAATTTCGGAAGTTTGGGTATTTATTGGAATTATTAAATTATTTCAATTAAGGGCCCTTTTAATGATTTGAACCCAAATGAGTCTTAAACTTCTTGAAATCAACTCCAAAGATTCGAAATGATCTAAGGAGAGATCAGCAAGTGTTTAAAGATTTTTTGGGATTTTTAATAATTTTTAATAAATTAAAATGGATTAAACATTGATTTTGATTAAAATTAAATTAAAATGGATTTTAACGTCAAATTAAAGTAATTTCAATTTTCAATGATTAAGAGTTGAAATATGGTTGATTAGAGGTATTATAGGTATATTTTCGAATTAATATAAATTTATGATGATTTATTGAATTTTCTAAGTCCTTAAAGGGGCTGAAATTTGACATGCTTAATTTTCTAACATAATGACCTCCAAATTGACTCAAATTTAAACCTAAGGTATATGATGTCACTAAGTTTACTATGTTCAAGTTTCACCCCTATTGGGTTTGTGTACAATCCCCTATGAATTTTCTAAGTTTTCTAGACATTTCCTTAATTATTTTTCCTAGGTGTCTCTACTATTTAAATAGGCATGAAACTTGGTGTGTCTAACCCTGACATAAATACAATCATACCACAGAAATATCACAGCAAAATATTAAAACCCTAAGGAGTTATGAATTTTCAAAGTTTAGGGTTCAAAATAGACCCTTTACCTTAAAAATTCATATCACAGAAATCTATTGAGCATCTGAACCTAGAAAAATTATGAAACATGTCTAAGATACTCAATAATTATCCACCAAAATTTGGGATTCATTTGATCACTGGATTGTGAGAAAATTGCGATACATGAAATTCACATAAACTCAAATATCTCACAATAATGAAATCAAAACAATATAATTTTAATTTTAATAAATACTACATTCGCTTATCTTTCCAACGAGCCCAAGAACGCCCAATTTGGTGGAAAACTCGATTTTCTGTGAATTTTGAAAGATTTGAAGCATTTAAAGTATTTTTTATTCAGATTTGGGTCAAATCAGCTGGCGATGACGTGGCGGCGTGGCATGATGCCACGTGTCAGATCCCGGATGGACCTGTGTTTCACCCAGAGGAGGGCCGCGCGGTTTGGGGCGATGTGGCCAATTCTGGGCCGTCCGATCGCGTTACGGCTCGATCGGACGGCTCTGGTTAAACCAGAGTTAAAAAATTTCAAATGCCTATATCTTTCAAAATACTCGACGAAATTGCACGAAATTTGAACTGTAGCTAGAGGGCAATATGATCTTACAATGCCTGGAGTTTGGAGGCTCCATTCATTGTAAAATTGCTACAGTTTCAAATTAAAATTTAAACTTAAAATGAGTATAACTTACAATCCAACCGTCGGATTTTTGTGATTTTTGGCTTGTTGGAAAGCTGCAGCAATTCTCTACAACGTTGCTGAAGACTCCAAAAGCTGGATCTTTCTGGATCGAAAGTTATATTTGAAAGTCCTCTTTCTCTCTCTAGAATGCTCTTTCCTCACTAAAATAGTGATTTGAGGCTTGGAAATGGTTGGGAAAAGCTTGGGAAGGACTTGAAATGTGCTGGAGTGTGTAGGAGGAGCTCTTAGAAGGTTGGGGGCTGCTGGAGTTTGGAGCTTTTGATCATATCAAAGGGAATGATGAAGATGCCCCCTTTAGGTCAAGTTTTCCCCCACTTTAACTTTGGCTTTTGGATTGGATGGTTGAGATTTGATTTGGAGTAGTTTTGGATGAGTGCCAAGTGTCCCCTATGCTGCCCAAAGCTATGGAATAGGGTTGGTGGTTGAGAGTGACATCTCTTGGTCCATGTGAAGAGGGACCACACCTTTTTCCCCATTTGGATGAACCAATGCTTGGCTTAGTTAATAGAGCTTGTTTAATGATCAATTAGGGAGGAAAAAAGCATATTCCCATCAGTCAAAAAGGAGATTTTGGCTTGGAGAAAGGGTTTGCTTTATGGGATGATGAGGTGGCCAAGCTATGGTCTCATTTCAAGGGTTGTTTTTGACCCATTGACTTGTTGACTAGTCAATGGTGACTAGGATGTGCATGAGGAGGTCAAGAGTGCTACAAGACATCATGCCAAGGAATTTGAAGTCAAGGGTGTATAATTGACCAATTTTGATGGGTTGAATTGATTCAAAATCACTAGAATGGTTAAAATTGACAAGTGTTGGGTTAAAGGGTTGATTTAGTCAACCATGGTTGACTTGGTCAACTTGGTCAAACCAAAGAGTAAGTTTGGGTTCAATGTGTTCCTAAAGTTATTTAGGATCTATTGGAATGACATTTGAAGAAGATATCAAAGGTTCATAAGTCAAATCAAGTTGAGTTTAGGCCAAAAGTCCAAAAATCCCCATTTAAGGGCATTTTGGTCATTTTGGTCTCAAGTCAATTCTGGGTCAAATTAAATCTAAAAAGATGTAGATCATTTCTTAACAAGTCAATATCAAGGTATTAGGAGGGATCAAAAGATTTGGAGGGGGATCCAAAGTCAAATTCCACTAGGTGAAAGGCCTAGTGGCATGAATTATAAATATTCGAAGGTTTTGCAACATTTGGAGTTTGATTAAGTTTATGGGGTTAGAGTACTCCAAATGGGTTCAAATTTGAAGGGTAACCTCCAGAGACATGTCTTATCACTTTGCAAGTGATAGACTCTGAATCAGAGGTTATTTGACTGTGTTTTGAAGTGTTCAAAAAAATCCTTGAAAAAGGTTTTTAGGACAGGGTCTTAAGACTTTGGATTTGAGTCTAGATTTTTGGATTTGGAATGGATTTCAAGTTTGAATGATTAATATTGAAGTATCCAAATCATTTACAATCATGTGGTGGTTGTTAATGAATGGATAGGGTCAAAGCTAGATCAAAGGTAAGATCAAAGTCTAGATTGAAGTTTGGATTCTCAAGTTGATTGGGCCAAAGTTTGGATGTGTTTGAAGCTTGAATTAATTTGGATTTGAATTGAATGAAGTTTGAGATTTGAATTGATTAAGGGTAGGGATTAATTTGAAGTTGGAGTTGATCAAAGGTATGGATTGATTTGAGGTTGGAGTTGATCAAAGGTGGGGATTGATTTGAGTCTGGATTGGTCCTAAGATCTAGAGGGGTTCTAGGATCTAGGATCTAGGATCTAGAGGGGTTCTAGAATTTGAGATATAAGAGAATCCTAAGCTCTGGAGTAGGCCCTAAGGTCTAGCTCTAGGAAAGGATCTTAAGGTCTAGAGTGGATCCTAAGGTCTGGCTCTAGGAAAGGATCTTAAGGTCTAGAGTGGATCCTAGGATCTAGAATTAATCTAGAGTTTGGAAGGGCCTTAGTGACCTCATACAAAAATGAGGTCAACAAATGGACCCCCAATGTGTGTGGTTGAAGGAACTTCTGCTGCACACATTGGCGTTGACCGAATAGAAGTGGAATCTTAAGAGTGTAAGGGAGGGCATCTCCCAACCTTAGGCCTATAGGATGCTATTAAAAGGCTTACACCTACTAGACAGGAGAACTGGAGAAACCAAGGTAGGGAATACCTAGCCTTGGGTCTAAGGAAGGGCATCACCCAACCTTAGGCCTATAGGATGCTGATAGAAGACTTACTCCAAATAAGCAGATTAACTGGAAACCAAAATAGGGAATACCTAGCTTTGGGTCTAAGGAAGGGCATCACCCAACCTTAAGTCTACAGGATGCTGATAGAAGACTTACTCCAAATAGGCAGATTAACTGGAAACCAAAGTAGGGAATACCTAGCTTTGGGTCTAAGGAAGGGCATCACCCAACCTTAGGTCTACAGGATGCTGATAGAAGACTTACTCCTAGTAGACGGATCAACTGGAAACCAAGGTAGGGAATACCTAACCTTGGGTCTAAGGAAGGGCATCACCCAACCTTAGGCCTATAGGATGCTGATAGAAGACTTACTCCTAATAGGCAAAATTAACTGGAAACCAAAGTAGGGAATACCTAGCTTTGGGTCTAAGGAAGGGCATCACCCAACCTTAGGTCTACAGGATGCTGATAGAAGACTTACTCCTAGTAGACAGATCAACTGGAAACCAAAGTAGGGAATACCTAGCTTTGGGTCTAAGGAAGGGCATCACCCAACCTTAGGTCTACAGGATGCTGATAGAAGACTTACTCCTAGTAGACGGATCAACTGGAAACCAAGGTAGGGAATACCTAACCTTGGGTCTAAGGAAGGGCATCACCCAACCTTAGGCCTATAGGATGCTGATAGAAGACTTACTCCTAATAGGCAAAATTAACTGGAAACCAAAGTAGGGAATACCTAGCTTTGGGTCTAAGGAAGGGCATCACCCAACCTTAGGTCTACAGGATGCTGATAGAAGACTTACTCCAAATAGGCAGATTAACTGGAAACCAAAGTAGGGAATACCTAGCTTTGGGTCTAAGGAAGGGCATCACCCAACCTTAGGTCTACAGGATGCTGATAGAAGACTTACTCCTAGTAGACGGATCAACTGGAAACCAAGGTAGGGAATACCTAACCTTGGGTCTAAGGAAGGGCATCACCCAACCTTAGGCCTATAGGATGCTGATAGAAGACTTACTCCTAATAGGCAAAATTAACTGGAAACCAAAGTAGGGAATACCTAGCTTTGGGTCTAAGGAAGGGCATCACCCAACCTTAGGTCTACAGGATGCTGATAGAAGACTTACTCCTAGTAGACAGATCAACTGGAAACCAAAGTAGGGAATACCTAGCTTTGGGTCTAAGGAAGGGCATCACCCAACCTTAGGTCTACAGGATGCTGATAGAAGACTTACTCCTAGTAGACGGATCAACTGGAAACCAAGGTAGGGAATACCTAACCTTGGGTCTAAGGAAGGGCATCACCCAACCTTAGGCCTATAGGATGCTGATAGAAGACTTACTCCTAATAGGCAAAATTAACTGGAAACCAAAGTAGGGAATACCTAGCTTTGGGTCTAAGGAAGGGCATCACCCAACCTTAGGTCTACAGGATGCTGATAGAAGACTTACTCCTAGTAGACAGATCAACTGGAAACCAAGATAGGGAATACCTAGCCTTGGGTCTAAGGAAGGGCATCACCCAACCTTAGGCCTATAGGATGCTGATAGAAGACTTACTCCAAATAGGCAGATTAACTGGAAACCAAAGTAGGGAATACCTAGCTTTGGGTCTAAGGAAGGGCATCACCCAACCTTAGGTCTACAGGATGCTGATAGAAGACTTACTCCTAGTAGACGGATCAACTGGAAACCAAGGTAGGGAATACCTAGCCTTGGGTCTAAGGAAGGGCATCACCCAACCTTAGGCCTATAGGATGCTGATAGAAGACTTACTCCTAATAGGCAAAATTAACTGGAAACCAAAGTAGGGAATACCTAGCTTTGGGTCTAAGGAAGGGCATCACCCAACCTTAGGTCTACAGGATGCTGATAGAAGACTTACTCCTAGTAGACAGATCAACTGGAAACCAAGGTAGGGAATACCTAGCCTTGGGTCTAAGGAAGGGCATCACCCAACCTTAGGCCTATAGGATGCTGATAGAAGACTTACTCCTAATAGGCAAAATTAACTGGAAACCAAAGTAGGGAATACCTAGCTTTGGGTCTAAGGAAGGGCATCACCCAACCTTAGGTCTACAGGATGCTGATAGAAGACTTACTCCTAGTAGACAGATCAACTGGAAACCAAAGTAGGGAATACCTAGCTTTGGGTCTAAGGAAGGGCATCACCCAACCTTAGGCCTATAGAATGCTGATAGAAGGCTTACTCCAAATAGGCAGATTAACTGGAAACCAAAGTAGGGAATACCTAGCTTTGGGTCTAAGGAAGGGCATCACCCAACCTTAGGTCTACAGGATGCTGATAGAAGACTTACTCCTAGTAGACAGATCAACTGGAAACCAAAGTAGGGAATACCTAGCTTTGGGTCTAAGGAAGGGCATCACCCAACCTTAGGCCTATAGGATGCTGATAGAAGGCTTACTCCTAATAGGCAGATCAACTGGCAAACTAGGATGGTGCCACGAAGGGCGTACTCCACCACTAGCGAATGGGAATCAGGATGGTGCCACGAAGGGCGTACTCCACCACTAATCCCTGAGTCAAATGCTAGGGTGGTGCCACGGAGGGCGTACTCCACCACTAGCAGGTCTAATCCTAAGGGAAGGAATGACCTAACCTTAAGGAAAAGAGAATCGGAAACAATGATTGATGATTTTGAATTTGATTTGATTTCTATGAATTTGAAGGGGTGAATTTGATGTTTAATTTGATATTCATTCGGCATGATAATTCTTAAAGAACCGCCCAAATGAGAGGAAGCATCTGGTGGTATCTTCAAAATTAATCCATTGCCATGAACCTTCCTTATAGATCATCTCTAAGGTGGACGATCCAGTCAACATTGATTCAAAGCTTCCATTGATCTTATGGTGGACTAAAATTGGTCTTTAAAGGACTATAGCCAAGTCTCCTACTTGGAAAGTCCTGATGTGACACAATTTATAATGAGCTTGAATCATACGTGACTTATGTAATTTCAAATTTTTATTGAGTTCAAAATAACTTTCTTCAAGGCCTTCGAGATCCTCCAATTAGAGTCAGGCACTCTACTTAGTTGTGACTCAATTTTGAAAATCAATTTCCAACGATGTAAAACACACCTCCATATGAGAACAAGCTTGGACCCAATATAGAGTGTTATTTCACAAAGTGGATCTTAATAGAAATGATGCATATTTTTAAGGACTCACATATATCTCTCAAGAATGGGATTTAAATTCTTATCCAGAATAGAAGATTCATTCTTTCTATTGAAAATTTCCTCTTAATCATTTGGACCCTGTCAGAACGACAAGTGGGAACAAATTCAAAAGTATAATGAGAAGTAGAGTGACCCCAATCGACCCGAAAAGAGCCAATTGGATTTGAATTTTGTTGACTCGGATCAAGTTTCATAGAAACTGAACTAGGTTCTCCCTTGTAGAAAATTTGAATTAAAATCAATTTCAAAAAGGCGTAAGTTGGATAGAGAAATTTAATCTTTTCAATTCTCTTGCATAAAATTTTCTATCTAATAAACTGGCCACGCATGAAAATAAATCTAGATTCGAGATTTTTCAAAGTCAAGCTATTAAATATGATCGGGTTCTTTGCGATTTAAGGATTTAAAAAGGAAGGAAGCCTCTTTCACTTTATTTTTTTTTGTGACATGCTTTGCACATCTTTTATTTCTTTGACGCATTTTGCGCTTTTTTTTGAACTTTTTTTTTTAATGCACTTTGTGCATCCTTTGAATTTTTTTTTAACAAGAGGCTTCACTTTCTTTAAAACCTTAACATGATTGCTCTCTTTTTTTTTTAATCCAGGATTATATCGCAAGTATAAGAAAAGGAAATTCATTCTCTTATCCAAGGAAGAATAATCCCCAAATTGGACCCAATCTTTTGATAAGAAAATATTAACTTGACTTAGAAAATCATTGAATAGATTTAGAACGTGCAAGAGAAGCCTATAAGATAGAAAACCGTGAGAAGACTGAGAAGATTTTCATTTCAAAAACCAACTTAAGTTTGATACAAATTTCAATTCAAAAATCAAATTAACCCGCAGAAGCGGCGGGAGGGAGGGGCCTTTAAGGATCAAGTGGGGTCAACTATAACTCTCTCCTATTTTTGACTTAAAATAGAGGTCAATTTTCATTAAAAAGATGGATCAACTATCCTAAAAATTCTGATCCGGTACACTTGAGAAATAATAAGATTTCCTTGAAAGTAGCAAGTCCAGGTGGCAAGACCCAATCAATGTAAATTATATTTCCACAATCTCTTAAAAGAAAGAGATTATTGTGGGGTCTGCACTACCCCTAACTAGTGCTGCATCATCTCACTCTAAGGATCTATCGCGATAGGACCCCTTTTAGAAGTTAAATTCAAATGGTGTCACTATCTGACAAGATCTCAGATCCATCATTATTCCCCTCCTTAATTACTAGTGATCTAGCAATTATGAGAGTGGCACCCCGAGCGGTTTCTTCACCTCCTCCTCTATAGATGATATAGTAGGGCACATATAGTAACGTGACCTAACATCATCCAGTAGAGTGGATGGGTCATAACCCTCAATTGGGGGAGTGGATGGGTCATAACCCTCAATTGGGGGCCTATAGTCTATTATTGTTGACTGCTCAACTTAGATTTTGGTAGATCTTTTATATGCAATAGTCAAAAGGGCAAAGTGGATATCACGCTATCATTCTCACAACCTCCCTTCCTTGAGTAAGAGGAAGTGGGTGGAAGTGGCTTCCACCAAAGAGGGGGTATGTGAGAGGAGCAATGAACCCTCCATTAGCCTCAAATTTGACTTACTCTTAAGGCTTTTGATTCAGCAATCTTTCTAGCCTTTTGAGTACATTTGATTTCCTTGAATTAAGAAAAGGTGATTTAAATCAATTGATTTTGAAATGGAATTGGAATCTTGAAATCAATTGATTTTCTTCAAATTTTGGAACTCAAAATATTGAGTTTTCACTCAGCGTCAAGGTTCACAAAATTGATAAGAAAATCTCAAGAGTTGTGCTTGACTCTCTCATTCCACCAACTAACTAGGAATGAAATGTCAATGGTTAGATTTGGTTGAGAAAATTTGAACTTGATGTTGAAGTTAAAATGGATCTTCTTCAAATTTCGAAACTCAACATGTGAGATTTTTGTTTTTTGAACATGCAAGTCTACGAAATTGATATGAAGAATCCCTAGGATTGGGCTTGACTCTTTCATTCCACTAATCGACTTGGGGTGAGATGTCAAAGCCTACATTTGATTGAGAAGATTTGAATTTTAGGATTGAAAATAACATATCTTCTTCAAATTATGAAACTCAACATATTGAATTTCATTTGAATATGCAGGTTTACAAAATTGACATGAAGATCTTAAGGTATGGCTTGACCCTTTCGCTCCACCAATTAACTTAGGGGCAAAAATGTCAAAGCCTGGAGTTGTTAGAGGGAGAGTTGAATTTTGATTTTGAAACTGAAGGGTCCTCCATAGAATGCGAAACTTAGCATACTCGAGATTTAATCGGATATGCAAGCTTGCAACATTTATGAAGATCTTAAAGAATTTGACTTGACCCTTTTGCTCTACCAATTAACTTGGAGGCAAAATGTCAAAGTCCGACTTGGATAAAAGTTTCCTCGCTAACCTCTCTATTTGATAGGTCTTTTCTTTTAGATGTTGGCCACACTCACCCAAGAAAGAAATGGGTAGAGAGACCAAAGGAAGAAAGGTAGTTAAGACTACCGATGAGACAAAATTTTGCCAATATTAAAGATGGAGAGAGAGATTTAGTCCCACCGGGCGTGCCATTTTTTGTTGGTGGAATTTTAAAAACATGTTTCGAAAAGATTAGTTTTCTTTGGGAGCTTTAAAATTGAGATTTAATTCTAATTCTAAAATCGAATCATCCCGTTAGAAAAATTATATCACCCCGAAGGACGAACATAAAATTTCATAACGGCGTTCAGATTTAGAATTATGAAATTCATCTTGAATATTATGACCGGATGCTAAAGAGAACTTCTTATGGCCACGAAGGGTCAAAATGAGGTTCAACTGAATATCCAGCTACAATATTCAAGAAGTGTGATCATTAGGTTCACATCCAAAGCCTTATCAAAGAAAGATGTATCTCCCCGAAGGGAGAAAATATCATTCGATCATAATTCTTTGAATATGATAATAATGATCACTAATATTTTAAATTTTCCCAAAGAAATCCAATTGAGTTTTGAAAAATCAATTTTTAAAATCAGGTGCGTGTGTGGTTCTAAATCTCCTACGAGCGCAAGCCCTCGTAGTTAATTACATCATAGGAAAACGAGGTCTCCTACGAAAACTCTCGATTAAAATAATGGCAAAATTTTGTTAGAATTTCTAGGAGTGATATCAAAGTATGAATAGAATTATTGGAAAATCAAAAGGGAATGGATCAAAATTGAGCAGTTATTAACAGAGTCAAAGGATGAGAGGTAGGGGACACTTTGAGATTCCAGAACCATCCGGAAGTGTCCCAACTTAATCTAAGTGTTGGGCTTTATGTTTTAGGATTGAAATGAAGCTTTAATTAGAGTTAAGTATTTTATTAGAAATTTGGGACTATATTCCCGAAATTTGGGGTCTTATAATCAAAGATCTGCCCCGGATCCTAAATCTATTTTGGACACTGGACCACAGTCGTCCGATCCTAACTAATGCAGTGCAAGGTCTGGACTTACCCCGGCCTGGATTGGGGAGCCAGCTAACCACCTAATCGATTTAAAATACATGAATCCAGTCTTTTTATGAAAGAATGGTAGGGATGTTGTAATTAAAGTTTTGGAGAGTTGGGGCCGACATCTAGAGACTCTCCTAATTGGCCCCTTTAACTTATGTCGGGTGCTAAAATGCTAAGGACTATGAATTTAAAATTTTGACTCTTTAATTTGTATCTAATGCAATGCATGCTGGTTAACAACCTTAAATCAAATATGCTTGAAAATTTTAAAAACAGGCTTATAAAATAATTTTTTAGAAGACTGGACTTCCCCAGGTCCGGCACCTCGTCCTCATAGGTCAGACTATCCGGACTCTACCCGCAGGCGGGGAAGGGTCTAAAGCAAGGAAAGAGTAATGCAGAAATATGCATGCGACCCCGGGGGCGATCCCCGGCTAATTCCCTAGATTCGTTATCTTTCTATGTTGTTTAGACTCACTAAAATTTTAGACTTTTAAAATTATGAGTAGAAAAGTTTCACACCCTCACGAGCCTCACGTATCCAGGCGAAAACAAAGAGCGGCATGCAATCGCCAAAAAACTAGTAAAAACAAGTAATCCTAGAGGCAATCAAATCATCACATCAAATATAAATTAATTAATAAATGTCCATAGGCAGAATTGCCTTGCTTATTACAAACCAGAATATTGCAGAAAGTAAAGTGGCCGGGCACCACTGACAACAACCCGGATTCTAAACCTAGTAATGACGCAAGTAGTTTTGAGTGGGATATTCTCAATCTTCAAGTCTTCAGTCTTGTTCTCCTTTGGACTCCTTTTCTTCAAGCTCCTTGGATTCTTTGTAGTGGACTACCCAAATGGATAAGAGGGCACTTCCTTTAAGGGGAAGGCCACTCTTTCCCCTTTGGGTAGGGAGGAGTGTGGCCCAAATTTGGATCCCCAAATAGAAAAGGTCTACTCCCCTTAGGGGCATCCTTTTCTCTTCGGAGTCCAAGCTTTGGAACTATATATCCCAACTCAAAGCTAACTTTCACAACACTTAATAATTACACAAATTACATTTATATCAAATCAAAAATCTAGACTCTCCTGCAGGGTTATCCTAAACAATTAATATATATAAAGCAGTTATTCCCAAGCAGTTGTATATGAGCAAAAAAAAGTAAACACACTGGCCACGCTCTTTTTATGATTTGGGGGCTTTAGCAGCTGAAGCACCTGTGCAAAGAGTTTATAATATTTATGCATTTTTTTGATTTGCCCCCTTTTTTTTATTGCCCTGCATGAGCGTGGCCACCTGCAGAAAACTGTGTCAACATCCAGATCGTACCTAACCTAAGGGTAATCTAGTCGCCAAACACATCAATCCATCCACAGAGTACAGAAAAAAGTAAGCAAATACAGCAAAGCAATTTCGTCCACAACATGCAGTGAAAACTACGAAAAATCCGGCACACAGCAGTAAAGTAAACACCGGCCTAACCTAGATCTAGAGTTGGTTGTCCTAGCACATCATCTAAAGTGTGTGTAAAAGGTCGTGTGGCTGGGGTAGGTCCTAAAGTGGGTTGTCTGTTAGAGTTGTCTAGAAAAGTTATGAATTTGTTAAGGCCTAAAAGGGGATTTAGATTAAAATTTAAGTATTAGTAGATTAAGAATTTTAATTGAATAGATTTTAGAAGTTAATTGATTACTACCTTTGTTTCACACCGAGGCCGTGAAGTTTATTTCACCTTCCTTAGGGCTAAGCTAATAGCCTCGTAGGCCTGGGTTACCCAGTAGCAATCGGGGTTGATTAAGTTACTTTAAGTTCGTTGTAATTAAGAGACATGAATTAATATTAGGAAGGGTTTCTTGCTGATTTTTAATGGGTTGGTTAAGAATTTTATTATCCTATTAAGAGAATTCTGAAATTTGGGAGAGTTAATGGATTATGGAAGTTATCCGGATATGCTAACTAAGGGGTCAAAATTTGACTTTAAAAAAAATAGAGTTAATCTTTAGGATTTCAGATTTTTAATAAATACTAGACCCTATTATGAGTTGTTAGACAGGTAGCACACTCAATTTGGAGTTTTCTATCAAAAGTTATGATTTTTAGAAGTTTTAACCCGATTTTGACTTAGAGTTGACCAAAATGTTGACTTTTTGACTTTGACCAGATTTTGAGGGTTTGGATTTTTGGAAAATACTAGATTTTAATTAGAGTCATTAGCCACTGAGTTTGATTGATTTAGAATTTTCTACAATTATTTATGAATTTCGGAAGTTTGGGTATTTATTGGAATTATTAAATTATTTCAATTAAGGGCCCTTTTAATGATTTGAACCCAAATGAGTCTTAAACTTCTTGAAATCAACTCCAAAGATTCGAAATGATCTAAGGAGAGATCAGCAAGTGTTTAAAGATTTTTTGGGATTTTTAATAATTTTTAATAAATTAAAATGGATTAAACATTGATTTTGATTAAAATTAAATTAAAATGGATTTTAACGTCAAATTAAAGTAATTTCAATTTTCAATGATTAAGAGTTGAAATATGGTTGATTAGAGGTATTATAGGTATATTTTCGAATTAATATAAATTTATGATGATTTATTGAATTTTCTAAGTCCTTAAAGGGGCTGAAATTTGACATGCTTAATTTTCTAACATAATGACCTCCAAATTGACTCAAATTTAAACCTAAGGTATATGATGTCACTAAGTTTACTATGTTCAAGTTTCACCCCTATTGGATTTGTGTACAATCCCCTATGAATTTTCTAAGTTTTCTAGACATTTCCTCAATTATTTTTCCTAGGTGTCTCTACTATTTAAATAGGCATGAAACTTGGTGTGTCTAACCCTGACATAAATACAATCATACCACAGAAATATCACAGCAAAATATTAAAACCCTAAGGAGTTATGAATTTTCAAAGTTTAGGGTTCAAAATAGACCCTTTACCTTAAAAATTCATATCACAGAAATCTATAGAGCATCTGAACCTAGAAAAATTATGAAACATGTCTAAGATACTCAATAATTATCCACCAAAATTTGGGATTCATTTGATCACTGGATTGTGAGAAAATTGCGATACATGAAATTCACATAAACTCAAATATCTCACAATAATGAAATCAAAACAATATAATTTTAATTTTAATAAATACTACATTCGCTTATCTTTCCAACGAGCCCAAGAACGCCCAATTTGGTGGAAAACTCGATTTTCTGTGAATTTTGAAAGATTTGAAGCATTTAAAGTATTTTTTATTCAGATTTGGGTCAAATCAGCTGGCGATGACGTGGCGGCGTGGCATGATGCCACGTGTCAGATCCCGGATGGACCTGTGTTTCACCCAGAGGAGGGCCGCGCGGTTTGGGGCGATGTGGCCAATTCTGGGCCGTCCGATCGCGTTACGGCTCGATCGGACGGCTCTGGTTAAACCAGAGTTAAAAAATTTCAAATGCCTATATCTTTCAAAATACTCAACGAAATTGCACGAAATTTGAACTGTAGCTAGAGGGCAATATGATCTTACAATGCCTGGAGTTTGGAGGCTCCATTCATTGTAAAATTGCTACAGTTTCAAATTACAATTTAAACGTAAAATGAGTATAACTTACAATCCAACCGTCGGATTTTTGTGATTTTTGGCTTGTTGGAAAGCTGCAGCAATTCTCTACAACGTTGCTGAAGACTCCAAAAGCCGGATCTTTCTGGATCGAAAGTTATATTTGAAAGTCCTCTTTCTCTCTCTAGAATGCTCTTTCCTCACTAAAATAGTGATTTGAGGCTTGGAAATGGTTGGGAAAAGCTTGGGAAGGACTTGAAATGTGCTGGAGTGTGTAGGAGGAGCTCTTAGAAGGTTGGGGGCTGCTGGAGTTTGGAGCTTTTGATCATATCAAAGGGAATGATGAAGATGCCCCCTTTAGGTCAAGTTTTCCCCCACTTTAACTTTGGCTTTTGGATTGGATGGTTGAGATTTGATTTGGAGTAGTTTTGGATGAGTGCCAAGTGTCCCCTATGCTGCCCAAAGCTATGGAATAGGGTTGGTGGTTGAGAGTGACATCTCTTGGTCCATGTGAAGAGGGACCACACCTTTTTCCCCATTTGGATGAACCAATGCTTGGCTTAGTTAATAGAGCTTGTTTAATGATCAATTAGGGAGGAAAAAAGCATATTCCCATCAGTCAAAAAGGAGATTTTGGCTTGGAGAAAGGGTTTGCTTTATGGGATGATGAGGTGGCCAAGCTATGGTCTCATTTCAAGGGTTGTTTTTGACCCATTGACTTGTTGACTAGTCAATGGTGACTAGGATGTGCATGAGGAGGTCAAGAGTGCTACAAGACATCATGCCAAGGAATTTGAAGTCAAGGGTGTATAATTGACCAATTTTGATGGGTTGAATTGATTCAAAATCACTAGAATGGTTAAAATTGACAAGTGTTGGGTTAAAGGGTTGATTTAGTCAACCATGGTTGACTTGGTCAACTTGGTCAAACCAAAGAGTAAGTTTGGGTTCAATGTGTTCCTAAAGTTATTTAGGATCTATTGGAATGACATTTGAAGAAGATATCAAAGGTTCATAAGTCAAATCAAGTTGAGTTTAGGCCAAAAGTCCAAAAATCCCCATTTAAGGGCATTTTGGTCATTTTGGTCTCAAGTCAATTCTGGGTCAAATTAAATCTAAAAAGATGTAGATCATTTCTTAACAAGTCAATATCAAGGTATTAGGAGGGATCAAAAGATTTGGAGGGGGATCCAAAGTCAAATTCCACTAGGTGAAAGGCCTAGTGGCATGAATTATAAATATTCGAAGGTTTTGCAACATTTGGAGTTTGATTAAGTTTATGGGGTTAGAGTACTCCAAATGGGTTCAAATTTGAAGGGTAACCTCCAGAGACATGTCTTATCACTTTGCAAGTGATAGACTCTGAATCAGAGGTTATTTGACTGTGTTTTGAAGTGTTCAAAAAAATCCTTGAAAAAGGTTTTTAGGACAGGGTCTTAAGACTTTGGATTTGAGTCTAGATTTTTGGATTTGGAATGGATTTCAAGTTTGAATGATTAATATTGAAGTATCCAAATCATTTACAATCATGTGGTGGTTGTTAATGAATGGATAGGGTCAAAGCTAGATCAAAGGTAAGATCAAAGTCTAGATTGAAGTTTGGATTCTCAAGTTGATTGGGCCAAAGTTTGGATGTGTTTGAAGCTTGAATTAATTTGGATTTGAATTGAATGAAGTTTGAGATTTGAATTGATTAAGGGTAGGGATTAATTTGAAGTTGGAGTTGATCAAAGGTATGGATTGATTTGAGGTTGGAGTTGATCAAAGGTGGGGATTGATTTGAGTCTGGATTGGTCCTAAGATCTAGAGGGGTTCTAGGATCTAGGATCTAGGATCTAGAGGGGTTCTAGAATTTGAGATATAAGAGAATCCTAAGCTCTGGAGTAGGCCCTAAGGTCTAGCTCTAGGAAAGGATCTTAAGGTCTAGAGTGGATCCTAAGGTCTGGCTCTAGGAAAGGATCTTAAGGTCTAGAGTGGATCCTAGGATCTAGAATTAATCTAGAGTTTGGAAGGGCCTTAGTGACCTCATACAAAAATGAGGTCAACAGTGTTCTAATCTAAATTGTTACCGTCAATCACAAGCAATGGTATAATCATAAAAGAATAAAGAAATAATAAATAGGTCTACAATGGTGGTTAGCATAATGATTAATTAAAAATTCATTTTATAAGTCTTATAATAGTATTATGAAAATTGATGACTTTTTTATAAATATAATTGGATCATAACTTTTGATCAAAAGTTTATTATTGTTTATTATTAATGAAATATGAGTATTATTCATATATCTACATGAATATTCTTACAAGAAGTAAATTATTGAACGTAAGTATATTGTGATTGTTAGGCATTTAGCATTAATATAATATGGTGAGTGTTAGTGATTTAAACTTTTTGAACTAATATTGATAGTCCATGAAAAATCGTCTTGATTTAGCATGAATCTCGAGGCATATTGAAATTGAAAACTTCCGAAATTAAATGTGGGATCATCAAAACTTCAATTTCAGCAAATTTATAATCAAATTGAACATCTTAATGAGAAGAACCAAACGACACCAAAATTGGTCTAATTCAAGCTCAAATGGGTTCAAATAAAGGGGCCAAAGTATATTTGAAAGGTTTAAAGTATTAATTAGATGATCAAGTGGTCTCTAAATATGTCATGTTTATAGTTGAATCTAGCAGCTCGACAAGATGAATCCAATGAGCCCAATATTGCTTAATTATGACATCATTTAAGTCACATATATAAATGCTTGAACAACATTTTATGATTGAAGGAATTAATATGGGTTGTCTGATGGAGCACCCCGAACTTGCCCTATATCGTCTCCATATTTACAGGGTGTGTTACTCACAAAAATTTATAGATTGATCCTCTATCTCAATATGAGGGGGACCTCTGGCTAGATATTGAAAATTGCTCTAAGCCTTCAAGGATCCTAGAGTTCTACTCAAACACAATTGTTGTCACATCATATTTATTCTCTCATCTCCTTACCTTTACTTAAAATCATTAGCATATTAGCATATATATAGAAACAAGAAGGGTAAGCATAATACTCGGTATGTTACACAACCCTATCAAAGTATTCATTACATTGAAAATAATATAATATGAATACTTACCAAGTTCATAATGAAAATAAATACTATTTTATTATCATTTTTATCAATTTACATGACATCATAAAATCATGACATGTAGCAAGTAGTATTATTTCATTTATAAGCATGGTAATTATTCTTATGGACAAATATTTCATCTTATATGCATGATTTTTTATCATTTATATCATAATATACATAGAAAACTTTCATTTTCTTTGAATAAAAATTATATTTGCTATCTTCCATATCATATCATTTTATTATCACAATCATAGTTATAATAGGTCATCTCAATCATGACATGATCTTCATCATTAATATTTCATAAAAAAATAATCAATATCGGGCATGAATCTCGAGGCAAAATCAAGTTGGAAATTTTCAAAATTAAATTCGGGGGCATCTGAACTTCGATTTCAGCAAACTTACAGTCGAAATGAACATCTTGAAAAGATGAACCCAACGACACCAAATTTGACCCAATTAGATTCCAAATAGATCCAAATTGAAGACTCGAAGCACATTTGGAAGGTTAAAACCATAAATTGAATTTTCAAATGACTTCCAAACTTTGCATGCTTATTGTCATATCGAAGGGCTCATAAGGACGAATCCAACAAGCCTAAGATTGTCGAATTATTATGTCATTAAGGCACTCAAATACTTGATAAATGATCCATAATCATAGGAGTCGATATCGAGTGTCCATTCAAAACACTCCCAATTTTCCCATGATCTTCTCCCTATTTATTGGTCACGTCACACCCAAAAATTATAAATATATCCCTCATTCTTCATTGAAGGGGACCGAAGCAAGGAAGAGAAGGAAGAGAGAGAAATCAAAATTTTCTTGCCTTCAGATTCCTCCTTGGTCATCGCCGGACTTCCACCCGACCCCACCTGATGCAGGATTTCTACCTGGCCACTAACTGTTGTTGGATTTTTGCCCTTCCACCAAGAGCTTTTGGACTTCCGTCTGATCCCTATTTTATGCAAGATTTCAACATGATGGTGGATTATTATAATCTGATCGTCCTCAAGCATGAACAAATCATTTGTAATATATTCAAGCACAAGTGAAATCATTTCAACTGGGTGTGAACCCGTAATTTTTGAGAAGTTGAAAAACACATTGGTTTACTTCAAATTTTTTGACGAATTGAATTCTCCTTTGGACGACTTCAAATTTTGAACAAGCTGAACTATCACTTGGATTAATTTAAATTTTGGGACAATTGAACTCTCCTTTAGACGACATCAAATTTTGAATGACTTGAATTTTTTTTGGACAAATTAAAATTTTAGATGAACTGAACTCTCCTTTGGACGACTTCATTTATGATTTGAAATCTATTTTTGAATGACAACAATATTTTAATAAGTTAAACTCTTTTTTATCAACCTCAAATTTTGGGTGGTCGAACTCTCCCATGGTTAACTTCAAAACTAGGATGTGTTGTACATGATGGGTGAGTTTCTCAAGAACTTGTTGAATTCCAAGGATGGGTTCCCTAAGTATTTATGAAATTCCTTAGATGAGTTATCTAATATTGATGAAGCCTTGATTTTTCATATTTATTGATTTCTTTATTTTGTTTATCTAATGCTTATAATTCTTAATTTGTTTTTCATGGCATAAATTCATTCTCATATGACATTAGAGGATATTAAATTCATTTTTGTTCATGGTGCAATAAAAGAGTCTTACTCACAAGACACAGAGAGATCATAGAATTGCAAGTCAAGATAGAAAAATATGGATATATAAAAAGAGAGCTAGATTTAATGATATTATCACTCAAATAAGAGCTCGACAACCACTTTAGTTACATCAAAGGCTTGGTTTCTTTAATAATGGTAAATGAACATGAATCATAAATAGTTTATGATTTCTTCAAATTATTAGTTAAGCTAACTTATTGATTTAGGTTTTATTTTGGATGGCTTTCTTTCTTATTCTTAAAGCAGCTTCCTAGTGCAAAAATTTTAATTTTTTGTACTAAGAAGTAATAAGAAAGCCGTCTCAAATGAAGCCTTAATCATATACATATTTGATTTTTTTAGCACAATAGCATAGTGAAGCCAACCATTCAACAATTGAGGACAAGTATCATAAGCTAACTGGAGAAGTTCTAGTAGTGCATGGAGTCTTAAACAGTTGTTCCTAAACCTATCAATGATCAAGTCACTTTTTTTATGAAAACACTGTCTTAAATAATCTATATGTGGTATTGCTTTCATTTTTTAAATAATGTCACATAAAGTTTATGATTCTTCTTTGGACATATTTAGTGATGAAGTTCATCTACTTATTAGTGATTCTATTTGATCGCCCTCTCAAAATGTGATGAGAAATTTGAATATAATTCTACTCGTTCCCTTACGAAATCACATTAAGCCTCCTCCTAACTTATTTAGGACTCAAAAAAATATATTTTGATGATCATAAATATAATTTGGTTTAATCTTTATTATACTATTTTCTAGATCAATACACTTGCAATAGGAATCAAAACTAACAAGTACAAGCATATACAAAGACTAAATTCAAATAGAGTATGTGAGCCTATAACTCAAGCAAGGATATGGATCAAGATCTTGATGGCAAGATCAAGAAGTTAAGACGAAAGCATTTAATCGGGTTGAGAGTGATCTAAAATACAAGGTGCAAGAGTCGAGTCATAAAGTATACTATTCTTTTTATCAATAATCCAGGTAAAAGAAATTGATAAAAAAACATACCTAATAAAAGAATTTACTTCTATGATTTATTTCTCATAATTTTAAAATTAAATAAATCTAAGATGTTGTAAAGCATCCTTAAAACCTAAATTTTTTCTCTATATGACCCTTAAAGAATCATAGATTGATTATAGTTGCCAGGTCCTTTTGATTAACCTTAACTAACCTGGGTTTACCTAACCATCTTTAAATAGTATTGAATAAACCCACTAGTGTAACATCCACGGCTATAGTGTCCTAAACTAGTTTGAATATGATATAGTAAGTCATGTGTGTTTTAATTTTTTATACATTCATTCTGCATTTGTTTGTGATTGTTTTGTATGTCTAAATGCATGAGTTTTGTTTTATAGTATGTCCCTTGGGTCTCTATGTGTGAAATCTAATTCTGGAAAATTTCTCTTAGGAGTGCTGGGAGCAAAGGGGGACACTGTGGTGCTAAGCACTCTATTTTTCTTATATTTAATTAGGATGTTGTGGCTTTAGGATCTGCACTGCAACATTATGCTTTCTATTTTGTATGATTTTTAAAGGGAGTAGAACTTCACTGGGTCTCTTAGTACCCTGGTGTTGATTCAAATACTTTAATAAATATAAAAAAAACATTTAAATTTTAAATGATATTTCATTTTTTTCCTAGGCAGTCGGTTGTAGAGAGAAAGAGAATTGTAGGAAAAAAAGATTAGTTCAGACATCTTCAAATCATCTTTTTCCATTAAAGCAGTTCAAGAAATTATCCAGATCAAGATAGGATATGATTTGTTTATCTCATTTTCTAATATTATGAAGTATTTGTGGATTTTCTAACTTTTTAATTTAAATTTTGATGCAAAAGTAGTTATATCTGATCACTCGATAAATTTTTATCTCGTAACTTTTTATATGTTGTATTTAGCAATATTCCACACATTTTGGTATTTTATTTCTAAATTGTCACCAAGTAATTCTGAAAATATATTATTTCAATGAATTGAAAAAATATTCTTACACATATAAATAGTATTTTAGTCATGGTTTTGAAAATTGGTTCGACTGTGAGCTGGTTATATATGGGACTAAAAAAGATTCTAGTGCCTTATCTATTGGGAGTTATATGAGCTTCTTATTTGATATGATAACATAAGGAGTTATATGCCTGAACTATGAATTTTGGTATTTGTTGGAAGATATAAAGACCTGAGGAAAATATTATTTTCTGAGAACATACATGATGTGTTTATTCTTATTGATTTTTGATCTACTATTTTACCTATCTTCCCCTTAGATTGATACGATAAAGATACTTTTTACAATTTTACAAATGTATGGTTTCTTTCTATTCTGAACAATCTGTTTACACTTCGGTATTAGTAAATTTGGTTTACAGCTTATACTTCTTCACTATTATGTATTATTATATTAATGACTTAGAATGATTAAATAAATTTCCAACTAAACAAGGAGTGTACATATCAAAAAAGTACATTATGCACCACCTCTAATAATGTAAATGCTTAAAAAATGTGATCAATCACCTTGGAAATCTACTACTAATCTCATTTCATTATCAATATTATTAAATATCGTTTTCAAAATAAGTAATATATAATCATTCACCTAAGAGCCTCCAATACGATTTCATAAACTATTCTCTACAATCTTTACAACAAAGAATGCTTGTCAATGTTGTTGTACCGGTTTGCAATATTTGAGCAAGCTTTATTATCACTTCCCATTTTAATCATCTTCAGTCAACATGAAGTGTAACAAAAAAAAAAATACGCGAATACATTTTTCACTAACACCATCCTGAACTACATTAATCAGGATCAAGTGAGTGAAAAAATAATCTATTCAAACCATCCCAACACAAATATATTACTTAAAATTATGCATCATAATTTCATGTTCCAAAGCATGCCTAGTTCTCAACAAAATAAAGTATTGAGCTTTACTAAAATTTTAAATAAAATTTACATACCCAAAAGTTTTAATCTATGAATTACTTATCAGTCTTCTATCTGTTAAGAGAGTTTCTACTTAGCTTTTGCATGTTTTACATTCTTGCAACTTGTATAGTTTTGATGATTCCAAATATTATTGTTTTAATTATTATTTTCTCCTAACACTTTTTGGAAGAATTATTTTTGCTCTTGTGTGGATTAACATTTCAGGACAATCGTACTTCAGACTAATGAAGACTTCAAATCAAATTCCAGCATAAGATAATTTGTAAATTGAAGTCTGTATTTTTCATCTTTATTGAGTCTGAGAGAGAGTGATTGTAATTGAGTAACTTAGCACACACACACACTAGGGGAGATCTTAAAAAAATAAAACTTTTTATTATACTGATCGTACGGGACGAACCAAGTTCGTACGGGATGATCACGTTAGTTATACCCCTTAAAGAGCAATAGAACGAACAGAAAGTGAAGAAAAAATTTTCAAAGTCCTGATCATCCTGACGAAATGTCCCATTCGTCCCTGGATGATGTTCTCGGACTTCTCAATATTAAACTATTTGTCCAGATGATTTACTTAGTTCATCCTAATATGATGTTTTCTAGACTCATGCCTTGTTCGGTTCGTCTAGACGATTTAACCAATTTATCTTAGGACGATGTTCTCTTGACCCATGACTTGAACTATTCATCCAGACAGTTTACCTAGTTCGTCTAGGGATGATGTTCTCTGGACTCATGTATTGCAAATCTATTTTCATGACTTATGTTTTGATGATTTACAAACACTATTGATTCTCTTGGACTGCCTGTTACTTCTAACTTTTCAGGAATCGAAGATCGAACGAACAAACGAAGCCAGTTCAAGATTGCGTAGGTCTAGGGTTGAGTCAGTCTGTACTTTGTTTTTTCTCTTCTTGAGTCTATTTGTAATGGTCAAAGAGACTGATGCTATGTAACCCTACACACACACATACTTGAGAGACTTAGAATTTCTATTTTTACTCATATCGGCCAGGACGATATTTACATCATCCTGGACGATCAGGCTTAAAACAGAAAGTCTAAATAAGGATTCTTAATTAAGGCAGCCGTCATTACCAGATCGTCCTGGACGATATGTGTATCGGCAAGGACGATAAGCTCAAAACAGAAAGGAGTTGCCGCCATAGAAAATTAAAGTATACTGTATTTTTATTAATCGGCTAGGACGATCATTGATCCGCCTGGACGATATTCACAATTATGCCTTAATTGATCAGGAAATCAAGGGAGTAATTAAGGATGATTGATATGATCATATCGTCCTGGACGATCGTAGGATCTGCCAGGACGATCTATTCAAAAACCTTAGTTACTTCAGGACGATAAATATCGGCCAGCTCGAATTCAAGGCGATGCTCTGGATGATTTTCCTCGGATTTGAACTGATCGGCCGGGATGATCGTGAGATCGGCCTGGACGATCAAGCCAATTTTAAATCGTCCAGTTTGCATTCAGGGAAATGCTCTGGCCGATCTTCTGAGATTTGTACTGATCGGCCAGGACAATGTCTATATCGGCCTGGATGATATTGTCGGCAACTTGCAATTAATGAGCTCCTTTGAAGCTCTTCTATTTAAGAGCTCTTATTCTACATTTTGAACAACCTTTTTGCTGCTGCCTTGACCTGAGAAGGCCTTGAGGAGAGAAAGAGAGAGAGGGAGAGAGAGAGGATCTTGTCTTCAAGGATCGCTCTGCTTCTTCTTCGTCTAGAGTTTCTTGTCCATGGAAGGGTCGGAAGAGGTAAGGAGTCAGCATCTAGTTGTGGTTCTCTTCCAGCTTTAGGAGGAAGCAAAAGGAAATAGGTTCTCTGCCTTGCCGGGGTGGCAAAAAGGAGGTGCTTTGTAAAGGCTTCTCCGCCTAGCTGTTGGGGCTAAAGGAGAGTCACGATTGTAGTGCAATACTCGGAGGGCGCCTCCGGGGAGTGGACGTAGGTCTAGTTGACCGAACCACTATAAATCTCTGTGTTCTTGTTTCTTGCTTTCGCACTTCAATTTCCGCATTTATTTTTCTCGTGGTGTGATTTTGGTTTATGTGATTTTTGATCTTTATGAAAAGAAATTTTTTAAAATACCAATTCAACCCCCCCCCCTCTTGGTTAGCTTGGGCCAGTTCTATAGGGCTTAACATCCCTAACGAACTTTCAAGTGGTATCAGAGCGGGATTCATAAAAACTGAGTTTGAAAACTTTTTAAATTTTGATCCATAGCTAATCTTGGGAATCGTAACACTATGGAAGGTTATTCAATTACACGACCTCCCTTGTTTGACAACTTACCTTTTGATTTCTGGAAAACCCGCATGTCAACGTTTTTACAATCTACTGATTATCGCATGTGGATGCTTATCAAGGAAGGTTATTCTCCACCTTCTCGTGAAATGAATGGTGTTAAAACTGAAGTTCTTTTACTGAATGGACTTTCTATGAATGAGATTTAGCTCAATTGAATGCAAAATATTTGAACTGTTTTTTTTGTGCTTTAAAATCTGAGGATTACATGCGTGTCTCCACTTGCAAAACTGGTAAAAAAATTTGGGATAAATTTTGTATCACCTATGAAGGCACTAATGAGGTTAAACAATCCCGTTTGAACATTCTCTTGTATGATTACAAACTTTTTCGTATGAAATCTCTTGAATCTGTTTCTTACATGTACACTAGGTTTACTCAGATGGTTACTTCACTACATGCATTAGGAAAAGAACTTTCAAACTATGAAAAAGTAAACAAGATTTTGAGATGCTTGCCTTCATCATAGGATGCTAAAATCACTGCAATCACTGAATCTAAGGATTTGAACACTTATTCTATTGATAACTTACTTGGCTCACTCATTGCTTATGAGCAAGGGGTGAATCAATGAAATCTTGATGCATTGAAGGCGCACAAATCAGATTCTGAAACATCCGGGTCTGAAAGCGATGAAGTTTCCTTCATCACAAGGCAATTCAAAAGCTTTCTAAGGAAGAAACAAAAGAATCATTGGAGAAAAGGTAGGGATAATAAACATTCTAAAGGATCTTCTGATGTTGTCTGTTATGAATGCAGGAAGCCTGGACATGTGAGAGCCGATTGTCCTACACTTCAGGTTTGTAGGTGAGGAGAAACCTAAGTTTAGGAAGGACAAGAAGAGAGTCCAAAAGGCATTCTGGGCATAATCTGGTACTGATTCCTCTGAGACTAAACCAGAGGAAGAGACTACAAACCTGTGCTTAATGGGGGAAGATCATCTTTAGCAAAGTGATGAGGAAGAGGTATGTAAATCAACCTATGATGAATTGTTTGAGATTTGTGAGAAAATCCATGCATCATACAAAAAACTTAAGAAGACACATGCTAGCTTAAAAGTGGAACTTGTAAATTTGCAAAAAAGAGTATGAAGTCATTCTTAAAGATCATTCAACAATTGATTCTAATCACATGGCTCTTCTTGATGAATTTGATGATTTGAACAAAAAGCATTCAGAATTTATTAATGAGCATGATGCATTAAAAGTTTCACACACATCACTTGAATCTAGTTTCAAGAAATCAAAAGAGAAAGAAAAAACCTTAAAGATTGAGAATGATGTTTTAAAAAATACAAACTTGAGGATTAGAAATAATTTGGATACACTTAAGGGAAATGGGAAGACTTCCACTTTGAATCCAAAGCCAAAACCTAGGAAGAGGCATTATAACCAAATAATTTAAGAAATCCTTTTCCTGGAATTAGATGTTTTTCTTGTGACATGCTAGGACACATCTCACTCACTTGCACTGTTCACCATAGTACACATTGGGTGTGGAGAACTAAGGTACATAATTCACAGCATACCACACCTGCATTGTATTTTACCTTTCCTAAGAAGGGACCCAAACTAGGTTGGGTTCCTAAATCTGAATGTTGTTTAGTTTTAAAGGTATGCTCTCACCAAAGATCTCGTGGGAGCATAGGATAACTGGACATAAGGAGGCTCGCAGCTCAAAATTGCTTAAACTCACTGCTTCATAACTTGCTTGAAATTTTTTTCTTTAATTAGTTTTGTGTTATTTTTGTGCTAGTTTTGTGCTTGCTTTATGTTGTTCTAGTTTGCTTCTTTTCATTTTGTTTTTTATGTTTGATTTCCTATATGATTATTTTTTTAAGCTTTTTAAATTTTGGAGTTTTAGAGATTATGTTTAGCATTTCTAAATCGGTTAAAGGAAGGAATACCGTTGATGGTTTCCCTCCTTCTAACCTTGTTTAGTGATATAATTTTTCTTCTCTAAATAAAAGTCTAACTCATTTTAGCCAATGGTTTTTGAATCTAAGATTCTTTTTTCTTGCTACAAAAAATCTATCTTGTGCATAATATCCAAAGTTCTTATATATCTCTCAAGATATTTGAGACATTGCCTTTGCACTGATCGTATGATTTTTAGTTTTGTTTTGTGGGGTATTCTTCCCTATGTTAGAGAGAGAGCTCCTATTCTCTAATATTTGGAGGATATACTCACAACTAAGGTCTTTTCAAGGATTTTTGTTAAAGAGCTTTTAGCTTGCAAGAATTAAAAAGGAAAGAGGCCAATGATACCAAATTGAAAAAAAATATATAATACACAAATGTGTATCAAAAATCAAAAGATGCTCAAAGAGCCAATCAAAGATTCAAGAGGCATAAAATGAGACCACTAAAAGGCAAGCCATCCTCTCTTTTCAAAACCTTTAAAACTTAGAAGAACTTATAGGTTATGTGAGATTTTCAAAGGCTTGATTTCAAATTCCATGATTGAGAAAAATTACTTTGACATATTATTTATGAGATATTTTCTTTGTAAACAAGTTGTGAATGGATCTCCTTTTTATCCTATTTAGTTATTCTGAGTTAGGCCTCTATTTTTCAAAAGATAATTTATTCCCTGAAGGATGTCCGATCTATGGT
This sequence comes from Dendrobium nobile, assembly GCA_022539455.1. Lineage (NCBI taxonomy): Eukaryota > Viridiplantae > Streptophyta > Magnoliopsida > Asparagales > Orchidaceae > Dendrobium > Dendrobium nobile. The sequence continues at coordinate 20,893,373 of CM039722.1, read as the reverse complement.
TAACAAAATCAGATATTCTTCCTTCTTCCAATTAAAATTTGTTAACCTATTGATCTCTTGAGACTCTAAAGTTTAAATTATTTAAAAAATTCTCATATGAATTATTTTGTTATAAAAAAAAATGTCTTCTTTTCAAATTATTTTTAGTTTTTTTTTTCGCTGTTCTTTTCTTTTTCTTTTCTTATGATTTTCTTTTGTTTTATTTTTTGAGGGCTTTGATCATCACCATCTTTCATTGTTTTTCAAATTCTAGTCACATCGTCATGGCCGATACTTTTATCGTCCTGGACGATCTGATCAAACTCTGTTGCAATCATGATGATAGTCCTGGCCGATAGAATATTTTGTCTGGCCGATGCATTTTATGGTCATCGTCCTGGCCGATACACTGGATCGTCCTGGATGATCCACGTGTCAGCACGTTTAAATCCTTAAAATCGGCCCCGGACGATCCATTATTGGACAATCGTCCTGGCCGATCCACTGTTCGTCCTAGACGATACTTGTGGCATAGAATTAAAATGTTTTAACTTCGTCCGGTATGATCAATTATTATACATCGTCCTTGACGATACACCTAATCAGCCCGGACAATCTGCTTTTTCAACGGTCGTCCGGCTTGACTCCTCGGGATGATCACCTGTCTCTAATTGGCCTGGCCGATATCTGATTGGCCCGGACGATCGGACCAACTTTTTGACCAATCGGCCTGTACGTAATTATTGTGCCATATCGTCCTGGATGATTCTGTGATTGGCCTAGACGATTTGGCCGCTTCTTTAAATTCTGGTCGTTCCATCCATGTTTTTCACTTCACATCCCTTCTCCTCTTGAGTTTTGTTGCTAACTCCTTACTATGGCTGATGGGAAACGAGTTCGACAGGCTTCTCGAAGTTCCTTGAAGGCCACACTGGACCCTCGATTCAGGGAGGCAGAGGATCAGGCTGCCTACCGTTGCTACAAAGAGTGTGGCATTACCCTTTCCCGAACAATCAATCCTGCATACATTTCGTATCCGGTAATGGATCTTTTTGCCAACACTTCTCTTTGTTTCATACTCACCCTCGCTGTCCCTTTTTCTTCTAAACTCCTGCTATAATTTTATGCAAATCTTCGCATAAATTCTACTTTCACAGCCCTGACCTCCTATGTGAATCAACGCCCGGTCGAGATCACATATCAGGACTATGCGGAGCTTTTACAGCTATCCACCACCGAGGATAAGCTGCACATAATCGTTACAGATCCTGATTTTGATTGGTCCACAGCAAACCATTTCCTTCGCCAAACCAACACACCCTTTCATGTTGGAGAGACTAGCTCTTCAGTCAAAGATGCTAGGACAATCCAACATGTCCTTCGTACCTCCATAATTCGAAAAGCCGGGGACCGAATCTACATCACTCCTCTACTTTCCTTGACTACCTTTTTCATTATGGCCCGGAGAGACTTCAATGCCACTGATCTACTCTTTCGCTACATTGATCATTTAACAACTATTCGTGATCCAGGCCATAGGAGGAAACCTAACTTTGCTTTAGGACATCTCATAGCCTATTCTTGAAACCAAACACAATCTTCAATATCCTGCTCGTCACGACCTTCAGCCTCCTTGCTACTCAAATAATTCTTTCACTATCCTTCATAGTACTCGTGTCCACCCAGGAGATGGGGAGGGTCGGGGAGCTGAGGAGGAGGAGGCTCCCGCTCCCGCTCCCGTTCCTGATCCTATTCCTCTCCACCAACACTCACCGGTTGATCAATTGATAGAGAGGTTTGATCGATGGGAGACCCGCTTTGATGCTTACGTTGTTGCACAGGAGCAGCAACATTATGAGGACATTGCCCACTACGAGCAGCACCGCACAGAGGATTTAGCATGATTTGACAGCTACATTACTCACCAGCAGCAGCAGCATGACCAGGACATCGCCTGGTTTAATGCTCAGTTTACTACGCTTGCCAGCTACTTTTAGCAGCCACCTCTACCTCCTCCATCTGATGATCTGGGTCCCTCATTTTTCTAGTCTGTGTTTTCTATTATTTATTTTCTATTTTCTATAGTTTGTCTTTTAGTTTGTTTTAGTTTCTGTTATGTTGTTTTATTTTTCCTTTGTGTGTCTAGGACCCTCTTTTTGTGATGACAAAAGGGGGAGTAGGATGTGGTAGGAAAAGTTGATGTGCTTGTAACTTTGAAATTTTATTGAATTGCTGTTATTTTTTACTGAGTTTTTTCCTACTTGTGTTTTCCATCATCAAAAAGGGGGAAATTATTGCAAATCTATTTTCATGACTTATGTTTTGATGATTGACAAACACTATTGATTCTCTTGGACTGCCTGTTACTTCTAACTTTTCAGGAATCGAAGATCGGACGAAGAAATGAAGCTAGTTCAAGATTGCGTAGGTCTAGGGTTGAGTCAGTCTGTACTTTGTTTTTTTTTCTTCTTGAGTCTATTTGTAATGGTCAAAGAGACTGATGCTAAGTAACCCTACACACACACCCACTTGAGAGACTTAGAATTTCTATTTTTACTCATATCGGCCAGAACGATATTTACATCGTTCTGGACGATCAGGCTTAAAACAGAAAGTCTAAATAAAAATTCTTAATTAAGGCGACCGTCATGAAGAGATCGTCCTGGATGATACGTGTATCGGCCAGGATGATAAGCTCAAAACATAAAGGAGTTGTCGCCATAGACAATTAAGGCATACTGTATTTTTTAATAATCAGCCAGGACGATCATTGATCAGCTAGGACGATATTCACAAATTATGCCATAATTGATCAGGAAATCAAGGGAGTAATTAAGGATGATTGATACGATCATATCGTCTTGGACGATCGTAGGATCAGCCAAGATGATCTATTTTAAAACTTTAGTTACTTCAGGATGATAAATATCGGCCAGCTCGAATTCAGGACGATGCTCTAAACGATTTTCCTCTGATTTGAACTGATCGGCCGGGCGATCGTGAGATAAGCCTGGATGATCAAGCCAATTTTAAATCATCCAGTTTACATTTAGGGCGATGCTCTGGCCTTCTGAGATTTGTACTAATCGGCCAGGACGATGTCTATATCGGCCTGGACGATATTGTGGGTAACATGCAATTAATGAGCTCCTTTGAAGCTCTTCTATTTAAGAGCTCTTGTTCAACGTTTCGAATAACCTTTTTTCTGCTGCCTTGACCTGAGAAGGCCTTGAGGAGAGTAAGAGAGAGAGGGAGAGAGAGAGGATCTTGTGAGGGGGAGCTTGTGAGGGGATTCACAAGGGTTGCTTCAAGGATTGCTCTGCTTCTTCTTCGTCTAGAGTTTTTGTTCGTGGAAGGGTCGGTAGAGGCAAGGAGTCAGCATCTGGTTGTGGTTCTCTGCCAACTTCAGGAGGAAGCAAAAGGAGATAGGTTCTCTGCCTTGCCGCGGTGGCAAAAAGGAGATGCTTTGTAAAGGCTTCTCCGCCTAGCTGTGGGGGCTAAAGGAGAGTCACGATTGTAGTGCAACACTTGGAGGGCATCTCCGGGGAGTGGACGTAGGTCGAGTTGACCGAACCACTATAAATCTATGTGTTCTTGTTTCTTGCTTCCGCACCTTAATTTCTGTATTTATTTTTCTCGTGGTGTGATTTTGGTTTATGTGATTTTTGTTCTTTATCAAAAGAAATTTTTTAAAATACCAATTCACCCCCCCCCCCTCTTGGTTAGCTTGGGCCAGTTCTATAAGGCTTAACATCCCTAGGACGATGTTCTCTGGACCCATGACTTGAAATATTCATCCAGACAGTTTACCTAGTTCGTCCAGGGATGATGTTCTCTGGACTCATGCCTTGTTCGGTTCGTCTAGATGATTTACCCAGTTCATCCCAGGACGATGTTCTCTGGACCCATGACTTAAACTATTCATCCAGACGATTTACCTAGTTCATCCAAGGACGATGTTCTCTGAACTCATACCTTGTTAGGTTCATCCAGACGAACTTGTACATTCATCTGAGGACGATGTCCTCTGTTGCTTAAACATATGGACCGTCCTGTAGTTTAGTACTAACAAACACTTGATATAATTGTTCGTACCGGATGAACTTAGTTTGTACGGGACGACTATCAGGAACGAAGTTATTTCGTCCCAATGCACATAAGGTTCATACGCAACAGTTTTTACTCTATTCGTATGGACAAAATTACAATCGTACAGGACGATGAATTACGCACAGATTTGTAGTTTAGCAATATTTGGACAGTTTTTTGTGTCCTTCATTTTCAAAGATACATTTAAAATTGTTTCTTTATCATTTTGTCCACTGGTCTTCGTGCAAACTGAAGAGAGATTGAAGGAGAAAGTGTGAGAGAGTATTTGAAGGAGATTTCTTACCACTGGAGCGTGAAGGATTCACTTGGTACTCAAATGTAAGGATCTTTATTTTTGAATTGTGATTACTTCACTCTTCTCACTTGTCCTTCCAGATTTCTCATAAGAAGATATTGTCAAGGAGAACTGGTTCTCTGCCGACACTCGAGAAGTGTGAACAGCAAAGGGTACTCTGCCTACACTTGGAGAAGTGTGAAAGGACGGGAGGGTACTCTGCTTACACAGGGAGAAGTGTGAAAGGATGGAAGGTTCTCTGCCTACACTTGGAGAGTGTGAACAGCGAGAGGTACTCTGCCTACATTTGGAGGGTGTAAAAGGATGACATTTCTCTGCCACACCGGGTAGTGGTGGAAGAGAGTTTTTTGTAAAGGCTTCTTCGCCTTGCTGTGAGAGCAAAAGAAGAGACACTAAGTGGTAATAGTGCAATACCTGAAGTGGGAGATTTCAAGGAGTGGATGTAGGTCATATTTGACCGAACCATTATAATCTTATGTCTTTTTTTTTCTCTGCTCTTTACTTTACTTTTTCTGTTTGAAAATGTGCTTGAAAAACCTTTTTTTATAAAAACTTCACTAAACTTTTATCGGTTTTAAAAGAGGCATAATTTTTAAATTACCAATTCACCCCCCCTATCTTGGTTAGTTGCTGGGATATAAGCTTAGGTATAATAACCTAATTGATACTTAACAAAGTTTCAACAAGTGATATCAGAGCATAGTTTCAATATCATAAGTTTAGACTACGTTTTGATTAATGCCCATGGCTACTTTTGGAAACCGAAACACACCTGAGGGTTACTCTATAACTAGACCTCCATTGCTCGACAATATTCCTTTTGATTTTTGGAAAACACGCATGTCTACATTTTTACAGTCACTTAATTACTGTATGTAGATCTTAGTTCAGGAAGGGTATACAAAACCAACTAGATTAGTTGATTGAGTTAGAGTTGAAACACCTTTTGCAGACTGGACAGTAGAAAAACATAACTTAGCACAACTGAATGCCAAATGCTTGAATAGTTTCTTTTGTGCTCTTAAATATGAAGACTATATGTGGGTTTCTACTTGCAAGAGTGGAAAAGAAATATGAGATAGACTTTATATAACTTATGAGGGGACTAATAAAGTTAAACAATCCAAACTTAATATCTTGTTGCATAAACTATTTTGCATGAAACCCAATGAATCCATTTCTGAAATGTACACAAGATTCACACAAATAGTCACCTTTTTACATGCATTAGGTAGGGAACTAACGAATGCAAAAATGGTTAATAAAATATTATTGCGGATCTATGGCTTATGATTTTGATGATAGCAAACATTCTTTTTCTCTATGACTACTTTCTACTAATGTTTCAGGTCCACACTATCAGACTGCAATCTGGAACAAGCTAAAGATTGGGTAGACTAGGCCTGTGTCAGTTTATAATCTTTTTCCTTTCTTGAGTCTATTGTATTTGGTGTGGCATATGATGATTTGTATCTTAGAAGATTTTCTATTGTGCCCTAAAAAGTTTTCTATTTTTGGTAACATCATCCTGGACGATATTTATATCGTCCTGGACGATCTGACAAAAGTAGAAATTCTAATTAAGGCATCCTCTTTAAAGCAGCCATCTTTATGCAAAACACATCGTCTTGGACGATTTTGTATTGGCCAGGACGATCGGCTAAATACAGCAAGAATCTGCCTCCAGATCTACTTAGAAAAATCTTATTTTTGGACATCGTCCCGGTGGATCGTCCTGGACTATAAAATATCGTCCCGGACGATCCAGAGCAATTTTTCCAAAATTTCTCAAGCAGTTTTGGAAAGCGTTTAATGGGGATTTCATCCAGGCCGATCGCAAGATCGTCCGGGACGATTGGACATTGTCCAGCTTCATTTCAAGGCGATATTCAGGACGATTTTCCTCATATTTGTGCTAATCGGCCAGGACGATTTGGATATCGTCCTGGACGATAATGTCGGCAACTTGCATTAATGAGCTCGTTTTGAGAGCCTCAATTTAAGCTATGGCAAGGCACTTTGTAAGTGTCTTTGGCAGCCATTGTAGCTTCGTTCTTGTGGGGGAAACTTGAAGAGAGAGCTTGAAAGGGAGAGAGGAAAGGGTGGAGTTTGAGAGGGAGAAGATCCTGTGAGGGGGAGGAACTGAAGGGAGTGTGGTGGGGGATCCACACGGTTGCTCCGGCGAACTCGCACCTTAGTACCATCATTTTCAAGGCTTATCTCGAGGTAAGTTCACCAAAGAAGAAGATCTCCTTGGTGTCAAAAGACCCGGCGACTCCGCCGCACCGGGGAAGGTGGAAGTGATTTTGTAAGGGCTTCTCCGCCTAGCTATGGGGGCTAAAGGAGAGACACTTTTGTAGTGCAATACTTGGAGGGTGCCTCCAAGGAGTGGACGTAGGTCAAGGTTTGACCGAACCACTATAAATCCGATGTGTTCTTTTCTTTTTATAGCTTCCGCATTATTTTCTTCCGCATTGGTTTTCGTTGTGGTGAATATTGGTTTTGGATTGTGTTTGTTTTAAAGTACTGATTCACCTCTCTTTTAATTATCTTGGGACTAAGTTCAAGAGGGTCTAACATCCCGAACGAACTTTCAAGTGGTATCAGAGCAGTTTTCATAAAATAAGTTTTTAAAAGCTTTTGAATTTTGATCCATGGCTAATTTTTCAAATCGTAATTTTGCGGAAGGATATTCAATCACCAGACCTCCTTTATTTGAAAATATGTCATTTAATTTTTGGAAAACTTGCAAGTCTATTTTCTTGCAATCGATTGATTTTCGCATGTGGCATATGATTTTAACTGGTTATTCATCACCGTCACGTATTATTAATGGAATTAAAAATGATATTCCTTTTAATCAATGGAATAGGGATGAACGAATGGATGCTCAATTAAATGCAAAATCTTTAAATTGTTTTTTCTGTGCTTTGAATTTAGATGATTTTATGTTAGTTTCCACGTGCACTACCGGTAAGGAAGTTTGGGATAAATTGCACATCATATACGAAGGCTCTAATGAAATCAAGCAATCCAAGTTGAATTTGTTAATGCATGATTTTGAATTGTTTTCCATGAAACCTTATGAGACGATCTTAGACATGTACACTAGGTTCATTCAAATTGTAACATCATTGCATGCCTTAGGAAAAGAGTTTTAAAATTTTGAAAAAATCAATAAAATTCTTCGTTGTTTACTTGAAAAATTTGATGCTAAAGTAGTTGCTATTTGTGAATCTAAAGATTTGAATGTATATTCTATTGATAATTTGATTGGCTCACTCATTGCCTACGAGTAAGGTTTGGGTCAAAGGCTTTTGGATGCAGGTGAAACGATTGTTCTAAAAGCTGAAAATACGGAAAGAGGAAGCTTAGTTGGAGACGATAGCAATGACTTGTCAAGGAAATCACAAAGCTCACCAAAGCATAAACAAAAGTGGAAGAAAGGTAAAATTGGTAAGGATGTTCATATTCCTTCTGACGGTATTTGCTTTCAATGTAGGAAACCTGGACATATGAAAAATGAGTGCCCTAATTTAAGAATTCTTCCTATGAAAGAAAAGGGCAAGGCGAAACAAACTTTGAACTGGGGAAATAATGAAAGGCAAAAAATCTCATGGGCAGATCTGGTCTCTGAAGCATCGGACCAGGAGAGAGATAATGGTTAAGAGCCTTTCGTGTTTTTAGTGTTGTGTTTTTGTGTTTTTCTTTTTTTTTTGTGTTTTTTAGTTTTGTTTATTCTTTGAAATTTTGTTTTCGTGAATTTTTTTTAAATCAACACACACATTCATTTTTTCTAAAAATGAAAAATCTACTTCCTGTTTTATCTTGAAATATTTGGTAAGTTGTATTTGACTTCTCTAAAACAGTAAGAGGAATGAAACTCATGATTTTGTTTCTCTTTCTCTCTTCTTAAAGAGGTTATTTTACTTTTGATTCAAAATCTTCATCACATTTTAAATTGGATTTTGAAACTGATTTTTTTTATCTCCCTACATTTTTTCTATCGCATAGGAATCTTTTGCAAGATTGTTGAATCCACCATGAAATTTTCTTAATCAAGTTATTCATGTTGTCAATAATTTGGGTTTACTTTGGTTTTGAAAATATAAGAAATGAAGCATATTTTTTGAAAATAATTAAAAAAAAAAGTGGACAATGATGCCAAACCAAAAGATGCGCAATGACGCCAAATTGAAAAAATAATACACAAAGTGTATTGAAAATCAAAAGATGCTCAAAGAGCCATTAAAGTGATAAAGGGCATAAAATGAGCCCACAAAAAAAATATGCTTATTTTTTCTTATACTACTAAAAGCCTAAGAAAATCCTTGATATGTTCAAAACTTGTGCTTGAAAATCTTTGTTCCTGATTCAGCAATTCGTGCATTGATCTTCTATTAGATATGTTTTAGGAAAGGAGTTTTGAAAAATTAATGTTTCTTCTTCCCATTTAATCCTTGATTTGGATATTGGATTAAAAAGTTTTTGAGCCTTTAAAAGAACTTGAGTTGGGATTATCAAATTAAGAATTTCTAACCTTTTCTGGACTATGCGTTGTCAAATCCGATTCTACTAACTTTTTTATTAAAACCAAGAAGTAACTTTCTCATTTTAAGAATACTTGTTTTTTCAGTGGATTAGAGAACATTTTTTCTTTTGTTCGTTTTATTTTTTGTTTGTGTCTACTCTCTTTTTGATAATGTCAAAAGGGGGAGAACAAACTTGTATCCTTTGTTTTCTTTTAAAAAATTTTAAAACAACAAAAATATTTTTATCTCCCCTATTTTTTAAAGTGTTATTCTAGTGAGGGGGAGATTAGGAAAAAATAGTCATTTTTGAAAGTTCAAATTGAAATTGTTTGCCATCATCAAAAAGGGGGAGATTTTTAACGTACTTGTATCCTTTGTTTTCTTTTCAAAAATTTTAAAACAACAAAAATATTTTTATCTCCCCTATTTTTTAAAGTGTTATTCTAGTTAGGGGGAGATTAGGAAAAAATAGTCATTTTTGAAAGTTCAAATTGAAATTGTTTGCCATATCAAAAAGGGGGAGATTGTTGCGGATCTATGGCTTATGATTTTGATGATAGCAAACATTCTTTTTCTCTATGACTACTTTCTACTAATGTTTCAGGTCCACACTATCAGACTGCAATCTGGAACAAGCTAAAGATTGGGTAGACTAGGACTGTGTCAGTTTGTAATCTTTTTCCTTTCTTGAGTCTATTGTATTTGGTGTGGCATATGATGATTTGTATCTTCGAAGATTTTCTATTGTGCCCTAAAAAGTTTTCTATTTTTGGTAACATCGTCCAGGACGATATTTATATCGTCCTGGACGATCTGGCAAAAGTAGAAATTCTAATTAAGGCATCCTCTTTAAAGCAGCCATCTTTATGCAAAACACATCGTCCTGGACGATTTTGTATCGGCCAGGACAATCGGCTCAATACAGCAAGAATCTACCGCCAGATCTACTTAGAAAAATCTTATTTTCGGACATCATCCCGGTGGATCGTCCTGGACTATAACATATCGTCCCGGACGATCCAGAACAATTTTTCCAAAATTTCTCAAGCAGTTTTGGAAAGCATTTAATGGGGATTTCGTCCAGGCCGATCGCAAGATCGTCCGGGAAGATTGGACATCGTCCAGCTTCATTTCAGGGCGATATTCAGGACGATTTTCCTCATATTTGTGCTAATCGGCCAGGACGATTTGGATATCGTCCTGGACGATAATGTCAGCAACTTACATTAATGAGCTCATTTTGAGAGCCTCTATTTAAGCTATGGCAAGGCACTTTGTAAGTGTCTTTGGCATCCATTGTAGCTTCGTTCTTGTGGGGGAAACTTGAAGAGAGAGCTTGAAAGGGAGAGAGGAAAGGGTGGAGTTTGAGAGGGAGAAGATCCTGTGAGGGGGAGGAACTCAAGGGAGTGTGGTGGGGGATCCACACGGTTGCTCCGGCGAACTCGCACCTTAGTACCATCGGATTCAAGGCTTGTCTCGAGGTAAGTTCACCAAAGAAGAAGATCTCCTTGGTGTCAAAAGACCCGGCGACTCCGCCGCACCGGGGAAGGTGGAAGTGATTTTGTAAGGGCTTCTCCGCCTAGTTATGGGGGCTAAAGTAGAGACACTTTTGTAGTGCAATACATGGAGGGTGCCTCCAAGGAGTGGACGTAGGTCAAGGTTTGACCGAACCACTATAAATCCGGTGTGTTCTTTTCTTTTTATAGCTTCCACATTATTTTCTTCCGCATTGGTTTTCGTTGTGGTGAATATTGGTTTTGGATTGTGTTTGTTTTAAAGTACCGATTCACCTCTCTTTTAATTAGCTTGGGACTAAGTTCAAGAGGGCCTAACATCCCGAACGAACTTTCAAATATTTCATTATTTACCTATTGCTTATGATGCTAAAATAACTGCGATTACAGAGTCTAAAGATATAAACATTTACTCTATTGACAATCTTCTTGGATCACTTATTGATTATGAGCAAGGAGTGAGTCAAAGAAAGGTTGATGCAGTTGAACCATGAAGGGAAAAGAATATAGTACTAAAACTGGAGGAGTCAGAGAGTGATCTTTCACAACCTGAGGATGAAGATGACATAGCACTGATGACTAAACAGTTCAGAAGCTTTTTGAAAAGGAAGAAAAAGAGATGCCAACAATAGAATCGAGGTGAATTTAATAGAAATGTTAAGGTTTTAAATGATGTTTTTTGTTATGAGTGCAGGAAACCTTGACATATTAAATTTGACTGCCCAAAACTCAAAGTCACTCCTAACAAGGAGAAGGTATAGGAGAAACCAGTTGTGAAGAAGGGTAAGAAAAAATTCCAAAGAGCTTTCTAGGCGGACTCAGCTTCAGATTCATTAGAGACTAAAAAGGAGGAGGAAGTCACAAATCTGAGCTTAATGGCCGATAATCCTGATCAGTCAGATCAAGAAGAGGTATGTGACTGACTTATAATGAACTTTTTGTAGTCTTTGAACACATACATGTTGCATATAGGAAATTAAAGAAATTGCATGCTAGTCTGAATTTAGAATTACAAGATCTTAAAAAAGAATATGAAATCCTTAAAAAAGATCATACATTGATTGATAAAAACCACATGAAATTACTTGATGAGTTTGATGACTTAAATAAAAATCATGAAATATTAAAATCATCCTTTGCAGAGCTTCAAATAGAAATCAAGAATAATAAGGAAGAATCTGAGAGCAAACTGTATCGAATTAATTATACAAATCAAATTTTAGAAGATATGAATTCATTTTATAAACTGAAGATAAAAGCTCTCGAGGATAATAGGATACCCCCAAGACTTGAAGATTTTATGAATCTTATTTTGTATCCTAAATTTATGCAATCCCTTAATAAACATATAAATAGTAGAAGACTTAGGAATCCATTTTCAAGAGTCAAATGTAATAATTATGGATTGTTTGGACATATAGCTCACACTTGTAATTTGAAGAAGAAGACTTATTTGGTGTGGAGACCAAAGATGCATAAACCTAAACATATCATATATGCATCTATTTATAACTTGCAAAAAAGTGAACCCAAACTTATTTGGGTTCCCAGGTCTAATGTTTGATATTTTTTGTAGGATCGCTCTCACATAAGGCCTCGTGAGAGCATATGGTATCTAGACAGTGGATGCTCAAAACATATGACTGGAGATATTGAATAATTTTTATTGCTGGAAGCCATAAGTGGAGGCAAGATTACACTTGGAGATAATACCACAAGGAAGGTGGTTGGGTCAGGTATGATTAAAAATCTTAAAAAAATTTTTATTGAGAATGTTTTGTTGGTAGAAAGCTTAAAACATAATCTTCTAAGTATTAGTCAGCTATGTGATAAAGGTTATTGTGTAAATTTTTTTCCTATAAGCTGTATATTAAGCCTGAACGGTAATGTTGTCCTGAATGGTATAAGGGTAAAATACGTGTATATGCTAGACTTTAATTGTATTAAAACTCATACTGCTTTTTATTTAAAAACTATTTCTGATGAATCATGTCTTTATCATAGGAGACTTTATCACTCTATCATGAAAAACCTTAGGAGGATTGCCCAAAAGAACTTAGTGAGAGGTATATCAAATTTAGACTTTATTAAGAACCTCCTTTGTGATGCATGTTGATTAGGAAAACATGTGAAGTCATTCTTTCAATCCAATAAAGATCTTAGAACTAGTAAACCATTGGAGATTTTACATATGAATCTTTTTGGACCAGTTGGAACTGTAAGTCTAGGAGGGAAGGTATACAGATTTGTGATTGTGGATGATTACTTAAGATTCACATGAGTTAGATTTCTATTTTATAAGAGTTAATTATTTGAGGAATTTAGAAACTTTTTGACTTGGATTCAAAGGAAGATATGATGTGAAATTATGACTATTCAAAGTGATCATGGAGGAGAATTTGAAAATGAAAAATTTGAGAATTTTTATAAGGAGAATGGAATTGATCACAATTTTTATGCACCTAGAACTCCTCAGCAAAATGGGGTAGTCGAAAGGAAAAATAGAAGATTAATAGAAGCCGCCCGAGCCATATTTTTGGGCTGAGGTGGTTAGCACAACATGTTATGTTCTGAATAGGGTGAATGTGAGATCAAAATTAAATAAAACACCCTATGAGTTGCTAAAAGGGAGAACACCTAATTTGTCACATTTGCATGTCTTTGGTTTTAAGGTGTTCATTCATAATAATGGAAAATTTGCCTTGAGAAAATTTGATCCAAATTAGATGAAGGAATTTTTATATGATACTTAAGTGTTGGAAAATCTTATAGAGCATTCAATAAAAAAACTTTAGTAATTGAGGAGACCACATATATTGTATTTGATTAATCAGGAAGTTTGGAAGAGCCAATTGTTGAAAAGGATGAGATAGAAATAAACTCTTAAAAGATTGATAAAATAAATTTGGAAGAAAATTTGAAGACAGTAAACCCTTTGCCTAGAGATTTGAAATTTTTTAAAAATCACCCAAAGGAATTGATTATAGGAGAACCTAATGAGGGTGTTAGGACTAGGCTTGGACTGAAAAAAGAAGTCAATCATTCAGCCTGTATTCCAATGATAGAACCCATAAATATTGAACAAGCACTTTCTAATGAATTCTGGATATTGGCTATGCAAGAAGAATTAAATTAATTTGTAAGAAATAAAATCTGGGAATTAACTGCAAGACCAAATGATCAAAGTGTAGTTGGAACTAAGTGGGTATTCAAGAACAAAATGAATGACTCGGGAGTTGTCATTAGAAATAAGACTAGATTAGTAGCTAAGGGGTATAATCAAATTGAAAGGATTGATTTTAAGGAGACTTTTGCCCGTGTAACTAGACTTGAAGCAATTAGGGTTTTATTAGCCTTTGCCTGTTTTAAAGGATTTAAACTATATCAAATGGATGTTAAAAGTGTCATTTTAAATGGGGTAATTCAAGAGGATGTTTTTGTAGAACAACTTCAAGGGTTTGAAAATTCTAAACACCCAAATCATATTTTCAAATTAAAAAAGGCATTATATGGTTTTAAATAGGCACCTAAGGCTTGGTAGGAGAGGTTGAGCACCTTCCTACTTGAAAGATCTTTTGAAAAAGGAAGTGTGGACACAACTCTTTTTTTGAAGAAAATTAGAAAGGATATACTCATTGTACAAATCTATGTTGATGACATCATCTTTGGATCTTTAAATAAAATCTTTGTGATGATTTTTCTAAAACAATGAGTAGTGAATTTGAGATGAGTATAATGGGAGATTTAAGTTACTTTATAGGTTTTAGCATTAAGCAAATTGAGGAGGGTACATTTCTTAGACAGTCAAAATATGTTAAGGACATCCTCAAAAAGTATGAAATAGACAATGTTAAACCTGTTAATACACCCATGAGTTCCTCATTTCAGTTGGATAAGGACCTTAAGGGAAAATCTGTTGATCAAAAGAAATTTAGAGGAATAATTAGATCTTTGCTTTACTTGACAGCTAGCCAACCTGATATCTTATTTAATATTTATTTATGTGCTAGATTTCAATCAGATCCAAAAGAAACATATTTGACAGCAGTGGAAAGAATTTTAAGGTATATGTTAGGAACTCAGAACTTAGGAATTTTGTATCCTAAGTTTAGCTCTTCATTTGAAATAATTGGTTATTCAGATTCTAACTTTGCAGGTTGTAGGGTTGATAGAAAGAGCACTTTTGGAACATGTAAATTTATTAGAAATTCTTTAGTCTCTTGGTCCAGTAGAAAACAAAATTCAGTAGCCCTATCTACTGCTGAAGCTGAATACATTGTATTAGGAAGTTGTGTGGCACAAGTACTTTGGTTAACAACAGTTGATTGATTTAGGATTAACAATAGGCACTATTCCCATTTATTGTGATAACACTAGTGCTATTTACATTTCAAAAAACCCTATTCAACATTCAAGAACCAAACATCATTTCATAAGGGATCACGCATACAAAGGAGAAATTGAACTCATTCATGTTACAACAGAAAATCTACTTGCAGACATTTTTACAAATCCACTTGCCTTTGATACTTTCAGTACATTAAGAACAAGGCTTGATGTGATTGATTTGAATGCTTAATTAAAGTGATTATGCAACATTGATGTGTGTTGTGAGACTTTTGATTTTGTGCTTTTTCTGTATTTTATTTTATTTTGTTTTGTTTGTGTTTATTTTTTCAAACATCTGTGTGTTTTGTTTTTGTATTTTCACACATCTAGATTCATAATTTTGAGTGTTAGCTTAAAAATTTATAAGTATGAAATTCGTATGCACGAAATTCATTTCATATGGGACAAATTGTGTAGTGTATTAACTGTCGGATTTAAACGGTTTGCATACAATTTTTTATTTTTCATTTCATTGTTCGTCTGTACAATCGTCACTCTCATCCGGATGATGTGTATTCAATCGTATATATGTATAAAGGCAGTTATACGGATAAGATCAAATTAATTATTCCTGATCGTACGTATGAATCTTTGGTTCGTATATACGAACACGTGGCATTTCAATATGGGGGACATTTCAAACTGTCATAAAAATGATCTTAAATTTTTGATCATCCCAGACGAACACCTGTACGATTGTCTTAGTCAAAAGTCTGTACTAAAAGACTCCTCGTAACTTGTGTGAGTATGAAAAGTGGTTTCATTTTTGGACTCACTCGTTCGTCCATACGAAATATTTTTCGTACGTACGAACCATAAATTGTACGGGAAGAAATTATTTTCGTCTGTACGAATTCTCTTTTTTCTTTAAATTGAAGGGTTTTGAACTCAAATTTCATCGCTTTAAAAAAAAATCCCTTTCAAACCTCTATTCCCTTAGATCTTTTTCATGGCTAGTTCAAGCAAAAGGCAAAAGGTACTTGCTAAGGGACCCCCCAAAAATACTGGTGAAAACTTTCTGTCCAAGGAAAATGAAAAATCCTTTCCTAGATTTGTTTCTGCCAAAATCACTCCCTCTAGAGTCCTTCTCTAGGAGCAACTCACTTTCAAGGTAATACACCTTTTTGCTTCCACCCAATTTTGCCTTATCCTCACTCTTATCCATTTCTACAATTATGAGACCTTCCACTACTTTCTTGCCAATATGCCCTTTAACTCTGACCAATATGTGATTAGGTCTTAAGTTTTTAAAAGAAAGTAAAAATCACTTAAGAAGACTTGGGAATTTTTTTGAACTTAAGAACTCAAGGAATTAGAGCACACACTTTGACCTCCTCCACTGACTATGATTGGACATCAATAAATCAAGTAATTAGAGGATGTAGAGGAGTAGGTCATATGCCTAAGGTAGCCACTCTTAATCGTAATGCCCGTATCATCCATCATGTTCTTCGCACGTCCATTATTCCTAAAGATGGTGATCGAGTCAATATCACACCTCTTCTTTCTACAGTGACCTATCTGATTATGACTAACCAACCTATAGATGAAGCCCAACTGATCATTGAATATATTTATGGACTTTCTGAGATTGGCCATGTCACCCACAAAAAAAAAGAAATTATAGCCATAGGATATCTTGTGACCTATATTTTGGAGAAAAAGTATGATCTAGTCCATCCAGTTTAAAATCTAGAGGAGTCTCTCTACCACAATGATGGATCTTTTCGAGCGAGCTTTAACAAAGATGAACAACATATTATTAGTGACTCAAAGGAGGAAATGGGAGCACCTCCAACTGCACCTGCTGGTGAACCAAATGTTCAAGATTTGGTTCACAGGTTTGATCGTCTTGAGACTCATTTTAATCAACGCTTTGATCAAATTGAAACTCATCTACAAATGTAGGATGCTTAGCACCATCATGATATGAGTTGGATGCGAGAGCAAATAGATGGTATAAACTCAAATATGACTATGATGAGTAGCTATTTTAACTTCTACAACCAGCCACCTCCTCCAGATCAAGGTCCCTCATAGTGATCATTATTGTTCTTTAAGTTTTTTAAATGTGATGTGATGTGATGTCAGTTATGCTTTTATGATTTATGTGTTAGTTTGTTTTATGTTTGTTTTGATATATTTTTTGCTCAAATGTATCATCTTCTATCAATGATATCAATAAAAGTTATCATGTCTTATTTTACAATCTTTAATTTCATTTCAGAAATGTTTTTTAGCCTGTATGATCTTCCTCAAAATATTTGATCTCACAAGTTTTATATCTTGAATTGCAATTCAAAATTAAATTCATTAGAAAATCTAATTTTTCATATTTTAAGCTGTGATTATAACTTGATCTAGTTAAGAATGTCAATCTCATGTCTCTTGTTAGACTAATATAATTTTTATATTATTATTGTAATTATGATGTTTTCTTATTTTTGAATTTTTCTTATCAATATAAATTTTGATGTACTTAGAGAAATTAGATATTTCAGATTACTAATTTTGGAAAGATCAAGATTACTCTTGAAAATATACAAATGTATAAAAATCAAAAGAATGCGCAATGGTTCACAATTTGAAAAAGAGGCACAAAATAAGTCTAGAAATAAAAAGATGTACAAAAATGTGCCACAAATAGTGGATCAAGGCTATAATACCTTTTTTTAATTTTTCCTAGACTATGTACATGGCAAACATATGTAATCTAGGGTTTAATCTTCTAATCATAGCATTTTATTTTTTATTTTTTACTTTTTCGAGATATTTTAATAAGTTCCTTAGTCAAAATAAGGTCAACCTAATTTGTAGGTCAATTAGGTTGACTCAATCTTCCTAGTATTTCATGATTACAAGGGTTGATTTGGTTAAACCAATGGGAATGATTTGGATTCAGGTTCATGCGATGTATTAGATACCAAGTTGAGTGAGCCAAAATGTATTAAGAAATTCATCTACTTGCTAGAGAGTTGGTATCAAAAGTGATGCTAATAACATGATTACATAGCCTCCATGACAACAACCTTCTAAAGAACCTTATCTCATTTATTATGATTAATCATTTAAGTAAATTAACTTATTACACTAACATCTTTATATTGCTTTTCAAAAAGAAAAATACCAAAGTGCAGAAAATCCACTACACTCTTATATATTTTTTATCATATACCCCCTTCTTTTAAATGATTCTCCTTGTCATCATTTACTCCCTACTCTAAAGACACATGATATATTAAAAGAATCTACTCAACCATAGTTGGCAACACATAATGGACAGTAAAATGGGCTCCTTGCTTAATCATCATACTTGAAATTTAGTTTCACCCGTTCTGAGATTAAACTCATTTCTTCATAATAGATCTTCATTATTAATTCCATACTTATGACTCTTTTTATTGTTAAATAGCTATAACACTCAATTGGTGATGAAAGAATGTACTTTAATATATGACATTAATTTGGGGATTTTTTTTATCCTCAACTTTGGGAACTTCTATCATCAATTGATCTCATAAATTATGTTCTTCATTTTGTTTATGCTGCCAATAATCAAAGTTGGTCCATGCTCCAAATAGATGTCTATAATGTTTTTTATTTATGAGGAACTCATAAAAAATGTTTATATGGTGTAATCTACAGGGTATATTTCTTAAGAGAGAACAAAATATGTCAGCTTTAGGATGCTATTTATAGATAAAACTAAAATCTTCGTGCTTGCTTAAACAAACTATAAGTTTCTTGCTAATAAAAAATTGAAAAGAAATAATAATGACATGTTATCTTTTATTTTATATTTTTTTTAGCACAATGATTCTTGTTATGTATATTTAGGATATTGCACTTAAAAGAAGTGATGCTTCTAACATTACTAAAATAAAGTAGTATCTTTATATGATATTTTTATCAAAAGTCTATAATGTCAAAAATATTTTCTGGATATTAAGTTTGAATATAGGGGTGTTTGATTTTAAATATTGTGAATTTAGAAGTTCTTCAAATTTTAAAACTTATAAGGTATTAGAAATTTAGGAGATAACATTTTGTGTCAGATTGGAACTAATTAAATTAATCTAAAAAATAAAACTAATTGTATTATATAGAGCTAAAGCATGAGGGGGACATGTCTTGAAATGGAGATTGCCAGGACAAAGGTGAAGGTGGGTCTCGTAAGTCGCGAGCAACGAGTAGAGGCACAGAGTTGGAGGTGGCATCAATGCAAGGTGTCGTTGCACGTGCAAAAGTAGTGCACATGCTTTATGATGTTGTGCAATATGGAGAGTGCAGAGGACATGAAGGCAATATGGAAGTGCGTGAAGGTCACAGATGATACAAAGGAGGAAGTAGCGTGGAGCTTGTAGCAGCATCAAGTGTCTATGCAACGTCGCAATACCATGCATAGGAGTTTGTGGTGTGAGATTTTGAAGCAAAAACCACAAACTTGGAATCGTCCAATTCAATTGTTTTTAGAATTCAATAAAAATAAAGCTAGTGGCTAATTTACAAATTCTTACTCTCTCTCTCTCTCTCTCTCTCTCTCTCTCTCTCTCTCTCTCTCTCTCTCTCTCTCTCTCTCTCTCTCTCTCTCAAAATATACCATATTCCTTAGAAAATTTTATCTTCTTTGATGCAATTCTAAAGACTCTCCTATGCATACTTCTATTTTCTTATTACATATGAGAACTAAAAGGCTTCAAAAACATTTCTCATTTTTCAGCAACTACTCAATTAACTTATTTACCTAACCATGTGAACGTGGCATTTCTTTTTTTCTAATAGTAAGCACATACAAATTTCAAATAAACACTTAGAGGTTGTCATGATAATTTTGAAATATATTAATAAACCTCAAAGAAAATTTAAAGCCTATGAAATGTAAAGATATGAAGGCAGCTATAAGATAACGGTCCCTAACGAAACCTTTGTCAATAATTAAAAAATCATACATCTACATATCGTTCTTGTTTCTTCTCCACTTTCGAGTAACAAATCATAGCAGACATCTACATTGAAACCATAGGGCATTCTAATAAGTTCTCAATTAAGAATATACCATTAGAAAGCTGCTCTAACAAAAGCTTTCGCAAGCTCTTGCTCACATATATACAAGAACTCAAACTCAGAAACTCTTAGTTGAAAGCCTAAGCTCCCAAACATTAGACTTAAATAAGCTGAATGCAAAAATTTTGTTCTTGTGACAACATTAACGTAATTACTTTCAAATATAAAACCTCGAGCCTCTTCTATAGTAAAGATCATTGGTAATTTTGAATTATGGTTTTTTAGCATTTAGACGAAAAAAATTTAAATATTCTAAAACATCAGATTCTATTATAGTTGCATAAATCCTAAAATTTATGGTTCCAAATATATTTGTCATGCACTTAGCGATAGAAGCTATTTTTAGAAATTTATTTACAAATGGAATTCAAATAAGTATTTAATTTAAATTATTTGAAGGTGAGTTTTTCAATGTTTAAAAAATTGTGATTATTTCACTACAAAGTTCTAATGATATGTTAACTAGCATAAGTGATTAGCACCTGTACAAAAAACTTATTTTTTTAGTTAATTTATGATATTAAGTTTAGTGTTGCAGAGATGAGGATGCTTAGGTGGATGAGTGGCTTGGCCCTTAGAGATAGGATACGAAATAAGTATATACGTGAAAAGGTTGGTGTAACTTCAGTGGAAGATAAGATTAGAGAGAGTCGTCTTAGATGATTTGGTCACATTAAACGGAGGTCTTCCGATGACCCGATTATGAAAGTTGAGGTATTAGATTGGACTTATGTTAAGAAAGATAGAGGTAGATCTAAAAAAACTTGGTTAGAAAATATCAAAAATGATCTTTCTTTATTAGACTTAAGTGAGAATTTGACTGTTAACCTTACACAATGGCAAAAAAAGATTAATGTAGCCGAACCTACGTAGTGGGACAAAGGCTTGATGTTGTTGTTGTTGTTATGATACTAATTTAAATACATAGGTTTCATTTGGGACGACTTTCAACTTGCTTCTTAAAACAACGTTTCAGTACAAAAATTAAATTTTCTGCACTAAAAAATTGCTTTAGGAAGCAGTAAAATTTTTTTCCCAAATGAAGCCTTAATGAACCACAAATTGCATATGAAGAAAAGGTAAATGTAGGTCAAATTGCCAACTTAAATACTGGAAGCTTTTTTTTCCCTCAAGAGCTATCTCATTAACAATCATGTTTTGTATTTCATTAAATAGATTTCATTTGAAATAGCTTTCTTACCATTTTTTAAAACAATTTTTTAGTTATTAAAAAAAATTGAACTAAAAAATTTACTTTAAAATCAATAAGAAAACTATCCCAAACAAAACCTAAATTCCCTATAATATATTGACTAATAGATATGAAACCCCTTCAAAATTTTGTTCATCATATAATTTTTACTTATATAAACAATATCTTTAAAAAAAATTCAAATTATATTGCTCTAAAATTTTAAGTTTGGTACTAAGAATGCCTATTAAAAACATTGATAATATTTTTAAAATAGTAAATTTATGCCCCCAAATAATAACATCTAACTAAACTAATGATTAAAAATTAAAATATTAATTAACATGGTACAGACCAAAATAAGCTACTTCATATTGTAATAAAATTAAGCTTCAGAATAAAGTACAGCATAATCCTTGGCGTATGCATGCTTATTGGTTTGCACCAAAAAGCAATACCTCTATATTGTTTTCTCTACTGATTCTCATAATGCGAATGCCTCTTTGGACAACTTTTTGCTAATTCTTAAAGTAAATTTTTAATGAAAAAAATACTTTAAGCAGTAGCAAGCAATTATTCCAAATAAAACCTATATCTAATCAGATTTTTAATAACTGTAAAAAAAATTTCACAATTGTGATTATATATGTTGATATCAACAAACATATGTGCAATATCGCCTACACAAGATAGACAACAACAACCGGCCTTTATCCTACTTTATGGGATTAACTACATTAATATTTTTCACCGTAGAGTCCTATTAAATATTAAGAGTAAAATTCTCATTTAAACCTAATAAAAATATATATATTTAATACTTTCTAACCAAGTCTTTATAAGACTTTGTTTGGAACAATTTTCTCATTGTTTCTTAAAGCAACTTCCTAATACATAAATTTTTATTAAAAAAATGTGTACTAAAATACTGCTTTAATAAAAACTTAGAAAATTATCCCAAATAAAACTTAAAGCAACTTTTTAGAAAATTTCTACGGCTTCGCTTGGGACAGCTTTCTTAATGCTTCTTATAACAGCTTTTTAGTACAAATTTTTTAATTTTTATACTAAAAACAGCTTAAAAAGCAATAAAAAGCCATCCCAAAAGAAGCATAAGTATGCCTCAACCTTTATTTAACATACGGCTAATTTAAAACATCTACTCTAGCATCAAAAGGCCAATATTTTATGTGACCAAATCATCTAAGACAACTCTCCATAATCTTACAAGCCTTTTGAATTGCACCAACCTTATCCCGGACTTAATTGTAGGATAAGGTTTCATATAAGACGGTTTTTTTAAGCAATTTTCTATTACAAAAATTTTATTTCAAAAGAAAATTACATTTAAAAGCAATTTTAGAAAGCGGTAAGAAAGCTATCCTAAACAAAAAAATAAATGACCCGTCAAATAAACCAGTGATCTTAAATAAGAAAATCAGACTTATGTTAAAGGAACTAACTAGATTTCTCTAAATAAGTTAGTTCTTCATAATCCTAAAAATTTGGAGAAATTATTCTGTGCGAAGGCCGGACGCAGAACGTCATCAGGAGACCAATTAGAATATGCCACATCAGCAGTACCAAACCACAGTACTGAGCACATGAGTGACGTGGCGCATTCTGATTGGCCTTCGGACATCGTTCGACATCCGCGTAGAATAATTAATAGTAAATATGGGTACTGAAGCAACAATACTGAACAAACCAAATTTTGAGAACAAAGCTCTGCATTACCAATATACTATAAAAACAAAAACAAACCTGGAAGAGGTTATCTGGCATTACATATTGCTACTAATATGCAAGGATTTTGGAAAACTAAAGTTCATGTTAGATACTCATCTAACTTTCATTCGCTCACACTTGCAACTTCTACGTCAGCCACACAAATCATATACAAAACACCCTTAAACACACAAAAGAACAAAAGAAATCAGCTTCCTCGTCCAGAAAAGCCCATTGAACCATACAAATGAACAATAATGAATCAACAGCCTCATATAACGATACAAACAAATAAGAGAGGAGGAAGAAGAAGAAGATGATTATTAAAGAGCTGATACTTTCAGCCATGTTTAGCTTCACCTGTAGCAATGGACCTCGCTTGAGAAATACGGTTGCATATGTAGTAAATAAGCGGAGTTGTGTACTGCTTAGTCCCTCCAGGTATGGTAAGAATGATTTGCCAAGCAAGATGTAGGATATCGATAGGAAACACTAGGATTCACAAGTGTTCCTAGCCAAAATCATTAAACTGCAGCAGATTTATCAAAAAAAGAGAAAAACAGGAGTTTTACACGAGAAATCTGAGAAAAATCGAAGAAAAACTCTTGTATTTCACTAGTAGATGAATAAAACAGCAAAGATACAATTGATCCTCAATTCGAGAGGAGGATCGATCTCTCCCAAATCTCTAGACGCCGCTAGAGCCCAAAGAAAACCTTAATCTAAGAGATCTCAAATTTCAGCCAAATTCAAGATGATCAAACCATAGGAAAATCTACTATTTAATGCATACAATTCAAAAGGAATTCCCTAAACAATCCCTACAATCAATTTCCCTCCTAAAATCCATTCAAAAACCTTCCTATTCGGGCGTGCGGCTGAATCGGCGACGTGCGTGTGGAAACGAGAGGCGGAGCTTCCGCCTCGTTATGGCTGGGCCGGTCCTTTGCAGACCAGCTGGACCGGTCCAGTGGACCGGTCTAACAATACTCCCCTCCCAAAAATTCACCTTGTCCTCAAGGTGTAGATATGCTCGTGTTCCGGTGGAGGTTGCCATCCTTGAGGTGACTGAAAATCCTTACTGTATTGTTGAACCAAGGGCTACACGGAAGGAGGAACATCCCCTCCCTCTTCCAATCTGATTACATCCAGCCTGTGTAGTCCCACCAGATAATCTTCCCCCACCTCTTGTACGTCCCTAACCATGGTCTTAAGTGCTGTGATGGCTTTGGATAGCCCTGCATCTCCCCTTATGACCACCCTTCTCCCATCCACCATTAATTCCATTGTGAGTGCTCCCCAATTGTCCTTGGTTTCCCTCAAGGTCTGCAACCATTTCATCCACAGTATGACATCCGTACTCCCCAATTCCAAGGGAAGGAAGTCTTCCTTTACATGGAACCCTTGAATCTTCAGTACTACTCCTCGACAGACTCCTCTACCCATCTCCACCTTCCCCGTGCCCATCATCACTCCATAGCCTCCGGTATCCACTAACTCCATCCCCAATGACTCCACTATTTGGTTGGAAATAAAATTATGGGTTGCCCCACTGTCAATCAACACAACCACCTCTCGGTCAGCTATCTCTCCTCTCACTTTCATAGTGTGACTCGGGGTGAATCCCACTACAGAGTTGAGGGAGACTTCTGCCACATCCAGGTGCAGCTTCTCCTCCTCCTCATCAGATCTGCTGCCTCCTCCCTCCTCGTCTTCCTCATCTTCACAGACAAGGAGAACCTGAAGAGTTCGGTCCTTGCACCTGTGCCCCGGCATGTACTTCTCATCCCATCTGAAGCACAACCCCTTTGCTCTCTTGTCCTGCATTTTTTTTTCGGTCAGCCTTTTGAAATTTTCCCCACTCCCTCCTTCTACTGGCTTCTCCCGGGTGGTCTCATTACTGTTGCCTGATGCAGACCCCTTAGGTGCTAGAAGAGTGTTCGTCATCCTGTAAGAGCCTCTTGAGCAGTTTCCTCGAGCCCCTCTTTCTTCTTTCTTTTGATCTTCTACCAACTGCGCCAGCTCCATAGCCTTTCCCAGGTTCCTCGGCTCTAGTACCCTGACTGCTGTTCGGATCTCTGGTTTCAGCCCCTTCATGAAGTTCCCTTCTAAGGCTGACTCTGAGATGTGATCCAGACGGCTAGCCAAATACTCGAATCTGTCCTGATAGTCAGCCACGGTCCCCTTCTAAGTCAGAGCAAAGAAATGCTCATAGAAGTCTCCTCCCCCATCGGCTCGGAAACGCTCTAATAAACAATCCTTGAACTCTCTCCAGTTCCTGATAGGTTCTCTCCTGTCTCTCCACTGATACCGGGCCAACGCCTTCCCTTCCAGACACAAACCTGCCGCCGTTAGCTTCTCATCATCTGTCAACCCGTTGACTGCAAAGTAACGCTCCACCTTATAGATCCAGCCATGGCCATCTTCGCCCTCAAAGATGGGCATCTTCAACTTCCTCACCGTCGGATCCCTTCCATTGCCCCGGTACTCTCCATAACCTCCCATTCCTCGAAGATGAGGTGCTCCCCAAGTGTCCCGGTCCTCCCTCCAACGTTGGTATCCGAGTTCGTCGTCATAAACTCCCCTTCCTCTTTCAAAATCAGCACCTCGATGCTGAAATTCAGCACCTCGACACTGATATTCTTCTCTCCTTTCTCCAAAATCTGCTCTACCTTCATATTCCCCCTGCCTGCCTCCAAAATCAACACCTCGACGCTGAAAATCAGCACCTCGACGCTGAAAATCAGCACCTCGACGCTGAAAATGAACACCTCGACACTGAAAATCAGCACCTCGATGTTGAAAATCAGCACCTCGATGGTCCTTTCCCATGCTCATCTCCTCTCTAGAGAGTAGCTCTAGAGGTGGCATGTCGTCGTCCCTTTCAAGAATCTCCACCTCCGGATTCCTCCTCCCCCGGATTGGGTTTAGATTTCCTCCTACGTTATGGCCGTCAGTAGTCTCTCTCACTTCCGATGTCTCCGGATTGGTCTTCATCTCCAATAGTTTCTTCATCATTTCTTCCATAGCCGTGAACCTCCCTTATAACCTGTCATTGTTGGTGGAGATTTCCAGGAACTTTCCCACCAGATCTGTCTTCAGTTGTCCGAACTCGCCTTCTAATGCTTCCACCTTCTTTCCGGCCATCTTTCTTCTAACGGATCCCAAAAAATCTTCTTCCGGAAAAGAAATACTTGCTGAAATTTCAGAATTTTAGCCGTCGGTGGTCCCAAATCGACGCTCTGACACCAATTTGATAGGAAACACTAGGATTCACAAGTGTTCCTAGCCAAAATCAGTAAACTGCAACAGATTTATTGCTGTCCACAGTAGGAAACAGCCCAAAAACAGAGAAAAACAGGAGTTTTACACGAGAAATCTGAGAAAAATCGAAGAAAAACTCTTGTATTTCACTAGTAGATGAATAAAACAGCAAAGATACAATTGAACCTCAATTCGAGAGGAGGATCGATCTCTCCCAAATCTATAGACGCCGCTAGAGCACAAAGAAAACCTAAATCTAAGAGATCTCAAATTTCAGCCAAATTCAAGATGATCAAACCATAGGAAAATCTACTATTTAATGCATACAATTCAAAAGGAATTCCCTAAACAATCCCTACAATCAATTTCCCTCCTAAAATCCATTCAAAAACCTTCCTATTCGGGCGTACGGCTGAATCAGCGGTGTGCGTGCGGAAACGAGAGGCGGAGCTTCCGCCTCGTTATGGCTGGGCCGGTCTTGTGCGGACCAGCTTGACCGGTCTTGTGCAGACCGGCTGGACCGGTCTAGTGGACCGGTCTAACAGATATCTACCAAGCAGAACACAACACCCTGAAGAAAATGCAAACAAACAATCAAGAATGATTTCAATTTGAATGGCGGAGATAAGGATTCTTCAGAAAATCATTGTGGAATTAAATAATCAGCAAGAAAGGAAAAAAAAAAGCGGTTCGGAATTTCTATGTCAAGGATTCACAAATTCACTACTCGGCTTGATCGAACACGAAAAATATTCCAACTATGGATCAATATTATATTGATGAGTTCGAGTTGAATCGGATTTAGGCTTTATTTGAGATCATTTTCTTCTTGCTTTCTAAAATAGTTTTTAATACAAAAATTTTTGAATTTGAAAATTTTGTACTAGAAAGTCGATTTGAAAAGCAGTACGAATGCTGTCCCAAACGAAGCCTTAGTTGTTTGAACTGCAAAATTTAGGTTAGTTTCTTGTTAAAATGAAGATGAAATTTTCCATGTTCCCTACCCTCTTGTCACACAAAGCACAAACATGGCATTAGAACTAAAGTATTACATTAAGAAAATAGTAACATATACGGTCCAAAAAGCATAAAACTAGCAGTCTGATTTCTTTTGAGGTGCAAAATACACATCAAATAGTGACCAATTCTCGTGACCGGCTGGCATAAATTTATAAAAATGGCAGTAGAAATCAACTTAGAAATCTGGCTGCACTGGAGGGACAAAATACAAATTAAAAAATGTCTTCTAGGAAAATGGTAGGTGACTGGACATTCGAAAGGTACCAGAACAACTAAATGCATAGGTCAGTAAAGATTAAAATTTAATAACCATATGGTAATCACAAAATGCCTGTAGATGGAAAATAATAAAAGA
Organism: Dendrobium nobile; assembly: GCA_022539455.1. NCBI lineage: Eukaryota > Viridiplantae > Streptophyta > Magnoliopsida > Asparagales > Orchidaceae > Dendrobium > Dendrobium nobile. Next base: position 20,865,931 of record CM039722.1, on the reverse strand, counting down.
TACAAGCAGTCCTAAGTATAGCTTCGTTTGGGATAGCTTTTTTATTGCTTTCTAAAATAGCTTTCTAGTAAAAAAAATTTTAATTTTGTACTAGAAATCCATTTTAGAAAGCAATAAGAAAACTGTCCCAAACGTAGCCTATGTTGACCACAAGGGAACAATTCACAAACAGTGGATCCAGAAGAGCCAAATCCATAAATATTATTGTAAGAGGGCGACCACGGTTTTCAAAATACTACTATAACATTCAATATTGCAATATATATATATATTTTTTTAATATAACATATCAATATTGCAATATGAAATTAAAGTCTTCTGCATTCATACCATGGCATAAAAATGCGACATCGGAAGCTCTTCCCATCAATTTATAGTTGTGAAAAGTGGAACACTAGCACTGCACACATCAACCAGGAACTAGTTGTATAAACATATTAAAAACTGGATCCAGACCAGTAACATGGATGGTTATTTGAATCTTAAGTTCTGAATTGAAATGGGTCCTTAGCAAAATAAATGTAACCTACATCAATATATGTATGGTTATTTAAATTGAGGCAACAAGTTCAAACCTTTCTAACATCCAGGTTTTGACTTCCAAATGCGTTAAAGATAGAAGGAAGAAATAAAGGCAATTGAGACTGCAGCTCCTCTTGCGAAAGGCGGCTTACTAGCTGAATGAAAATGAATATAGAAAAGAAACATTAGTTCGGCCCAGTTAAGCAGACACGTGAGAAGATTTGACAAATTGAAGAGACAGTAAAAATAGCGTATAATAACACAGGAGGAATAAGGATTCTAAAAAGCAAGCACACTCTAAAATAAAGCAAATAAACATGTGATGCAGGTCATCATGATTTTGGCAAATTATTACGTGCGGAGTCTGGACATCATCCAGAGACCAATAAAAAAGTGCCACCGCGCTCGATGTCGAGCATGATACCGAGCAATACCGAGCATCAGTACGCTCGGTACCAAGCGGTACCTGACGGTTCTCCCGTTCGGTGTCCGCACAGAATATTCTCTCGATGATTCTACCTATCATACTCATCATTGTCATAGTCATGGCATTGAGCATAGATTGATCTAACTAGGATCCTCCATTGGAAGCAAATTTAATGTGAGATGAGGATTTATATATTTTTTATTAATGTGTTATTGAGTCTGCAAAACTAATGTGGGTCAGGTGTTATTGGGTCTTAGCTGGTTTTATTAGTTCACCAGTTATTTTCCATCCATCCTACTAGCTTGGCTATCCCCAGCCCCTCGTGCCAGATGCTATTCATTTATGAAAAATAAACTTATGTATGCTAAAATTCACCCTCCTTTATGTGGTAGGTAGTCATTTCGTTTCCAATTTTTTGAATTTAGTTTGCCGCACTCGCAACTTTCCTAATGCTACTCATAACCTCGTCGCTACCTGCTTGCACCAGATATTCAATTATTGCTCCACGGAACCTCCTTTCACTACAATTAGTATTATTTTTCATATCAATACTTCAATCAATTCTCACTGAATTCGGTAATTTCCTCGAGCATCTTTAGCAAGGGCTTGAAACCACGTATCAAAAACTCCCATCATCTTTTAAAGATAAACTAGCTCTCATATTATCCAAAGAGATCTCTGAATTTGCTTCTAGTTTGCTCTCGGCCTTATTAGTAAGTTTTCCCAATATAGAGATGGTTCACAGATTCATGTTCGATCCGCATTTGGTTTAGGATTATGCCATTTGACTTAAATGATTATTTGTCATGTTCTCATTAAGTTATCTAAATAATATTTACTCAAAACTTTTCTATTGGATAACATACTATATGGTTAGGTTCCTAATGCATACACTAAATAATTTGATCACTCTTTTTGATTATTTTGCGGAGTGAATATACACTAAACAAAACAGTAACTGCTAATGCATAAATACTATATGGTTAGGTTCCTAATCTCCTTTTGTAATATCTAAAATGCAGGTAAACAAAAAAAGATTTGTTTTTTGAGTGAATATATCTAATATTAGCAGTTACTTTTTATGTAAATATTAGAAGTAATATTACTTAACATAATTATATATATATATATATATATATATATTACTTACCATAAAATTTACTTAACTGTATATAAACCGAATAGCTGCTTGCATTGAATGAGAATATTGGAATTCAGTTATTGTATGTGGGCCCTTTTCGTTTATTCCGGTTTATTATCATGCAAGTAGGCAGAAAGGAAGGGGTCGGATGGGTGTGAAAGGAAGAAGTGAAAATCCTGAAAGAACGGTGTTGTGTGAGAGAATTGCTCTCCTTTATTCGGTTTAATTTCAGGCAAACAGGAGATGGAGGTATGGGGAAATTGCTGAAAATAAGTGGCTGTGCTGTGTAAGAAAATTGTTGGTGTGATTTGGCTTTAAAGTGACTTGTAAATGGCGGAATACAGAAGGCAGAGGGCTGTGAGAACCTGCGGCTATGAGAGAGTAGAGAAAGGAATTGGTTCTCTACAGAGTTGTCTTCGGCTGAGTGGAATCTAGATAAAAGCTTGTGAATGATGGAAGCAAGTACTGCTGTGAGTGAAGAGAGATCTTTGTAAAAGGAGGTAAGAAATTTCAATGCTTATTATTATCTTTTAGATTTCCTAAATTCAATAACAGAGCCAAATGTATTGTAGGATTCTTTGCGTATATGCAGAGGGGAGGTTACAAGGTAAATTGTGATGTTAGTATAAATTGATTTTATACAAATTTTTTTAAATGATAATTGTAGAAACTATAGAGATTTAGAAATGATTTGTGTAGGTTACTTACAAAAGGAAAAGAGTGCAAGGTGGAGGCATTGAGGAGACAAATCTTCAAAGAAGTAATGCAAATTAAATTTTAAAAAGGCAAATGTTGTTAAATCTAGGCATGCATACTTGTAATTTAATTTGAACTATTATTTAATTTGCATAATTTTATGAGCCTCATAGCTAATAAGATATTGTTTACTGGTTGTTGTTACAGGAAAAGGTAAAGAGAAAGTGGAGATCGATTAGGCAAGTGTTGGAAACTTTAGATTTTATATTTAGAAGTGTTTGTAATGTCTTCTTATAAGGCATGTAAGTTATTTAAATGTGATGAAACATTATTTTTTTAATGGCTCTGTATGTATTGTTGTGATGTAATTGAAATTAGCTGCTTCCATTCATTCAGTAGATTTTATTGTTAGTTGATGTTTTATGCAACTATTCAAAGATATATAAGTATCGTATGTTGAGAATGAAAGTTATGTTTATTTTTGTGGCACTCTACTTTGCTAGTAAGGTGTATCTTGGGGTGTTACACCTTTCACTCCAATTTATATTATTTTTTCATATCAATTTATTTTGCACTTTCAAAATCAATTTGGATTCATGTCGGGTAGGTCTACTATTAAAGCTATACATTTATTAAGAGGTTTGATGTAGAAGTATAGATAGAATAAAGAGGATCTACATATGATATTTACTGATTTAGAGAAAGCATATGATAAAGTTCCCAGAGAAGTGCTATGAAGAGTTATAGAAAAGAAAGGGTTAATAATGCTTATATTCAAGTCATTAGGATATGTATGCAGGAGTTGTTACCTTTCCAGACACAAGGCGGTTTGACCAAGTATTTTCCAATTTCAGTTGGATTACATCAAGGATCAGCCGTAAGCCCATATCTTTTTGCTTTAGACTTAGGATGTTCTCACTAGACATTTGCAAGTGGTTGTACCCTACTGTATGCTTTTTTCTGATCATATTCTTCTTGTTGATAAGACTAGAGCGGGAGTTGAAAGTAAACTTGAATTTTGGAGGTTAGCCTTAGAGTCTAAAGGCTTGGTGTTAGTGTTGTTGTTGTAATTTATTTTGCACTCTTTTAATACAATCTTTGTAAATTGCTTCAATTATATGTTGCTACTGCTAGGTTATCCAAGAAATTAATGATTAAGGTGCAAGTTGAGTAAGATTTTACTTCCCCTTACGAAAAAGAAATTTGGATAAACACCAAATCTATTGGCTACACGCACAAGTTAGAGTTTGATGACATTCCTCCTAAAAATTCTTCTTGCCAAATATTTAGTCAAAATAACTCAGAATGCTTCATGGATCACTCAAATCTGCAGAATCCTATAAAGCACAATAATGGAGTAGGTAAAAAGCATTTCTTCCAATGCAATGATGGCATCTCTAACTGCTTTTGATATAGTTTATTAAAAAAAATTTTTGAATCAACATTTTATCTTAGTTGAAAACTAGAATCGGTGATATCTTAGGCTAACTAGGTGATATTATAGGTTGTTAGCCCAACGATTATGATTGACACGACATCTACTCACATGATTACTAATTTAAATCCACCAAGTATTTTTGCTCCTAATGGCATTCATGTAGCTGGGGTCCTGGGGAGATATGGATTATCCATACTCTTTATATTAAATCTAATGTTAGCCTTTGTAGGACTAAAAAGCTTGTAAAGATTGTAGATTAAAAGTTCCAAATAATATATACCAAGAGAGAAAAAAGAAAGAATGTATACTATCACTTTGCAAATTACACCCAGCTGCAAGATAGATATTTTTAATGTGGTCCATTCGAGCCCTTCTCTTATGGAAGTTAGTTCATCTGCCACAAATCAGGTTTGTTGGTGTATTTTATTTTAATTCTTTTCCTCTTGTAGCAAAGTTTAGTAATTATTTGGTGTTGTAGTCTCCTAATTGATAATGAATTATTTTTATTTTGTCATGATTATAACCTCCTCCTAACATTACCGTTGCCAAGTCCCAAGTCCTGGATGAGAAAAGTGGAGGGTTGCATTAGGTAGTCGACAGACAGCATAAAACTTGTCGAATAATAATGACAAGAATCCTTTTAAAATTTTTTGTTAATGCTAGGGCGTCCCTTGGAAGCGACGCACAATATGACCTGAATACAATATCAAGTGTGTAAGGGCTGCTGCATCGGCGCCCGGGTGCAATGTTAAATAGGCAAGGGTTCCCACATCAAGGACGGATGTGGGCAAAGAAGCTACTCCATGAAACTAAAATTAGGATAGTAACTCGGAATATAGGCTCCCTTACAGAAAAATTAATGGAATTAATAGATATTATGATTCATAGGATGATAAATATTCTGTGCATTCTTAGAAAACTAAATAAGTTGGAGAGAAAGCTAAGGCGATTAATAATTTAGGATATAAACTATGGTATTCAGGTAGGAGTCGTACTAGAAATGATGTAGGTGTGATTATAGATAAAAGTTTGAAGGATAATGTTATAAAAATTAACAGAATTGGAGATAGAATTATAGCTTTAAAAATTGTTCTTGATGTTAAGATTGTTAATATTATAAGTGCTAATGCCTCTCAATTAGGTTTGGATATGAGTTCAAAATTTAAATTTTGGAATGACTTAGAAGAATTAATACAAAATATGCCTTTTAGGAGAAAGAGTTTTTATTGGAGGAGATATAAATGGACATATTGGTAGAGAGATAGATGATTTTAAAAGCATCATGGTGGCCATGGATTTGGAACGACAAATGAAGGTGGTAAGACTATATTAGATTTTTCTTTAGCTTATGATTTCTTAATAGCTAATACCTTATTTAAGAAAAGAGATGATTATCTTATCACTTATAAAAATGGATATAGTAAAACGTAGATTGATTATTTTCTTATAAGAAAATTAGATCATTTATATTGCAAAGATTGTAAAGTTATTTCGAGTGATAATTTATGTACCAAACATCGATTTTTAGTTTTGGACTTTAAGACAAAGAAGCAAAAAAAATAATAATAAAACGATTTTTTAGGATTAGATGGGGGTGTTTAAAGAATATTAATAAAAGTATTTTTGAGAGTGAGATTTTAGATCTTAAGATTCTGTCTGTGTATGAGGATGCCAATATTATATGGGAAAAAATGACTTGTGATATTAAGAATATTGCAAAAGATATGCTTGGAGTTTCAAATATGCAAGAAAAGATAAAATATAAGAAGATTTGTTATAAAAATTTGTTTAGATGAAAAATTTTGATAATTGAAAAAGATATAAAGAGGCTCGTAAGGAATCTAAGAAAGCTATTTGCGATTCAAAGAACCTATTTTTTAATGATTTATATATTATATTAGATACTAAGGAGGGAAAAAGATGTATGTATAAGTTACCAAAGAAAGAGATAGGAGTAGTAAGGATTTAGTTCAAGTGAAGTGTATTAAGAATGAAGATCAAAAAATAATTTTCTTAGAAGATGATATTCAACAAAGGTGGATGAGATATTTTGCTAAACGTTTTTAATGAAAAATGTGAAAATATGATTGACTTTAGTAACTTTATCACCCTAAATGAAAATAAAGATTTTTGTTTTTATCAGCGTATAAGTAAAACCGAAGTTAGAGAGGCTTTAAAGAAAATGAAGTGTGGAAAAGCTACTGGACCTGATGATATTCCAATAGAGATGTGGAAATGCTTAGGAGATGAATGAATTTCTTAGCTTACTAAACTTTTTAATATTGTTTTGAAGACTAAAAAGATGCCAAATCAATGGAGAATGAGTGTATTAATTTCTATTTATAAGAATAAAGGTGATGCACAAGAGTGTGCGATTTATAGAAGAATTAAGTTAATGTGTCATACTTTAAAACTATGGGAGAGAGTTATGGAGCGTAGGTTGCGACGTGATACTAATGTTTCTCAAAATCAATTTGGATTCATGTCGGGAAGGTCTACTATGGAAGCCATAGATATAATGAGAGGTTTGATGGAGAAATATAGAGAGAATAAGGAGGATCTACATATGATATTTATTGATTTAGAGAAAACATATGATAAAGTTCCAAGAGAAGTGCTATGGAGAGTTCTTGAAAAGAAAGGAGTTAATAAAGCTTATATTCAAATCATTAAAGATATGTATGCAAGAGCTATTATACAAGGTGGTTTGACTAAGTATTTTCCTATTTCGATTGGATTACATCAAGGATCAACCTTAAGTCCATATCTTTTTGCTTTAGTCATGGATGTTCTCACTAGACATTTGCAAGAGGATGTACCTTGGTGTATGCTTTTGCTGATGATATTCTTCTTGTTGATAAGACTAGAGAGGGAGTTGAAGGTAAACTTGAATTATGGTGGTCAACATTAGAGTCAAAGGTTTTCGCTTGAGTAGATCTATAACTGAATATATGGAGTGTAATTTTAGTAGCAATAGACCTAGTGAGGGGATTGTGACTTTGGGCGATCAAGTCATTAATAAGAGTACACGTTTTAGATATCTTGGATCTATTGTTCAAAGTGATGGTGAAATTGATGGAGATATTATCTGCAGAATTCAAGTTGGATGGTTGAAGTGGAGGAATGCATCGAGCTTATTGTGCGATAGAAAAGTCCCCCTCAGACTTAAGTGAAAATTCTATAAGATGGTGGTGAGACCTGCAATGCTTTATGGTGCTGAATGTTGGCAATTAAAAGAGAAGCATAATACTAAGTTAAGTGTTGCAGAGATGAGGATGCTTAGGTGGATGAGTTGCTTGACCCTTAGAGATAGGATACGAAATGAGCATATACATGAAAAGGTTGGAGTAGCTCCAGTGGAAGATAAGATTAGAGAGAGTCGCCTTAGATGATTTGCTCACATTAAACGGATTTGATGATCCCATTAGGAAAGTTGTGGTATTAGATTTGACTTATGTTAAGAAAGGTAGAAGTAGACCAAAAAGACTGGTTAGAACATATTAGAAATGATCTTTCTTTATTAGATTTAAATGAGAATTTGACTTTTAACCGGACACAATGGCGAAACAGGATTCATGTAGCCGACCCTACATAGTGGGACAAAGGCTTGATGCTATTGTTGTTGTTGTTGTATGGTTATAACGTCCTCCTATAGCCTAAGAATAGGCGTTTGCACTTTGAAGCATGCTGAATGAAACTGAAAATTTATGAGAATACTCTTGTTCAACAGCAACTATTATGACCGAGTATTTTTCTACAGATTCAAAATGTCCCCCCCCCCCCCCCCCACCCAAAAAAAAAAAAATCAACATAATCAATCCTATTGTAATAAACATGGTCCACTCCACACGTGAGTCATATTTGTTGTAAGGCATTATAGATCGAAATATGTATCTCCTAATTGATTTCAACAAATACAATGAGAATGTCAGCAAATAAAACATCTCTAGAGTTCAACTCAATTGATCACAACAAAAACGTCGAACAATATATGGGAAGTCACGCAAAAGTCATTCAATCATCAGATCACAAAACAGAATACCATGATGTGTGATAAAATTTTTAAAATCAAAAATCCATTCTGCATGTGCTGTCACATAAAGAAAAAACACAAAGTTAGCTTGCATGTGAGCCTAATAGTATGTATTTTGAGATGCACAAGGAATTAGGAATTTAGCATGAATATATGCACACCCTTTTTTATTTATTATCATTTTTTATTTTTTATATGATTTTTAAAATAATTAATTAAAAAATTAAATAAAAAATCTCTCCAATTCATGCTTCCTCCCATATCCCATCCTTTTGCATTATCCCACCATATAATGTCACATCCACAAACCACTCTAGTCTGTCGCCCTCCCTCCTTCCCAGCCCACGTGACATTCTTAAATCACATACTCCTTTTCCCCTAATTCAGCTCTAATCCTTCCTCTCTTTAGCCTTCACTCCTTGCATGAGTCTATCACTGATCTACACAGTGTCGTACGAGACCATGTCTCTCCATGTCTTTCCCTCTTCCACTATATCTGAAACCCTCGACAACTTAAGTGAAGGTAGTTACAAAGACAGCTTTATGGAAAATGCATCAACATAGCTAACAACATATGAAGGAGGTTGGGTTCAAGAGGCCATAAGATCAAAGTTAAATCCACCCAAGGTTCAAAATTTGATGGACCCGTCCAAAGGAGAAACATATAAGAAACGAGACTTTAGTTTTAAGGCCTTTAACTAGACATTTAGCTATTTAAAGGTTTCCAAGTTAACCATTGCTAAAAAATAGGAAAAAAAATGAAACAAATGTTGAAGTCCTATGTGCACTTTTTCAAACATGACGGGAAGGCCTCGCAACCTCGAAAATGCCCTACATGGGAAAGACGCTTGGAAGCTGCCAAAATTTGGACATAATAAATCTATAAGAATATTTGAAAAGACTTGTTGAATATGGATGTGATAAAACAAAAAAATGAAAATTGTTAAGAATAAAAATCAATTGCTTGAAATTTTATAAAAGTCATAAATGAAAGAACAAAATGACAAACATTGGATTGAAAAATAACTTACAAGGGACTTGCAAGGAACCTTATAGCTTGCCTACAAACTTATAGTGTGAGAATGCTACGCGAAATAAAAGCAAAATGAATTCCATTCTAACCCGATCCAATGAGAGTGCATTGATAGAGTTCATAAGGTCGAAAGTAGCAAAAAAGAAAGTAGTCAAACCTCGATGATTATTGTGCTAAAAGAAAATATCTACAGGAGGAAACTATATCTTTCAAAATGCCAACAAATCCTAATGCAGATCATTTCAGGACATCCAAACAAATTTTGAAAAAAAAAATATAAATTCAAACATATTTTAAATAAAATCTACCACCCACAAAATTAAAGTAAAAATCCATCCATCATACACAATCAATTGTCGAGGGTGAAAAATTCAAGGATATATAAAGAATGGATATCTTGTTCACTGTATCGTAATGACTTATTCTTAAATGATATCACGCTAGTAAGGGTGTAGCTTGCATTTTTTTAACAAGAAGTTTTGCCACCAAATGGCATCATAAATAAACAATTATGATCGAGGCCAATTTTGTCAAAAAATGACACTATTAAATTATAGTCACGCTGGTCAGAGCCCACAAGTTCATCAATGGCTTAAAAACTCTTTAAAAAATGAATCATAGAGTTCACTTGATATAGCACAAAGGCCTTTGTTAGTTAACTTCAAATTCAATATGATCCCTCAAACAAACATCTACAGTAAAAGTCCAAATGGTTCTTCTCTTAAAAAAAGCATCTCATGGCTACCAAAAAAGATCTTTCGGTCTAATTAGGTCAACTACCTCTTGTGAATAAGTAGACCAAAGACCACTGCAACTTCATTAGAATTATCATTAAAAATAATTTCTTTCTCTCTCCTCATAATAAAATCATTGGACGAGAAGAGACGAAGGAACAAAAGCAACAAATATGCAATAGGATTGGGTGCGAGTATCCTACGATGTGCGGCTGCGAGAATAAGGTTATATAGTTGTTAAAAAGTTTGGCTTGTTTAGGTATACTAAATAGTCTTAATTTTAACGTTAAACTTATAAATTATAAATTTTCTAAAATCTAATTTTCGAAGCTTATGCCTCTTCAAAATTATGCCAAGGCATGCCTTGAGGATCGGACAAGAGTTCCGCACGCGAGAGGGAGCACGAATGGGGCGAAGGTTGTGCGAACAGGGGCTTCCGCACAGACTGGGGGTTCCGCCTAGAACTCTTTCTCTCTTCTCTCTGGGTCGGGACGGAAACGAGAAAAGGGAGCCGAATTTTGCTCCCCACTCTCTCGTTCGTTCTCTTAGAGACGCCAGTAGAGAGCCGTCCAAACGTCGCTTCTCCTCGCCTCGTTTCGTGTAACGAGGGAAAAATCTACTTGAGTAGATTTTTCTGCCCACTTGAAGTGAAATTGAGTGGGATTTGGGAAGAGATCTCAACCCTAGATTTCATATTTTGATTTAAAAATCAGATTCAGCCCAAATTAATAAATTAGGCTGAAATTGAGTTTGAATCGAACCCGACTTGGATCGATTTGGGTCGATTTGGGCCCGATTGAATTAATTTTATGAAATTGAACTCGAATCGGCTCCGAAATATGTTGAATTGCGTCGAATTGAGCTCGACGACGCTCGACGGTGTTCGATTTAGTTTGATTTGATTTAATTTAACTAAAACAAATTTAATTCAATCAAATCGGGGTCCAATTTGAGCGGATTTTGCCTCGACGACGATCAATTGGGTCGATCGAGCACGATCGAGCCTAGTCGAGCTCGATCGGGGTCGAGTCGACACGAAAATAAGTGTCAACAATTCAAGGGTTGGTTGAAGTAGGTTTGGATGGAGCTCATTCTCTTAGTTGCTTGAGCTGAAGTTTAGTAGCTCATTAATGTACAAAAGGTAGCTCATTATGAAGGATTCAATGATGGGGTGGACTTGTCCCTTCTCCTTCCCCTTTCTTCTTGTCTCTTGGGAAACCGTGGCTTGTGTTTTAATTGTGGCTGATTTCTATGAATTGCATTCAAGGGGAGTTGTGGTTTTTCGAGCCTTTATCTCTTAGAAATCCGGCCAGCTGCTGTTTTCTTTTCATGCCTGGGCTCTTTCTCGTGACCATGACTCCTTGGTTCAGTGTGTCCTGCTTGGCTCCCGTGAATGCCCATTCGGTTCCTTGGCTTGGGCTATTTTTTCCATGAAAAGCAAATGAATTTCATGAACCTGGTGCTTGGGTTCTTGTGGAAAATTAATATATAACTTTTGGCATTCCCCTATCTTGCCTATAAATATGAGAAGATGTTGTGAAGTAAGGGAGTTGATAATTTGAGCATATTTTCTATTGACCTGCGGGTTGTTGGAAAAGCTTGCGAGCTTGTTCCATCCTTCTTTCTCATCCCCTCCAGAAATCTTGCGAGCTCTTTCCAACCTTTTGTCTCGGCTTCTAATCTCTTTCGTCTCTCTGCAAGTGCCACACTATTTGTATCCTTCTTCTCAAAGTAAAGCAACTTTAGAGTGTCGTATCTTGATTGATTTGAAGCATTTGTTTGGGGAATTGGACAATCTTGCAGTGGTGGACCATCGGTTTTCTAGTTCTATGCACTTTTCTCATTTAACCTACAATTTCGATGCATGTGAGGAACCCGCTCTGACGGTTGTCTGAGGATAGCATTGTTTTTACTTTCTTTATTTCTTCATATCCTCTAGTATTTTCTTGTTGGGTTTTGAATGTTTTTAGTGTGATTTGCTACTATATTAATAGAATCTGGTTTAAGTTTATCTATTGTTCACTTTGTCAGTAGTCTCATCATTAAGTCTTTTGAAACTCAAAATGCGGATAAGGGAAAGAGAATTATGGGTCTTAAACCTACTGAACAACCTAGATTAATTGGACCATGCTATAAATGTCAGATTTATGGTCATCTTTCTGAGGCTTGTAGAAAAAAATTACCTACCAAGAAATAATTACATTGAAACCAATGAAGAGATAGAAGAAGAAGAAAATGAATCTGAGCATGAAAATGACATTGAATTGGAAAAATTGATGTTGAGGGAGATGAAGGTGAGCAACTTTTGGTAATCCGACAAGTTTTAACAACTAAAATTGAAAATGGAGATAGGTGGCTTAGGATAAACATTTTGAAAACAACTTGCACGGTTGAGGGAAAAAATTGCACTCTTATGATTGATAATGGAAGTTTGGGAAATTTTATGTCACAACTAATGGCTGATAAGCTCAAGTTAAAATCCAAACCACTTGTCAAACCTTATAAAATCTCTTGGTTCAAGGAAGAGAGTGAAGTTCTTATAACAAAGCAATGTTCTGTCAACTTATCAATTGGAGGTTCTTATAAGGATCAAGTTGTCTGTGATGTTGTACCTCTGGAAGTCTATCATATTTTGTTGGGTCGTCCTTGGCAAATTGATCACAAAACCATTCACAACGGAGAAAAAAATACTTATACTTTGATTTAAAATAATAAGGAGTTTACTCTCTATCCTTAAAACATATGCCTGATTCGTCTGTCAAAAATAATAAAGTTGCCAAATAGGTTTCTTTTTTGTAAGAGTTTTCACATTAAACATAAAACTGGTGTGCTAAACTAGGTAGCTGATGCTTTACGCAGGAGATCTCATTTGTTGGTAACTGTTTACCCAACTATCACTTCTTTCGATTTTTTGAAAGATACTTATGCAAATGATTCTGATTTTAAAAGTATTTGGGACTCTTGTGTTTCTTCTGGAACTGATCCTTCTACTCAATTTGTCATTCACCAAGGATTTTTATTTAAGGGTTATAGACTTTGTATAACAAAAAAATTTTTAAGAGAGTAACTTGTACATGAACTTCATAGTGGAGGTTTTGGGTGGACATTTTGGGCAAGGAAAAACTGTTGCCTTGGTTGAGGAAAAATATTTCTGGCCTCATATAAGAAAGCAAATTGCTAAGCTAGTAAAACAATGTAAAATCTGTCAGGCTTTTAGGGGGACTTCTCAAAATACTGGTTTGTATACTCCTCTTCCTACTCCAAATAAGCCTTGGGAGGATATCTCAATGGATTTTATTTTGGGGTTGCCTGTTACTACTAGAAAGTTTGATTCTATTTTTGTTTTTGTGGACCGATTTAGCAAAATGATACATTTTATTTCTTGCAAGAAAACTTCTAATGCCTCATATATTGCTGACTTGTTTTTTAAAAAAATTGTTCGTCTTTATGGTGTTCCTTTCGCACATTTACTTCTGATAGGGATAATAAATTTTTGACTCATTTTTGGAGAAAACTTTGGGAAAAATTAGGAACTACTCTTAAATTTAGTAGTGCATATCTTCCACAAACCGATGGGCAAACTGAAGATGTCAACCGAAGCTTAGGAAATTTACTGAGATGCCTTGCTGGAGAAAAATCATCTCAATGGGATTTGATATTGCCCCAAGCTAAATTTGCATACAATAATTCTGTTAATCTCTCCACTGGTAAAACTCCATTTAAATTTATTTATGGTCAGCTTATACCTCACATTTTAGATAGAAATTGTTTGCCTATGCCTAATAAAGTTAGTGCTGAAGCTTCTGAAACTTTTGACCATATCAAAACTGTCCAACAACCAGTCCTTGAAAAACTCCGAATGCCTAATGTTAAATACAAATCTGCTGCTGACAAACATCGGAGGGAAGTTTATTTTAAGAAGGGAGATTTGGTTATGGCTTATTTTCATCGCCGACGATTTCTTGTTGGTACTTTTGGAAAATTAAGCAGGAAGAAATTTGGGCCTTTTCGTGTACTACGAAAGTTGGGCACGAATGCCTATCTCTTGGATCTTCCTATTACTGTTGGCACTTCTCCCATGTTTAATGTTTCTAACCTTTCTTTGTATGAAGTTCTGAAGATTCTGTGGAAGTTGAAACTTTACCACTCTCCATATCAGTTTTAAATAATGATGAACATGTTGAAGATGTTATTGATGTCAGAGTTACTAAAACTAGACATGGCGAACACAAAAGTTTTTAGCAAAATGGAAGAATCGTCCTTTGACAGACTGTACTTGAATGGATGCTAATGAGTTAGAAAAACATCATCCGGATCTTTATTAGAAAATTGTGGAAGCTTTCTCATCAGGAAATGAGATTCTCCCACCATGAGGGAATTGATGCATTCAAATTTTGGTTTATTTATGTTTGATGTAATTTGAACATTATTAATTGTGTTTTACATTTTTTATATACTATCCAATGATGGAAAGCATCCAATGATCATGGTAGGATGTGCTTGGACATTGCAAGGCTTGGGTTTGCTAGCATTTTGGGTCCTTTTACTCTTTGGGCTGCTTGTTGTTTCTTGGTTTGGGCCTTGGCAGCTCTCGAGTTAGGCTTTGGCTGCATTGGCTTTGAGTTGTTAATTTTTTTTTGAAAGAAATGCAAGTTGCATTGAAAAATAAAGGAAAAGCAATTACAAAGTACTAGGTGATAGAAATACTATCACATTCCTCCTTTAAAATTTTTAAAAATAGAGGAGGAACCTTATTGCTACTAAGATCTTCCCAAAGAAAATCTTCACTTAATGCTAATTTAGCACAAGAATGGGCTAACTTATTACAATTCCTATTCACAAAATGAAATAGAATCTTACCGAACTCATCCAAAAAAGAGGGATCTTCTAGCTCTTCCTCCTGTACAATCCGAGATCCTTTATTCACAGAGTTTTGCAAATGCTTGATGATGTTGATGTTATCCCCTTCAATAATAAATCCCTTTGCCTCCAACCTCCAATCACATAAGAATTTCCTCAATGAACGAACCGCCATCAGCTCCAATGATCCACTGTCCCAATGAGTGTAATTAATTCCAAAGGCAAGCAAGAATCTACCTTTAGAATCTCTAAGAACTCTACCAATGCCTCCATTACAAGATCTAGTTAAAGCTGCGTCAAGATTAACCTTAATCCATTCTGGGGGAGGGGGGTGCCAATGAGAGAACAGCCGAGCCGGCTGGTTAGCGCTCCAGTGGTCCATGAACAGATTAGATTTTGAGATTGATGCATAACTAATACCATTCGATGCTAAATAGTTCAAACTTAGTTCTTTCTCTCCATGTTTGAATAAATTTCTACTCTTCCATGAAAAATAAACTAGAGCACAATATAAATTTGCAATGGAGTTATTATGTTCAGCTAATCTTTTTAATAGGAACTTACAGTCATCTGCTGAAGAGAAATTCGAAACTGTGAATCCCCAATTCTTAAGAACACCAATAGCTTGCTTCAGTTTTGAGCATTGAACCATAACATGATCAGCATTTTCTGGTTCATTACAACCTCTCAGACATAGACAATGTCCCAGTAACCTCCGATACATTACAAATCCATTAGTTGGGATTGCATCATTGAAAAGTCGCCGCCAAAAACATTCAATTTTAGGATTGAGGTGTAACTTTTTCAGCCAACTTCCTTACTCTATTGACTCGTTATTCTCATAAGAATAAGAAGCCATTGTTGCTATACTCTTGCCCGAGAATCTCTGTCTCAACTCCAAAGTATCCTTGATTTGATTTGGAGTAATAATCTCCACTAGAGCCTCCCCAAAGAAGTTATTTAGATAATCTTTATTCCAACAACCATTTGAAACAAAGTTCTCAAGTGATGGAAATTCAAAATTTCCCACAGCAATAAATGTAGGCCATTTCTCTAGACTTTCGTCTAGAATCCATACGTCTTTCAGTATGTCTAACGACTTTCCTGTTGCTATCTTCCACCTTGTAATCGGAATAAGAGCATGAGCACCATTAGCATAGATCTTCCAAGTAGCAGATCTATTATTTTTGGTAGTATGTTCCCAGAATTTATCACCATACTTTGCTAACATAGTTCTATTAAAAAAGACTCTTCTCCCTTTAAGAATTTCCAAGCAAACTTTGCTCTAAGGGGACCAGTCACAGCAATCACCGAACGTAGACCTTGGCCCCCCCCTTCCTTCCAGGTTTTGCACATTTTATCCAAAGATATATAATGTAGGCCATGAAGCCCTCCTCTTCTATCCCAAATGAAGCTCCTAGCCACTTTATCCATTTCTTTAAGAATACTCATTGGAACCAATGAGTGGGTTGCCACAAAAATCGGTAAAGCAGACAATACAGATTTGACTAATACAATTCTTCCAGCTAGAGAAATCAACTGATTACCCCAAACATTAAGTTTAGAAGCAACCTTCTCAAGAATATAATTAAAATCTGAAGCAACCAACCTTCTCAATGTCAACTTAATGCCAAGATAATTGAATTCTTTCACAACTTTGAAGCCCCATAATTTTGCTATAGCTTTATTCCTCTTTCTTTTAACAGATTTCCCGTAAAGTATTAT
This sequence comes from Dendrobium nobile, assembly GCA_022539455.1. Lineage (NCBI taxonomy): Eukaryota > Viridiplantae > Streptophyta > Magnoliopsida > Asparagales > Orchidaceae > Dendrobium > Dendrobium nobile. Next base: position 20,849,322 of record CM039722.1, on the reverse strand, counting down.
AGATTTTTGTTCATTTATAGTCTGTCCAGATCGGCTGCAAAAAGTTGAAACAATTCGCTTAAATCTTCTCATACAACTCATACTAGCTTGGGAGAACAAGAGGATATCATCTGCATATAAAAGATGAGATATTCTAGGGGCATTAGCCGAAATTTTTATCCACAAGTTCTTTCCTCTATACAAAATATCATTCGTCAATAATAAACAAATAGGGAGATAGTGGAAAACCTTGTCTAAATCCACTATTTGCTTTAATTCCATTCGAAATTCTCCCATTCACCAATAAAAAAAATCTAGGAAACTCAACACATTCCATAATAAGATTCATAAATCTTATAGGAAATCCCATTTTATTTAACATCAATCTCAATGTATCCCAAGCCATACTATCATAAGCTTGCTCCCTATCAAGCTTGAGAGCCACCCAACCTTTCTTGGCTTTAGAAATTTTGAGTTTATTAAATAATTCCTGAGCTAATAGAATGTGATTTGAAATGGATCTACCTCTTAAAAAAGCTTCTTGCACCTCAGATATCAGACCAACAACCACCTTTAGAAGCCTGTTTAAGATCATTCTTTCAATAATCTTATATAGAGTGCCACACATGCTGATAGGTCGAAAACTTGAGGGAGAAATAGGATTTAGCGCCTTGGGAATGAGAACCACCACCGACTGCTTCTAATAAGAACATAGCTGTCCTGTTCGAAAAATATGCTGTACTGCTCTCCAGACATCATTCCCTGTAATGAACCAATATTTTTTGAAGAATGCGTAAGTTATACCATCTAATCTGAGCGAAATACTAGTTCCACTGTCTTTAATAACAGACTCTAGCTCAGAATAAGAGAATTCTTCCTCTAGTAGCCTACAATCTGCATTTGATATAGTTTTTAAAACCGGAGGCCAATCATTCAAATTACAGCTTCTACACCATTTATTGCTAAAGAATTTCTTTAGGACATCTTCAATTTCTATTTGTTCTTCTACCAAAAAACCTTGTTCATTCTTTAGTTGATGAATAGAATTCCCCATTCTTCTCCCATTTGCAAATGAATGAAAAAATTTTGAATTCATATCATTCTCCTTTATCCATTTCAATTTTGCTCTTTGTCTCCACCAAGTGCTTAAACGAGCCAAATTCACATTAAACTCATGAAGTTTATACCTTAACAAAAGCAGCTTTTCTTCGGACAGACCTCCTCCATCGGACTCTTCCAGCTGTAACATTGCAATCTCATTCTTCAAAGTATTTTTGATCTCCATAAAGTTCTTCAGCTTTGCCTTGCTCCAGTAATGGAGAGCTTTTAGAGTTCTTCTGCACTTCACATCTACAACATCCATAGCATTCCCCTGTATAGGTTTGTTCCAAGCCTTTTGGACTATAGCTATTGAAGCCGGGAAAGAAGCCCAAACCTCTTCATATTTAAGAATTCTGCTTTTGTTCGACATATCATTGCAAATTCTCAGAATTAATGGACAATGGTCGGACGCTATCCTTGCCAAATGCCTTACAACTGCATTTTGAATTTCATTCATTGCTTTGGTGTTCAAAAGACACCTATCTAGCCTTTCAAGGATACGAGCATTACCATTTTTGTTGTTGCACCATGTAAACTTTGGGCCTACAATTCCAACATCATGTAGATCATTTCTGGACATAAATGCATACATTTCTTGTGGTCCTTGAGAAAAAAAGAGAACTTCTTTCCTCCCCTCTTATCTTCTTGTGAAAGAACACAATTGAAGTCCCCTCCCAAAACTAAAGGGGTCTCTTTATCACAGTTTTCTTCTAATTTCTCCCACAAACTTGGTTTTTGTTGCCATAAACTGTAGAAACAGTCCACTTGCTTTTGTTCAACAAGCTTAACTCCCCAATCACACATTGAGAAGTGGCCTCTATTAAAGAAAATTTTAAAATATTAGCTTTCCAGAACACCATAATACCTCCGGAAGCTCCAACTGATGGATATAGGAAATAATCCCAATCATCTCCCAACAACTTCTTAACTTCATTTCTCTCCGAAGAAGAGATATTGGTATCAACCACCCCAATGAAGAATGCATCCCAATCTTTCACAAAATCTTTTAAATATAAGGAGGCTTCCCTCTTATTAGCCCCCCTACAATTCCAAAAGGCTAGAGAAGTCATTTGGAATAAAGGTGGGGAAGGACCCCCACATTTACCTTTAATTTTTACCTTAGCTTTTTTGGACTAGAAGAGTTGTTCAAAGGTCCCAAGTGTCTTAGCTCCTTCATTAGCTTTGGCTTTTGAGAACCAGGAATAGTTTTCTCCAGAACTGCTTTATCCAGATCATTCTTAATTTCTTCAATATTGCCTTCTGTTATCACAGTAACTTCTCTATCTCCAATGCGATTTCAGTAACCAAACTGATTTCACCCTCTTCCATCTCCACTTCTTTCTGTATACTTTCAACTATTATATTGGTAGAGATATCCTCTTCACCAATCTTCTCCTGCAGGCTAAATTTATTACATTCCTCTGGAATAGAGGCAGTAAACTTTGCAGCTTCTATTTCTCCATTAGCAGCAACTTTATCAGCAAGAACTTCCTTCACTTTAACTGGAGCTTCTACAATCTGGTCTACATCTGAAACCGGCTCAGGTAACTTCTCACTCAGCAATATGTTTGCATCTCTTTTAACTACCTCTTTGTTCTGAAAGGTAGCCTTCCAAATACTCTTCCTTTTGTGCTTGACATGGACCCACTGTCCATAATTTGATACTTCACTAGGAGCATTATCTAATCCTCCCATCCCTTCTTTAGAAACTTGTCCAGAACAGTCATTAATTGAGCTATCTTTCTCCTTGCAAATGTTGTTAAGGTGACCAATTTTACCACAATTGTAGCAAAATGTTGAGATCTTTTCATACTCAATCTTTTGGAAGAACCTCCCTTCAAGACCATCCACCCAAACTCCCAAAGGTAATTTTTTATCAATCTCTAGACGGATGCACACTCTAGCGAACTCCCTTCTTCCCCATCGGAACATATCTCCGTCAATTAGCATAGGGGTCCCAATTAATGAAGCAATCCTTCCAACATTAATTTCATCCCAACAAAAGTGTGGAAGATTCGGCAATTTTATCCTCACAGGTGATGTCAAACCCTTTATGGAAGTTGTAGAAAATTTTGGACTCCATTTTTCTAATCCAATAATATGACCATTCACAAACCATGGTCCTCCTGAAATAACTTTTTCCATAGCCTCTAATGCAACAAATGAACAAAGTATCCAACCTGAGCCGAGAATAGTTAAATGGAAATTCCCTAATTGAGACCATTAACGTCTCAATTCCGCAGCTATTACTTGTATTGGGATCGTTCTACCAAAGACTTTAACCACAATGGATTTCTGCAGCCTTTTAGAATTCTCTATCATTTTTGGTTGACATAATTTGACAGCCAATCCATCCTCTGATAGGAATGATTCATCCATAGACATATTCACCGTGATATGAGCACGTTTGCTCCAGGGATTCAGTAACTTCTTAATCGGTGAACGATTCAACCTTTCAGAATTAGGTTGAGCATTCTCACAAATGATTGACGTGCTTCCTCCTATCTTATTGACTGAAGCTTCTCCCGTAGCCAAATTCACATTGTTTCCAAAACGGTTCACAAAGATCTTCATACCAGAAGATGAAGAATCCAAATCATTTGTATTATCATACAAATTTACCGAAGGAGTTTCCACATTTGCATCCATAACCACTTTCTTTCCTTTACCGATATCTGGTGATGGGATTTTGATGCGATTAGTGCAATTTTCCCTGATCACTAGCGGACCATTGAAAGATCTTGGAATGAATCCCAATTCAGACTAGGGAGCTTTCTTGATCATCAACGGACTACCATACTCCAGTCTTGACGTCGTCCGACCATCAGACATGGCCGTCGAATTGCCAGCCAACCGAAGCCGCCAATGTAACAGAAATTCAAAATTCTTGATGTTTCTCTCACTAGAAAATGGGTGTTTCTCTCACTAGAAAATAGGTGTTTTGAGCTGTTATATTGGGATCTATTTGGTGTTAGCTAATTAAAGCTTGAGCTTATGTTTAACTCATTATTTGGAGGAATAATTGCTCTACTACACCTGTATCTTTCTTCTCAATGTTTGGCAAGCAGCTTTAGGAGTTTATGTTAATGTTTGTGTCTTTTGTAAGCGTCAATGTTTGTAAGTCCTTTTATATTATAAAAGTAAATTTGTTTTTTGTTTTTTTTGTTGTATTTTATCTATTTTTGAGTATTTTATATGTTTTCTTTTATACTAGGAAGAGTCACTTTTTCTAGCAAAAAATTAGGGGTTGTCCTAATTTTTTGCTTACATCATATTCAAATTATTTAAGTCCGATTATGAATATATATATATATATATATATATAAACGGAATATATTGTTTCAAATGATCTGGAATCAACAAAGGATTTTCGAAAAAAGAAAAAAAAAGATGAAACCACCTAAAGAGTAAGAGAAATGTTCTCTTTAAATAAAAAATGCTCCCAATATCTTACAATAAAACTATAGATCAGCCAAAGAGCTCCTACTCAAGAAGTATGCTCTAAGTTACCTAGATAGTAGATCTAGGTCAAGAGTTCAGCTCTAAGTTGTTACATTTAATAAAGTAATCATTAGCTCGCTACATATAACTCAATCAGTAACTAGTCATGTGTCATGCATATTTGAAACTAGCATCATGCCTTATCTATAACTAGCTTGATACATTCCCTTAAATTAATAAAATATTTAGGATAAATTTCAAGCATTTTAAAAAAATTCATACAAAATTAGATGCCGAACAAATCAATCTAAAAAGCTTCTTTATAAATATAAACAAAATGAAACTTTTAAAAATCCCTTACATAATCACTTTAGTTTCTTGCAAAATTCAATCACAAATGCCCATGAGTCAAGTGCTCAATGGTCCCAATCCAAATTTTAGCAGGTGAGAACATCTCTACCCTAAAGCAATCCACTATCATCCTCATTCCTAGTTGCCCAACATAATCAATACATGAGCAAAAATTTCACTTGTTCAAAAATTTTATCAGTTGAAAAGCTTCAGCCCTGATTTCTAAGAGTAAGAAAAATGCTAACCTAGAATCAATTTCCAACACATTAATAGATAATGTGAATTGAAGCCTTAAACAAGAAACTACCAGTTAAAATCTAACTTGGAAAAGAGACATACATAAAGATGTGGTACATACTAAAACAATGTATAATAACATTCTAAAGCCACAAAAAATATATGAATGGTGTATTTCTTTTAATAGACCTTATTTCCAACATTCTTGAACTGAACATGTCATTATGCCAATCTAAACTATGTTGAAAAAACAAAGGAAACATTAAAGAGGAGTAACAATCAGAGCTAGTATAATATAAGGGATGTGTTTGTCGAATTGCATAAAATTCCGTTTAATTAGAGCCAATCACAATAACACAAACCATATAAAGTTTTATCTTACTGAAAAAATTCATCACAAAAAGGAAGTTGCGCCGCTAATGGAAACCAAAATGAATATATATTGCTAACCTTGGCCCATACTGAGTTATAATTGGCAATTGAAGCCCCAACCAGTTTATGCAGAGCTTCATGTTTACTTCTACTAGATTTCTCACCACTGATGCTGCATATCTACAGAAGACGCACACAAGAATATAACTAGGAAAACAGATATACCAAAAAATGTCTAGAAGACCTCCATTCATCTTTGCAATTAGAAATGAACCAAATAGAACAAAGATCTTAGCACTTACATGGTGAAGAATTTTAGGAATGCTTAGTTCACTTTCCGCTTCAGCATTGATTGATGAAGTAGCTTTCTCATGAAAGAGTTCCGTATCATGCAATCTTCCCCACCAAAAGTTGGCCCTATGTCCTTAGAACTATCAGAACCAATCATTTGGGTGATCTCAAGTTGTTGATTTCGCATATTTCTCTCATAATCCATAAGAGAGTCAGGCTTTTCAGTGCGATTTATCCATGAAAAAGTATTTTCAGAAAATACATCCGTGCCATGCCTCAAATCTTTGCTATGTGGACCAAGAACCTCATTGTCAGATCCTGGTTCAAGATTATGGTATGTCTGTCTAGTTTCATCTGAAGCTGTCTTTGCAATCAAGGCATCAACTAAAATTGATTCTTGCATAGAATCCCATTTCTTCCCACCATCAACATCAAGTGAACCTCCTAAATACTTACCAAGAAGCTGGCTCTTCTTTGATAATCCATTGTAGCCATCATCTGAGGAAGTTCCAATCACATCTGCCGGGTCATAAACAGCTTTAGAGCGTTGCCTTTCTTTCTTGCTCTGCAGGACATTAACTAGGTCAACCTCAATGCGGGGAGTGAACTGTTTCAATGAACGTCTCAACAAGTTCTGTTCTTCTATGGATAAGCTAAGGATAAAATTCAAGACGGTGGCTGAATCATGGGTATAAACATATATTATTCCAGATATGGAAGCTTCTTTTAGTTAGTATTTTTATCGGTTACTAAAGGGGCCAGTTTAGCAAGCCACAATTTAAGAATGCCACCATTACTATAACCATCAGGGTTTGGTGAATGGTTGTCAAAGGAATTATTTGCAAACTCAACAACAACCAGCTTTGCTATAGGGGACCTCTGTTCATCCAGTGAACGAAGAAGTGCAGGTAACAACGAATCAATGCCATATGTCCTATTAATAATTTCCAAGTTTGTCATACATGGTTGCCTAACCAGCTCCTTGGGGTCAATCAACCTTGAAAATACATATGGCAAGATTCTCTCAAGGTAGCTTTCAAAAGGCTTCCTGCATGGGGGGATAATCTCTGCATGTGTTGAAAGAGCTGCCTACGCAACTTTATGGCGTGGATCATCCAAGTGTCGAAAGAATAGTTTCATGACCTTCTCAAAGTTCTGTGTAACTTCTTGTATACCTCTAGGCCATTGCTGCAACAAGTTTCTCAAATAGTTGAAAGCAGACACCCTGGCAACCAAATCTGAACTAGAGCACAAACCCTCGCTAAGTGCATCACCAAGGGATGTTGGACCATCCACATAATTGGATACTTCACTCAAATGAGACTGGTTATCATCAAAACTGCATCCCCGACTAGCTGAAACCCTTCCAGTTGCTTGCTTTCAAAGAAGTGGCCTCTGAAAATTTGGAACATAATTATTGTTTAGACCCCTGAAGCTAGCGTTCTTATTAGCTGCATCCATAAGTTGTCTATCTAAGTGCATGTTCGAAAGTTTCTTAAAACTGAGATCAATATTTCGTTCAACGGTACTTCCATCTAGTAGTGCCCTTTCAGCGTGTCTTTTCACCATGTAAGGTAATGAAAAAGAAGACAATGAATCAGATGCTAGATTATCATATTTAGTATGACCGCCCACATATTGGAAATTTGAATTTATAACTTCAGTCAAACTTGAACTACCATTTCTAGTACTACTTCTTGCAATGCTAACAAACGTTGGATCAGCCAATATTGAGTCTTGTAGAGAGAGATGATTTGAACCAGGAATAGCTACTGGGACTAGTGGATCACGAGAAGATGGGGAATCAGCCCCTGCACTAGGAGCAAAAGAAAGAGAGGGAGAAAAGAGGGAAAAGCTTGAGCTATATCTGACCTATTGAAAACAGCATTAAGAAGGAAGAGATGAATGAGCACTAGAGAATAGCAAAAACTAGAAACTGTTCTCCCAAAAGATAAGTAAACATTCAAACAAATAGCAACATGTTCAAACAAAGTATCATAAATCATACCTAGATCCAAACTAGTCGACTGTGTGCTAGAATTTCTTTGCTTATCTTATAAGCTAACACCTCTCAGTAACCTTTCAATGGCCGAGACTTTTTGTTTTCTTGCCTGAAGCATGCTTTCAAGGCTTCTTTCAGAACCTTTTTCACGTAGCTTCATTGGTGATAAAGCAGGGGTTCCTATGGAAAGTGACATTGTTGAAGTAACACTGGAACTTCTATCATTACAACAATGGCAGAAGTAGCAAATCCAGGAACATTCACTATAACAGCATGAGATGGCACACATGAAGGCTATAATCCTCTATCATGAAGCAATGGAGATGCATATCTTTTATTTATGCCACCATCTTCATCATTTATTAAGTCGACATGATACCACCTTATCAAGAGATGTGCACCCTAACAATTCTCATAAATGATGACTAGAAAGGTTCTGAGAAATAATTTTCTAACCACCATTGTGAATATAAATCATAAAATATAAATGATTGTCATAGGCTCCAAAATAGGGGAGTCAATATTTGATACGACCCGAAAATTCGATTCAAACCCGGCCCAAAAATTTCAGGCTAGGGTCAACCCGAACCCGAAACGGGTCGGGTTCGGGTTCAACATTTTGACCCGTTTAAAAAATCGGGTCGGGTTCGGGTTAACCCTTTGACCTGAAACTGACCCAAAATTGACCCATTTTTGACCCAAAAACATGATTTTGACCAGACAAACCGAGATTGACCAAATTTTGACCAGAAAAAGAGGAGATTGACACGTTTTAACCCGAAAACTAGCATTTTTCTTATTGAAAATGGGTCATTCAAGTCATGTCTGGTTGACCCGGACCCGAAGCGGGTCGGGTTCAGGTCCAGAAAACTGACCCGTTTTCAAAAACGGGTCGGGTTCGGGTAGACCCGAATATTGTCAGGTCAGTTTCGGATTCGATCCGAACCCAACCCGTGACCCGAAATTGACACCCCTACTCCAAAAGATGAATATCATTGCATTAACAAGATTCTAATGTCAAAAAGGCAAAACAAGATTAACTAAAAATTTTGATAAAGCCTATTAAACAATAACTCCTATCAAAGCATGGGCTCATCATCTTAATAAGTGTATATTCTAACTATTATTCCTAGCTTGGGAATAAATTAGCCAAACTTAATGCATATAACATGAAACAAACAAACTAGGCCAAAATGTTGCAACTCGGGCTCCCGAGTTTATATTTTTTATGATAACAAATTTATTGATTACCTATTTATTTCTCCTAGCGTTTGTAGTGCATATTTGTTTGTGTTTGTACTAACATTTCAAGTACATCATGCACCATTCAATAAAGATTCAGGGCTCAAGATTGATTATAATAGGGTGTGTTAAAAGAGTGTAATATTCATTTATTTTAATTTTGAGGGGCCGAGGTTACTCAAAAGAGCAACCTCCTAAGGTTAATTATATCCCAAGTGAGCCCAAGAACCCTCTTGATTATGGAATTAATGCTCATGATCAAATTGAAAAGAAGATATTGATTCTTAATGAGGTTAAAGCCAGAATGATTGAACAGCTAGGAAATGAGAACTAATCTACTAGGTAGGTATAACGCCCTCGATCAAGATCTCATGGTTTTGTTGTCCCGAATTCATTGGTGTCCTTAGTCTACTTAGTCAAGTGATGACTAGAGAATCCCAGCCAGCAACCATAAGACCTCATCCAAGGCTACCCATAGACCAAGGGTGTGGACTAGGCTGGCAGACTGGAATTACACTCCACTATTGTGTAAGGTAGTACCTCGTGGTGGTACCTATCGAGGCTGATAAGGCTACCTAAGCTTTAGGGCCCACGAGCAAGAAATAATGTATTGTCTCCATGTAGCAGAGGCAACACCAAAAATGAGGCTTATTACACAAACATGTATGACCTAGAATGTCCAAAATTTTGAAAAATCCCTTTAATGTGGTAGAAGAGATGAGACAGATATAGACATCTCAATGTGCTTGAGAAGATGCCAAATTGAGTGGAATCTTCAATATCTCCTCAATGTGGTAGAGGAGACATCCAAAGTATGGGACTTATAGCTCAATATGTGTGATTGAACAAGCTCGGACATCTCTTCAATGTGGTAGAGGAGATGTCAAAATGGGACTTACTCGAAGAAACCGTGTGATTCCCACATACTACTCTCTCATGCTCAAGCTCACCTACTCATTCCTCGCTCGAACTCTATATTTCTTCTCAAAAGCTCCTCTCTCAGAGTTCCTTCTTCAGTCACACGTTACTCTCTTAATTTTCATGAATCTTAAAATATAGCTTAAGTATTAGACTTCAAGAAACCCTAAAAATTCAAGATAGTTGTTACTATTCATACAGTATGATTTGGGTTTGTATAGTATGATCAGTTCAAAACTAGTCGTCCAGTACAATGTAAACAAAAGTTTAAATAAACTATTCAAATTTTATGAACACATCTTACAGTACGATGAATAGATCGTCTAATATGATCAATAGATCGTCTAGTATGATCTATTTTATTTCCTCTATTAGTACGGTACGATTCCTGTGACAACTGAAAATCATTCCTGCTAATCATTGCGTAATGCTCTCTTCATACATTACGGTTAGTTGATTTCAAGTAGGTCATTTAATGCGATAAGAATATCGTATCGTATGATTAGTTCAAAAATCATAATTTTATTTGGTACAATCTTTGAGACAACCAAATTTTCTCTATGCTAGGGTTTCTAGATCGTAATGAATCGTACAGTATGATCCAGTTCGTACAGTATGATTAGTTCATAGAAATTAATTTTTTGATTAGTCGTTAAGTCCATTCTTTCTATACTAATTGTACAGTACGATTATTTCCCTTGGCTATATGATCTCTTGTAAAATAGTGCATAATGTCTATATGCTTGGTCCGAAAGTATTGAATTAGATTTTTGGATATGCAAATAGTACTAGTGTTATCACACATAATTGGAATGGTTCCTACAGGTAGTCCAAGATCTAAGAGTTATTATTTTAGCAATAAAACTAGAGCAACAAAACTCTCAACTGTTGTATATTCTATCTCAGTTGTGAAAAGAGCTACCAATTTTTGTTTTCAATTGGACCAAGATAATAAAGATTGTCCTATGAATTGGAATGTTACCGAAGTGTTATCTCTATCTACCCTAATCCTGTAAAATTAGAATCTAAATATCCTATGATTTTAAAAGAAGTGTTGTGTCCAAGAAACCAGATTCCTAGGATGGTGCTACGAAGTTTTTTAGGCACCACTGGCACGTCTAATCATGAGATAAGGAAAATCCTAACCTAAACGAAAAGAAAACTGTATTAAACTAGGATGGTGTCACGAAGGGCATTATTCACCACTAGCATGTCTAATCCTAATGAGCGGAAAAATTCTGACCTAAATGAAAAAAAATTGGATTAAACCAGTATGGTTCCACGAAGGGCGTTGTACATGACTAACATGACTAATCCTACGAAAAAGAAAAATCCTAACCTAAGGAAAAAGAATATTGGATTAAACTAGGATGCTGTCACAAAGGGCATTATCCACCACCAGCACGTCTAATCCTACGAAAAGGAAGAATCCTAACCTAGAGGAAATGATAATTGGATTAAAACTAGGATGGTACCACGAATGACGTTATCCTCCACTATTACTTTTAATTCTAAGGAAAAGAAAAATCCTAACTTCAAGGAAAAAATATTGGATCAAACTAGGATACTATTACGAAGCGCATTATCCACCCCTAATAAGAATCCTAAGCAAAGTAAGAATCCTAACCTAAAGAAAAAGAAAACTGGATTAAACTAGGACCGTGCCATGAAATGCATTGTCAACCAATGACATATCAAATCCTAAGGAAATGAAGAAACCTAACCTAAATGAAAAAAAAAACACTATATTAAACTAGCATGGTGCCACGAAGGGCATTGTATACGACTAACAAGTTTAATCCTATGGAAAGGAAGAATCTAAATCTAAAGAAAAATAAAACTAAATTAAACTATGATGGTACCATGAAAGGCATTATCCACCACTAGCACGTCTAGTCATAAGGAAAGGAATAGTCCTAACCTAAAGAAAAAGAAAACTGGATTAAACTAGGATGGTGCCACAAAGGGCGTTATCCACCACTCGCACATCTAATCCTATAGAAAGAAAGAATCCTAACCTAAAGGAAAAGAAACTAGATTAAAATAAGGATGATATCACAAAGGGCGTTATCCACCACTAGCACTTTTAATGTTAATGAAAGAAAAAATCATAACCTATCGAAAAAGAAAGCTGGATTAAACTAGGTTGGTTCCACGAAGTGCATTATCAACCACTAGCACGTCTAATCCTATGGAACGGATGAATCCAAACAAAAAGGAAAAGAAAATGTAATCAAACTAGGATAGTTCCACGAAGGGTGTTATCCACCACTAGCACGTCAAATCTTAAGGAAAGGAATAATCCTAAAATAAAGGAAATGAAAACTGGATTAAACTAAGATGGTGTCACGAAGGGTGTTGTCCATTACTAACGTGTCTAATCTTAAGGAAAGGAAAAATCTTAACCTAAACCAAAAGAGAATTGGATAAAGCTAGGATGGTGTCCATCCCTAGCATGTCTAATCCTACCAATAGGAGGAATCATAACCTAAAGAAAAAAAACTGGATTAAACTAGGATGGTGCCACGAGGGTAATATCTACCACTAGCACGTCTAATCCTAAGTAACGGAAGAATCCTAACCTAAATGAAAAGGAAACATGATTAAACTAGTACGGTACTACGAAGGGCGTCGTACACGACTAGCACATCTAATCCTATGAAAATGAAGAATCCTAACCAAGAGGAAAATAATTTTGGATTAAACTAGGATGGTGCCATAAAGGCATTGTCCATCACTAGCTTGTCTAATCCTAAGGAAATGAATCATATCCTAAAGGAAAAGATAAATGGATTAAAATAGAGATGGTATCGCGAAGGGAGTTATCCCTCACTAGCACTTTTAATTCCATGGAAAGAAAAAATCCTAACCTAAAGGGGGAAAAAAAGATTAAATTGGGATAGTGCCACGAGGTGCGTTATCGAACCCTGGCTCATCTAATCCTAAGAAAACTAAGAATCCAAACCTAAAGATAAAGAAAACTGGATTAAACTAGAGAGGTAGAGGTAGAGAGAGAGGGGGAAGGAGAGAGAGAGAGAGAGAGAGAGAGAGAGAGAGAGAGAGAGAGAGAGAGAGAGAGAGAGAGAGAGCTGGATATATATATATATATATATATATATGGAGAGAGAGAGGGAGAAGGAGACGGAGAGGGAGAGAGAGTGTGTGTGAGAGAGAGAGAAACTAGTATTTTTAATGAAAAGAAAATTCTTAGTTTTTTTTTGAGCCACAAAGGGCATTATCCGCCTCTAGCACATCTAATTCTAAGTAAAGGAAAAATTCTAACCTAAAGGAAAATAACATTTTATTAAACTAAGATGGTGCCTCGAAGGGCGTTATCCCCGACTAGCTCGTCTAATCCTCACATTTAGAAGAATCCTAACCTAAAGAGCATTGTCCACCACAATCACATCTAATTCTTAGGAAAGAAATAGTTCTAACCAATATGAAATGAAAACTAGATTAAACTTGGATGGTTCCACGAAGAGCGTTATCCACCACTAGCACATCTAATCTTAAGAAAAAGAAAATCCTAACCTAAAGGAAATGATAATTGGTTTAAATTAGGATGTAGCACGAAAGACGTTATCCACCACTAGCATGTCAAATCCTAAGGAAAGGAAGAATCCTAACCTAAAGGAAATGAAAGCTGGGTTAAACTATGATGGGGCCACGAAGGGCATTATCTACCACTAGCAGGTCTAATCCTAAGGGAAGGAAGAATCCTAGCATAAAGGAAAAGAAAACTTGATTAAACTAGGATGGTACAATGAAGGGCATTATTCACCACTTGCACGTCTAATCCTTAAGAAAGGAAGAAAGCTAACCAATAGGAAAAAAAACTAGATTAAACTAGGATGGTGCCACAAAGGGTTTTATTCACCACTAGCATGTCAAATTCTAAGGAAAGAAATAATTCCAACATAAAGAAAAAGAAAACTACATTAAAGCTAGAATGGTGTCACGAGGGCATGGTCCACCACAAGCACGTCTAATCAAAAGGAAGAATCCTAACCTAAAGTAAAGAAAAATGGATTAAATTAGGATGGTGCCACAAAGGGCATTGTCCACCCCTAGAACTTTTAATCCTATGGAAAGGTAGAATTCAAACATAAAGATTTTTTATTAAATTATGATTGTGCCATGAAGGACATTATCCACCACTTGAACATATAATCCTTAGGAAAGAAAGAATGTTAACATAAAGGAAAAGAAATAGAATAAACTGGGATGGTGTGTGTCACGAAGAGCATTATCCACCACTAGCACTTATAATTCTACGAAAAGTTAGAATGTTAACTAAAGGAAAAGAAAATTGTACTAAAACTAGGATGGTGCTACGAAGGTTTTAGGCACCACTAGCACATCTAATCCTAAGGTAAGGAAAATCCTAACCTAAAGGAAATGAATACTAGATTAAACTATGTCGGTGCCACGAAGGGCATTATCCACAACTAGTATGTCTAATTCTAAAGAATGGAAGAATCCTAACCTAAGGGAAAAGAAAACTAGATTAAACTAAGATGGTGCCACAAAGAGTATTATCCACCACTTGTACGTCAAATCCTTAGGAAAGGAAGATTGCTAACTTAAAAGAAAAGAAAATTGGATTAAATTAGGCTGGTGCCACGAATGGTGTTATTCATCACTAGCACGTCTACTTGTATGAAAAGAAAGAATGCTAACCTAAATGAAAAAAAAAAACTAAATTAAACTTGGATGGTGCCACGAAGGGCGTTATTCACCACTAGCACATTTAATTTTATGGAAAGGAAGAATCATAACCTAAACGAAAAGAATATTGGATTAAACAATGATGGTACATGGAAGGCTGTTGTCCACAACTAGTACGTCTAATCCTAAGGAAATAAGGAATCATAACCCAAAGGAAAAGAAAACTAGATAAAAAAGAAAAGTGTCATAAAGGGTGTTATCCACCATTACCATGTATAATCCTAAGGAAAGAAACAATTTTAACCTAAAGGAAAAAAGAAAATATGATTAAACTAGGAGAATGCCACAAAGGGTATTATCCACCACTAGCACGTCTAATCCAAAGGAAAAGAAAAATCCAAACCAAAAGGAAAAGAAAATAAGATTAAACTAGTATGATACCTCAAAGGGTGTTGTACATAACTAGCACGTCTAATCCTATGGAAAGAAAGAATCCAAACCTAAAGGAAAAGAAAACTTGATTAAAGTAGGATGTTGTCACGAAGGGGATTATCCACCACTTCCACGTTTAATCCTAAGGAAAGGAAAAAGCCTAACCAAAAGAAATTAAAAACTGGATTAAATTAGTATCGTGCCAAGAAGGGCATTGTACACGACTAGCACCCCTAATCTTACAGAAAGGAAGAATCCTAAACTAAAAGAAAAGAAAATTGGATTAAACTAGGATGGTGCCACGAAGGGCGTTATCCACCACTAATACGTCTAGTCCAAAGAAAATGAATAATCCAAACCTAAAGGAAAAGAAAAGTGGATTAAACTAGGATGAGGCACAAAGTGCGTTATCTACCACCGACACATCTAATCCTAAGGAAAATCCTAACCTAATAGAAAAAAAAATGATTAAATTAGAATGGTGTCACAAAGGGTGTATTATTCTCTAGTAGCACATCTAATCCTAATTAAAAGAAGAATCCTAACCTAAAAGAAAAGAAAATTGAATTAAACTAGAATGATGTCATAAATGGCATTGTCCACCACTATAACATCTATTCCTAAGGTAAGGAAGAATCCTAACCTTAAGAAAAAGAAAATTAGATTAAATTAGGATGGTGTCTTGAAGAACGTTATCCACTACTAACACGTCTAATCCTCAGAAAAGAAAGAATCATAACCAAAAGGATAATAAAACTAGATTAAACTAGTATGGTACATGACAATCACGACTAATCCTAAAGAAAGGAAGAATAATAATCTAAAAGAAAAGAAAACTGGTTTAAACTAGGATGGTGCCACGAAGGGTGTTTTTCGTCACTAAGACAACTAATCATAAGGTAAGGAAGAATCCAAACCTAAAGGAAAAGAAAACAATATTAAACTAGACTAGTGCCACAAAGGGCGTTATCCCCCACTAACACGTCTAATCCTAAGGAAAGGAAGAA
Source organism: Dendrobium nobile (assembly GCA_022539455.1). Classification (NCBI taxonomy): domain Eukaryota; kingdom Viridiplantae; phylum Streptophyta; class Magnoliopsida; order Asparagales; family Orchidaceae; genus Dendrobium; species Dendrobium nobile. The sequence goes on along the minus strand of CM039722.1, from coordinate 20,833,278 downwards.
AAATAACCTAAAGGAAAAAAGAAAATTGGATTAAAAGTAGAATGGTGCCACGAAGGGTGTTATCTACCACTGATACATCGAAAATCCTAAGCAAAGGAAAATCCTAACCCAATAAAAAATATGATTAAATTAATATGGAGCTACGAAGAGCGTTATCCTCCACTAGCACATCTAATCCTTAGAAAAGGAAGAATCCTAACCTAATGGAAAAAACTGGATTCAACCAGGATGGTGCCATGAAGGGTGTTGTCCACCAGGAGCATGTCTAATCCTACAGAAAGGAAGAATCCTAACCTAAAAAAAAAAGAAAATTGATTTAAACTATAATGGTCCCATAAAGGGCGTTATCCACCACTTATATGTCTAATCCTTAAGATATGAAGAATATTAGTCTAAAGGAAAAGAAGATTGGATTAAACTAGGATAGTGTCATGAAAGTTGTTTTCCACCGCAAGCATGTCTAATCTTATAGAAAGAAAAAATCCTTACGTAATGAAAAAGAAAATTGGATTAAAGTAGGATGATGCCATAAAGTGCGTTATCCACCACTAGCACAACTAATCCTAAGGAACGGAAAAATCCTAACTTTAAAGAAAAAGAAAACTAGATTAAACTAAAACGGTGCTAGGAAGGGCATTGTCTACCACTATTACATCTAATACTAAGGCAAGGAAGTATTCTAACCTAAATAAAAAGAAATCTTGGTTAAGCTAGTATGGTGCCACATAGGGCGTTGTACTTGACTAAAATGTCTAATCCTACGGAAATGATGAATTCTAATCTAATGAAAAATTGGATTAAACTAGGATAGTGTCACGAAGGGCATTATCCTCCACTAGCACATCTAATCCTAAGCTAAGGAAGAATCTAAACCAAAAGAAAAGAAATATTGGATGAAACTAGGATTGTACCACAAAGGGCGTTGTCCACCACCAACTCGTCTAATCCTAAGGAAAGAAAGAATCCTAACCTAATAGAAATGAATACAAAATTAAAACAAAGATGGTGCCACCTAGGACATTATCCACCACTAGCAATTTTAATCCTACAAAAAGGTAAAATTCTAACAAAAAAAAAATGAATTAAGTTAGGATGGTGCCACGAAAGGCATTATTCACCAGTAGCACGTCTAATCATGTGGAAAAAAGAATCTTGACTTAATGGAAAAGAAAAATGAAATAAACTAGGATAGTATTACGAAGGGTATTATCCACCACTAGCATGTCATATCCTAAGAAAAGGAAAAATCCTAACCTACATGAAATAAAAAATGATTTAAAACTAGAATGGTGCCACAAAAGAGTATTATCAACCACAAGTACGTCTAATTTTAAGGAAAGGAAAATCCTAACCTAAAGAAAATGAAAATTGGATTAAATTGCACGATGCGATGAAGGGCATTATTCACCAGTAGTACGTCATATTCTAAGGAAAGGAAGAATACATACCTAAAGGAAATGAAAACTGTGTTAAATTATGATGAGGCCACGAAGGGCATTATCTACCTCTAGCACGTTTAATCCTAAAGAAAGAAAGAATCCTAGGCGAAAGGAAAATAAACTGGATTAAACTAGGATGATTCCACTAAGGGTGTTATCCACCACTTACACGTCTAATCCTTAGGAAATGAAGAATGATTAAACTAGGATGGTGCCATGATGGGAGTTATTCACCACTACTGAGTCAAATTTTAAGAAAAGAAACAAGGCTAACCTAAAGGGAAAAAAATTGATTAAAGTAGAATGGTGCCACAAAGGACGGTATGCATGACTTGAACATCTAAACCTTAGGAAAGGAAAAATGTTAACCTAAAGAAAAAGAAAATTTGTTTAAACTAGGGTGCTATAACGAAAAGCATTATCCACCACTAGCATGTATAATTATAAGGAAAGATAGAATGCTAACCTGAAAGAAAAGAAAATTATATTAAACTAGGATGGTGCTACGAAGGTTTTTAGGCACCACTAACATGTATAATCTTGAGGCAAGGAAAATCCTAACCTAAAGGAAAAGAAAACTGGATTAAACTAGGATGGTGCCACAAAGGGGCATTTTTCACTACTACCATGACAAATCCTAATGAAAGGAAGAATCCTAACCTAAATGAAAAGAAAATTAGATTAAGCTAGTATGGTGCCACGAAGGGCATTGTACACGACTAACAGGTCTAATCCTATGAAAAGAAAGAATCCAAAACTAAAGGAAAAGAAAACTGAATTAAACTAGGACGGTACCACGAAGGGCATTTGTCCACCTCTAACATGTCTAGTCCTAAGGACAGGAATAATCTTAACCTAAAGGAAAAAAAACTGGATTAAACTATGATGGTGCCACAAATGGAGTTATCCACCACTCTCATGTCGAATCCTATGAAAAGGAAGAATCCTAACTTAAAGGAAAAGAAGCTGGATTAAAATAAGGATGATGCCACAATGGATTATCCACTAGAAGCTCTTTTAATCGTAATGAAAGATAAAATCCTAACCTATAGGAATAGAAAATTAGATTAAACTAGGTTGGTGTCACAAAGTATGTTATCCACCACTAGCACGTCTAATCCAACAGAAAGGAAGAATCCTAACAAAAAGAAAAAGAAAACGTGATAAAACTTGGAAGGTTCCACGAATGACATTATTCACCACTAGCACGTCATATCCTAAGAAAAAGAATAATCTGAAAATAAAGGAAATGACAACTAGATTAAACTAAGATGGTGCCACGAAGGGTATCATCCACTACTAACACATCTATTCCTAAGGAAAAATTCTAACTTAAGGAAAAAAAACTGGAATAAACTAGGATGGTGCCACGAAGGGCATTATCCACCACTAGCACGTCTAATCCTAAGGAACGAAGTAATCCAAACCTAAATGAAAAGAAATTAATATTAAACAAATATGGTGCCACAAATGGCATTGTACACGACTAGCACGTCTAATCCTACAAAAGGAAGAATCTTAATTTAAAGGAAAAAAAATCATGATAAAACTAGGATTGTGCCATGAAGGGCATCATTCACCATTAGCACGTAATATTCTAAGGAAAATAGTAATCCTAAAATAAAGGAAATGAAAATTAAATTAAACTAAGATGGTGCCACGAAGGGTGTTGTCCACTACTAGCGCGTCTTATCCTAAGGAAATGAAAAATCCTAACCTAAACGAAAGGAAAATTGGATTAAACTTGAATGGTGTCTACCTCTGGCATGTCTAATCATACGGAAAGGAAAAATCTTAACCTTAAAAAAAACTGGAATAACATATGATGGTGCCACGAAAGGCATTATCCACCATTAGCACGTCTAATCCTAAAGAACGGAATAATCCAAACCTAAATTAAAAGAATATTGCATTAAACAAGTTTGGTGCCACAAATGGCATTGTACACGACTAGCACGTCGAATCCTACAAAAAGGAAGAATTCTAACATAAAGGAAAAGAATAAATTAGGATGGTACCATTAAGGGCATTGTTCACCACTAGCATGTCTATCCTTAGGAAATGAAGAATACTATCCTAAAAGAAAAGATAATTGAGTTAAAATTAGGATGATACCACTAAAGGCATTATCCCCCACTAGCACGTTTAATCCTAAGGAAAAGAAAAATCCCAACTTAAAGTAAAAAAATGGATTAAACTAGGATAGTGCCACGAAGTGTGTTATCCAACGCTAGCTCATCAAATTCTACGAAAAGAAAGAATCCAAACCTGAAACAAAAGAAAACTGAATTGAACTAAGATTGTACCACGAAGGGAATTATCCATCACTAGTACGTCTAATCCTAAGGAAAGGAAGACTCCTAACCTAAAGGAAAATAATTTTGAATTAAACTTGGATGGTGCAATGAAGGGCATTGTTCACCGCTAGCATGTATAATCCTATGAAAAATAAGAATCCTAACCTAAAGGAAAAGAATATTTGATTAAACTAAGATGGTGTCACAAATGACATTGTCCACCACTAGCATGTCTAATCCTAAGGAATGAAAGAATCCTAACTTAAAGGAAAAGATAATTGGATTAAAACTAGGATGGTGCCACGAAGGGCGTTATCATTCCCCACTAGCACCTTTAATCCTAAGAAAAAGAAAAATCATAACCTAAAGGAAAAAAAATTATATTAAATTAGGATAGTGCCACGAAGCACATTATCCACCCCTAGCTTGTCTAATCCTAAGGAAAGTAAGAATCCAAACTAAAGGAAAAGAACACTGAATTAAATTAAGATGGTACCATGAAAGGCATTGTCGACCACTAGCACGTCTAGTCCTAAAGAAAGAAAGAATCCTAACCTAAATGAAAAGAAAACTAGATTAAACTAGTATAGTGCCACGAAGGGCATTGTACACGACTAACAGATCTAGTCCTATGGAAAAGAAGAATCCAAACATAAAGGAAAAGAAAACTGATTTAAAATAGGATGGAACCACGAAGGGCATTGTCCACCACTAGCACGTTTAGTCTTAAGGAAAGGAATAATCCTAACTTAAAGGAAAAGAAAACTGGATTAAATTAGGATTGTGTCACAAGGGGCGTTATCCACCACTAGTACGTCTAATCCTATGAAAAGAAAGAATCCTAACCTAATGGAAAAGAAGCTGGATTAAAATAAGAATGGTGCCACGAAGGGCGTTATCCACCACTAGCACTTTTAATACAAAGGAAAGATAAAATCCTAAACTATAAGAAAAAATATTGGATTAAACAAGGATGGTCACATGAAGTGCGTTATCCACTAGCATGTCTAGTCCTACAGACAAGAATAATCCTAACAAAAAGGAAAAGAAAATGTGATAAAACTAGGATGGTGCTATGAAGGGCGTTATCCACCACTATCACGTCATATCCTAAGAAAAGGAATAATCTCAAAATAAAGGAAGTGAAAGTTGGATTAAAATAAGATGGTGTCACAAAGGGTGTTGTCCACTACAAGCGCGTCTAATCCTAAGGAAATGAAAAATTCTAACCTAAAGGAAAATAAAACTAGATTAAACAAGCTTTCTTCACATTTTCTATTTCTGATGAATCTGAAGCTGAGTCTGCCCAAAAAGCTTTCTAAAATCTTTTCTTGTCTTTCTTCACATTTTCTCTCTCCCTACCTTTTCCTTGCTAGGAGGGGATTTTACATTGGGGCAGCCCAATTTTATGTGTCCAAATTTCCTGTATTTATAGCAAATCAGATCATTAGAAACCTTAAAATTCTTATTAAAATTACATCTGTTCCACTGCTGACATCTCCTTTGCTTCCTTTTAAGAAAGCTCCTTAATTGCCTAGTCATCAAGGCAATGTCATCCTCATCCTCAGGTTATGATTGATTGCTCTTTGATTCCTCCACTTTCAATGCTATGTTCTTCTCCTTTCATCATTCTCCTACATCAATCTTTCTTTTACTCACTCCTTACCCGTAAGTAATTAGTGATCCAAGTAGATTGTCAATAGAGTAAACATTTAAATTTTTAGACTCTGTAATCACAGTTAGTTTAGCATCATAAGCAGTAGGCAAATAAAAAAGTATTTTATTCACTAATTCAGCATTTGTTAATTCCCTACCTAATGCATACAAATAAGTGACTATCTGAGTGAATCTTGTAAACATTTCAGAAATGGATTCATTTGGTTTCATGCGAAATAATTCATAATCATATAACAAGACGTTTAGTCTAGATTGCTTTACTTCATTAGTCCCTTCATAAGTAATAAAATTTATATCCCATATGTCATTTCCACTTTTGGAAGTGGAAACCCACATGTAATCTTTTGACTTAAGTGCACAAAAGAAATTGTTTAAGCATTTAGCGTTTAACTGTGTTAAGTCATGTTGTTATATAGTCCAGTCAGGGTGTTTCAACTCTTATGTCATTAACCAATCTAGTTGATTTTGTATACCCTTCTTAAACTAAAATCCACATACAATAATCTAATTATTGCAGAAAAGTAGATATGTATGTTTTCTAAAAATCGAAAGGAATATTATCAAATAAAGGTGGTCTAGTGATCGAATACCCTTCAGGTGTGTTTCAGTTTCCAAAAGTAGTCATTCTCATTTTTCAAAAAGTAGTCTAAACTTATGGTTTTAAAACAAAGATTTGATACCACTTGTTGATTCTTGTTGAATCTTGATTAGGTTTTTAAACCTAAACTAATGTTCCAAGGCTAACCAAGAGGGGGGTGAATTGGTAATTTAAAAACAAAAATATCTTAGATTTTAAAATTTGAAACCGATTGATTCACAAAGCAAGTTAATTAAAGTTTCAAAATAAAAAAATTCAATCACAGAAAAAAACTTGCGGTAAATATAATATGAAATATAAAAGACACAAAAATTTATAGTGGTTCGGTCAAACACGACCTACATCCACTCCCTGAAGACTCTCTCTTTAGGTATTGCACTATTACCAAAGTGACTCTCCTTTTGCACCCACAGCAAGGCGGAGAAGCCTTTACAAAAATCTCTCTTCTGCCAATCCTCTGTGTAGCAGAGAACCATCATCCTTTCACACTCTCCAAGTGTTGGTAGAGAATCATCGTCCTTTCACACCCTCCAAGTGTAGGATGAGAACCTTTGTCCTTTCACACCCTCCAAGTCTAGGTAGAATACCTTCGTCCTTTCACATCTTCCAAGTGTTGGTAGAGGACCTGATCTTCTTTAAAGATCTTCATACGAGTAATCTAGAAAGACAAGAAGAAGAGTGATAATCACAATTACAATGACATCCTTACCTTTGAGTAACCTTGTGAACCCTTCACACTTCACATGCAAGAAATCTATTTCAAACACTCTCTCGCACTCTCTCCTCTAATTGCCTTTGAAAAATCATGAAGGTAAGACTTTTTTCACGTCAATTTTTAGTGGACCTTTTATACAAAAGACACAAAAAATCGTCAAGAAAACTAATTTTTTCAATTTTGAGCGTACACAATCATACAGTATGTTTAGATTTCATACATACAAATAGTTTAAATAATGTTGCCTACGATCGTGTTGTGAATTAGTAAGAAATCATTTCATAAAGGATCATCATCTGATATGAACCAAGCTCATCCGGGATGAATAGTTAGAAAATTTTTCATCTTCGTAGGGATGTACCCAGTAATTTTGTACTCTGGATGGCATACGTACGATGACATCATCGTCCAGTACGATCAGTTATAAGAATTATCAAATTCGTCTGAACAAAATGTCAGGACGAAATGGGAGTTCACAATTAAGTACTTTGGAAGGCATATACGAACTAGGTTCATATAGTACGATCCATACTTAAAAAATTATTTTTGAGCGAGAATGGACCCGTCCATTTCGTACTCTGGAAGGCATGTACGAACTGGGTTCGTACAATTTTATTCATGCTTAGAAAAATAATTTTTGAGTGAGAAGGGACCTATCCATTTTGTACTCGGAAAGGTATGTATGAACTAGGTTCGTACAGTACGTCCATACTTAGAAAAATTTTCATTTCTGTTCGTTGGCATTATCGTTAGGAAAAATAACTGACCAGATTGTCTTGTACGAATGGATATCATACAGTATGATCAGTTTAAAAAATGAAAATTTTAAACTCTCCCTCAGTGCGTGTTCGCTCAGTTACTCAATTATAATCAAATTCTCTCAGACTCAATAAAATAAAAAAAATATAGACTTCAATTATAATAAGCTCTAAACTGATCTTTATTTAAAGTCTTCAACAATTTGGAGTATGATTTCTCTAAAATGTTTGTACACATAAGAGCAAAATAATTATTTCAAAATATGTTAGGAGAAATAATAATCAAAATAATAATATTAAGAATCCTATAGAACATATAAGTTGTAAGAACATCAAACAGGTAAGAACTAAGTAGTTACTATCTAAACATCCACCACAAGCATGTCTAATCCTATGAAAAGGAAGAATTCCTAACGTAATGAAAAAGAAAATGGGATTAAATTAGAATGGCGCCATAAAGGGAGTTATCCACCACTAGCATGTTTAATCCTAAAAAAAATGAAGAATCCTAACATAAAAGAAAAAAAAATAGATTAAACTAGTATGGTGCTAGGAAGTGCATTATCCACCACTAGCACATCTAATCCTTAGGAAAAGAATAATTCTAACCTAAATAAAAAAAAAAAGTATTAAACTAGCATGGTTCCACGAAAGGGTGTTGTGCACGACTAGAACATCTAATCCTGCTGAAAGAAAGAATTCTAACATAAAGGAAAAGAAATCTGGGTTAAACTAGGATAGTGGCACGAATGACATTGTATACCACTAGTACGTCTAAAGCTAAGAAAAGGAGGAAACATAACCTAAATAAAAAGAAAAATTATATTGAACTAGGATTGTGCATCGAAGAGAGTTATCCACCACTCACTCATCTAATCCTAAGGAAAGAAAGAATCATAACCTATTGGAAGAGAAAACTAGATAAAAACTAGGGTGGTGCCATGAAGGGCATTATCCACAACGAAAACTTTTTATTCTAATGAAAGGTAAAATATGAACCAAAGTAAAAGTAAACTGGATTAAATTAGGATGTTGCCACGAAAGGCATTAACTACCAGTAGCACATCTAATGACACAAAAAAGAAGAATACTAACCTAATGGAATAGAGAAATGGATTAAACTAGGATATTGCTATGAATTGTATTATGCACCACTAGCCCATCATATCCTATGAAAAATAAGAATTCTAAGCTAAAAGAAATAAAAAATAGATTAAAACTTGGATGGTTCCATAAAGAGCATTATCCACCACTAGCATGTCTAATCGTAAGGAAAGAAAATCCTAACCTAAAGGAAATGATAATTGAATTAAATTAGGATATAGCATGAAGGGCATTTGTTATCCACCACTAGCACATCATATCCAAGAATTCTAACCTAATAAAAATGAAAAATAGCTTAAACTATGATTGGGCCATGAAGGGCATTCTCTACCACTAGCAAGCACGTCTAATCCTAAGGAAAGGAAGAATCCTAGCCTAAAGGAAAATAAAACTGAATTAACTATGATGGTGCAATGAATGACATTATTCACCACTTGCACATCTAACCCTTAAGAAATGAAGAATGCTATCCAATAGGAAATGAAAACTAGATTGAACTAGTATGGTGCCACGAAGGGCTTTATTCACCACTAGCTTGTCAAATTCAAAGTAAAGAAATAGTTCCAACCTAAAGGAAAAGAAAACTAAATTAAAACTAGGTTTCTACCAAGAGGGCATGGTCCACTAGAAGTATGTTTAATAAAAAAAAAAGAATTCTAACCAAAAGTAAAAGATAACTGGAAAAAACTAGGATGGTCACATAATGGGCATTATCCACAACTAGCACGTCTACTTCTAAAGAATGGAAGAATCCTAACCTAAGGAAAAAGAAAATTGGATTAAACTAAGATGATGTCATAAAGGGTGTTATCCACCACTTGCATGTCAAATCCTTGGGAAAAGAAGGTTGCTAATGGAAACAAAAAGAAAACTGGATTACATTAGGATGGTGCCATGAAGGGCTTTATTCACCACTAGCACGTCTAATTCTATGGAAAGAAAAAAATGCTAACCTAAAGGAAAAGAAAACTTGATTAAACTTGGATGGTTCCATGAATGATGTTGTCTAATACTAGCATGTCTAATCTTATAGAAAGGAAGAATCATAACCTAAATGAAAAGAATATTTGAAGGTTCCATGAATGTCTAAACTTGGATGGTTCCATGAATGATGTTACCACCATTAGCATGCCTAATCGTAAGGAAAGAAAGAATCCTAACCTAAAGAAAAAAATAAAATATGATTAAACTATGATAGTGCCACAAACGTCATTGTCTACCATTAACATGTCTAATCCTAAAATGAAAGAATCCTAGCCTAAAGGAAAAAAAAATTGGATTAAACTAGGATGGTGCAATGAAGGGCGTTATTCACCTCTTACAAGTCTAATCCTTAAGAAAGAAAAAATGTTAACCAATAGGAAATGAAAACTAGATTAAACTAGGATGGTGCCACAAAGGGCTTTATTAACCACTAGCACGTCAAATTCAAATGAAAGAAACAATTCTAAACTAAAGGCAAAGAAAACTGAATTAAAACAAGGATGGTGCCATGAGAACATGGTCCACCACTAGTACGTCTAATCTATTGATATTATCTATCTCATTACCTATTTAAGAGATTTTGATGATAACAAACATATGGTTGGATGCTCTAATTTGTGTGCTAAGTATTTCAGGTGTAATGATGTGCATTATAATAGCTTATGGAATTTACATTGCACAACTCAAGATCAATCAAATGTTGAGATTAAGATGGACAAAGATGGATAATTTGAAGCCTTTTACATTATCGTAAGAATTTGTTAGTGGTCCACCAATATTACATGAAGGATTTAATTTGCTCACAATTTAAATATTTATTAATTATATATTATTTTTTTTATAAGATTTCTTTATTAAATAAATTTTATAACCTTCATTTTATTGCTTAATTATTATCAAATATGAAGATTTATCTAATTAGGAAAATTAAAGATAATAAGCATATTTGACAAAACTTTTATTATGTAGTTATTTTAAACTGACTTGTTTCATATCTATTAATTAATGTATGATTAATTTTATATATATTACATAATATTATTATATTAATATTCAATATATTCTTAAATATTTAAAATTATGCATGAGTTTTTATTTTACTAAATATGATAGTATGGTGTCGAACACGTTGTCTCTTTTTTATTGCATTAGATTGTTTGGATTCGGTAGATATAAATTGATATATTATAAGACTCATTTGGATTTTATTTGAATTTATAATAAATTTTCAAACATTATCTGATTTAATAAAAGCTGCTACTAGCCGTTTTAGCTCTATTTTGGATGCATATGATGACTTCTTGATCTTCCCATGTGGCTAGCCATTTTCTAGCCGTTTGAATCTCATATATAATTAATATAAACAAATTCTTAATGGAATATAATATTATTAGTTGATACAAACATATTAGAATAATATTTTTATGCAAATGTGCCTTTACTTGCCCTTTTTCTTTAAATACCTCTCTTCTTCTTCATGTAAGGGCTGCTCAAACAAGAAAATCTCAAGTAATTTTTCCATTCTTCCTTTCCTCTTTACATGCTAAATCTTGAGAAGAGAAGCCTTGATTTTATTCCAAGTGTTATTTTCATTTGCGAGATTGAAATCCTTGTTGGAAAGCATCAACACACAAAACCGAGTAACATCTCTCGAGTTCTTGAGTTTGCTTTTCATCTCTAAATCCTTACTTACTGTTGTTTTAGCTTTCACCATATATTTCTTTCTTGAAAATATTTATTTTATGGTGAAATACTTGTTGGAAATTTTATATTAAAGTTTTCTATATCACATCTTTTAAATCCATAAAGTTTAGCAAAGCAAATATTTTACTTCTTTAAGGTGACATAGATTTACATTTATTATCAAATTCATTTTACTTTACTGGAAGAGTTAAAGTTCAAATCAGCAAGACTATATTTTTATTAAAAATATTATTCTTATTTTAAACAAAATATAAATCTATCTTAAAGTGAGCAAGTTTAATATTCCATTTGCAAGTAGTGAGGTGATTAAAGTTAATTTGTAAGATCACCTCAAATATTGTGGATATTTTATTGCAAGATTATTTGAGCTTGTTTTATTTACATCAAATTGTATTTTTCATTTTCTTTATCTAAGTCATTTGGCTTAGAGAAGTTTTAATTGTAATTAGATTGAGTTGTACTTGCCTGTGTAGGAGAGTACTTAGGTTGTAAAGAACTTATTTGGTTTAAAGAAGTGAGGTTTACAAAGCAAACCTGGGATTAGTGATTTCTAGCCCGAGAGCTGGCTAGCGTGGACATAGGTCGGATTGGAATCCGGGCCGAACCACGTAAAAATATTGTGCCTCTTATTTTCATTCCTTGCATTTATTTTTCTGTGTTTTTTTTATAAGAATTATTCTGTGATTACTTACTCTTTTCAAAATTACTTTAAAATCATTTTAATTTTCTTCTTTTAATAAAAATTTTAAAAACCCTAATTCACCCCCCCTCTTGGGGAGCCATAGTCATCCAACATAATCAAAATGAAGAATCCTAACCCAAAGTAAAAGAAAACTGGATTAAATATGGATGGTGCCATAAAGGGCATTGTCCAGCTCTAGAACTTCTAATCCTATGGAAAGGTAGAATCCTAACCTAAAAGAAAAGAAAATTGGATTAAATTATAATTGTGCCACGAAAGATAATATCCCCCTCTTGAACATCTAATCCTTAGGAAATGAAGAATGTTAACATAAAGGAAAGGAACAAAATTATACTAGGATGGTGCCACGAATGGCATTATCCATTACTAGAACATGTAGTTCTAAGAAAAGATATAATGTTAACCTTAAGGGAATTAAAATTGTACTAAAACAAGGATGGTGCAATGAATGTTTTTGGACACCACTAACACGTCTAATCCCGAGGTAAGGAAAATCCTAAAATAAAGGAAAAGAAAATATGATTAAACTAAGATGGTGCCATGACAAGCATTATCAACAACTAGCACATCTAATTCTAAAGAAAGGAAGAATTTAACCTAAGGGAAAAGAAAACTAGATTAAACTAAGATGGTGCCACAAAGGGTCTTATCCACCACTTGCACGTCAAATCCTTAGGAAAGGAAGATTGCTAATGAAAACAAAAAGAAAACTGGATTACATTAGGATGGTGCCACAAAGGGTGTTATTCACCACTAACACGTCTAATTCTATAGAAACAAAGAATTCCACCAAAAGGAAAGAAAATTGGATTAAACTTGGATGGTTCCTTAAAGGGCGTTGTCCAACACTAGCACGTCTAATCTTATGGAAAGGAAGAATCACAACCTAAATGAAAAGAATATTAGTTAGAACAAGTATGGTGCCATGAAGGGTGTTGTCCACCACTAGTACGATAAATTCTAAGAAAATGAAGAATCATAACCTAAAGGAAAAGAAAACCAGATTAAAAAATGATGCTGCCACAAAGCACGTTATCCACCACTAGCATGCCTAATCCTATGGAAAGGAAGAATCCTAACCTAAAGGAGAAAAGAAAACATGATTAAACTATGATGGGGCCACAAAGGGAATTGTCTACCACTATCACATATAATCCTAAGGAAAGGAAGAATTCTAGCATAAAGGAAAAGAAAAGTGGATTAAATAGGATAGTGCAATGAAAGACGTTATTCACCACTTGCACATCTAATCCTTAAGGAAGGAAGAATGCTAACCAATAGGAAATGAAAACTAAATTAAACTAGGATGGTGTTACGAAGGGCTTTATTCACCACTAGCACGTCAAATTCAAAGGAAAGAAATAGTTATAACCTCAAGGAAAAGAAAATCAAATTAAAATTAGGATGGTGCCACATGGGCATGGTACACCACTAGTTCGTCTAATCAAAAGGATGAATCCTAACCAAAAGTAAAAGAAAATTGAATTAAATTAGGATGGTGTCACAAAGGGAGTTGTCCATCCCTAGAATGTCTAATCCCATGGAAAGGTAGAATCCTAACCTAGAGAAAAAAAATGGATTAAACTATGATTGTGCCACGAAGGGCATTATACGCCTCTTGAACATCTAATCCTTAGGAAAGGAAGAATGTTAACATAAAGGAAAAGAACTGTTTTAAACTAAAATGGTGTCTCGAATGGCGTTATCTACCACTATAACGTATAATTCTAAGAAAAGATAGAATGCTTACTTAAAGGGAAAGAAAATTATACTAAAACTAGGATGGTGCTATAAAGGTTATTAGGCACCACTAGTACCTCTAATCTTGAGGTAAGAAAAATCCAAACATAAAGGAAAAGAAAACTGGATTAAACTAGGATGGTGCCACGATAGACATTATCTACAACTAGCACGTGTAATTCTAAAGAAATGGAGAATCCTAACTTAAGGGAAAAGAAAACTGGATTAAAATAAGATGGTGCCACAAAGGGTGTTATCCACCACTTGCATGCCAAATCCTTAAGAACAGAAGATTGCTAACCAGAACAAAAAGAAAATTGGATTACATTAGGATGGTGCCACGAAGGTTATTATTCATCACTAGCATGTCTAATTCTTTGGAAACAAAGAATGCTAATTTTAAGGAAAAGAAAATTGTGTTAAAGTTGGATGGTGCCACGAAGGGCGTTGTCCAACACTAGCACATCTAATCATATGGAAAGGAAGAATCATAACTTAAACAAAAAGAATATTGGATTAAAAATGGATGGTGCCATGAAGGTTTTTGTCCACCACTAGTTCATCTAATCCTATGAAAATGAAGAATCATAACCTAAAGGAAAAAAAAAACTAGATTAAAAAAGATGGTGCCACAAAGGGTGTTATCCCCCACTAGCATGCCTAATCCTAAGGAGAGGAAGAATCCTAACCTAAAGGAAAAAAAAAAGATGATTAAACTAGCATAGTGCCACAAAGGGTATTATTCACCACTAGCACGTCTAATCCTAAGACATGGAAGAATTTTAACGAAAAGGAAAAGAAAACTAGATTAAACTAGTATGCTGCCTCGAAGGGTGTTGTACATGAGTAGCACATCTAATCCTACGGAAAGGAAGAATCATAACCTAAAGGGGAAAAATATTAGATTACATTAGGATGGTGCCACGAAGAGCATTATCCCTCACTAGCATGCCTAATCCTAAAGAAAGAAAGAATCGTAACCTGAAGGAAAAAAAGAAAATTGGATTAAACTAGGATGGTGCCACAAAAGGCACTATCCACCACTAACACTTTTAATCCTAAGGAAATGAAAAAATTCTAATATAAAGGAAAATAAAACATGATTAAATTGGGATGTTTCCACGAAAGGAATTATCTACCCCTTCCATGTCTAATCTTAAGGAAAGGAAGAAGCCTAACAAAAAAGGAATTGAAAATTGTATTAAACTAGTATCATGCCATGAAGGGCATTTGTACATAACTAGTACATCTAATCTTTCATAAAGGAAGAATCCTAACCTAAAGGAAAATAAAATTGGATTAATTTAAGATTATTCCATGAAGCACGTTATCCACCACTAATACCTCTAATCCTTAGAAAAGGAATAAAAAAAACCTAAAGGAAAAGAAAAGTAGAGTATACTAGGTTGGGGCCACAAAGGCTGTTATCTACCACCAGCACAACTAACCCTTAGGAAAGGAAAATCCTAATCTAATGGAAAAAATATGATTAAATTAGGATGGTGTTATAAAGGGTGTTATTTAACACTAGCACATCTAATCCTAAAGAAAGGAAGAATCCTAAACTAAAAGAAAAGAAAATTTGACTAAACTAGGATGGTGCCATGAAGGACATTGTCCACCAATATCACATTTAATCCTATAGAAAGGAAGAATCCTAACCTTAGGAAAAAGAAAATTAGATTAAATTTAGATGGTGCCTTGAAGAATGTTATCCACTACTAGCATGTCTAATCCTCAAGAAAGGAAGAATCCTAACCTAAAAGAAAATAAAACTAGATTAAACAAGTATGGTTCCTCGAAGGGCGTTGTAGATGACTAGCATGGCTAATCCTACAGAAAGGAAGAATCCTCATCTAAAGGTCAAAAAAATTTGTTTAAACTAGGATAGTGCCACGAATTGCGTTTTCTACCATTAAGAGATCTAATCCTAAATAAAGGAAGATTCCAAACCTGAGGGAAAAGAAAACAAGGTTAACCTAGGATGGTGATATGAAGGGCATTATTCCCCAATAGCACGTCTAATCCAAAGAAAAGGAAGAATCCGAACCTAAAGGAAAAAAAGAAAATTAGATTAAAACTAGGATGGTGCCATGAAGGGCGTTATTAATCATTAGTATATCTAATCCTATGTAAAGAAAAATCCTACCCTAATGAAAAAAAATTGATTATATTAGGATGCAGCTATGAAGGGCGTTATCCTCTACTAGCACATCTAATATTTTGGAAAGGAAGAATCCTAACCTAATGGAAACCAAAACTGATTTAAACTAGAATGCTGCCATGAAGGGCGTTGTCCTCCACTAGAAAATCTAATCCTATAGAAAGGAAGAATCCTAACCTGAAGGAAAAGAATACGTGATTAAACTAGTATGGTGCCACGAATGGCATTACCCACTACTTACACATCTAATTCTTAGGATATGAAGAATGTTAATCGAAAAGAAAAGAAAACTAGATTGAATTAAGATGGTGCACGAAGGGCATTATTCACCACTAGCAAGTCTAATTCTAACGAAAGAAAGAATGCTAACTTAAAGGAAAAGAAAAATGGATGATAATTAGGATGGTGCCACAAAGGGCATGGCAAGTTAAATCCTAATGATATGAAGAATCATATCCTAAAGAAAAAGAAAACTGAATTAAATTAGGATGGTTTCATGACAAACTTTATCCACTAGTTGCACGTCTAATCCTAAGGAAAGGAAAAATCCTAACCAAAAGGAAAAGGAAAATAAATTAAACTAAGATTGGACATGAACAACAATATCCACCACTTATATGTCTAATCCTAAAGAAATGAAGAATCCTAGCCTAACATAAAAAAAAAACTAGATTAAAATGGGATGGTGCCAAAAATGACTTTATCCGCCTAAAGGAAAACTAAACGACTTAATCCTATGGAAATGAAATATCCTAACCTAAAGGAAAATTAAATTGGATGAAAATTAGAATGGTGTCATGAAGGGCATTTTCAACCAATAATATGTCTAATCCTAAGGAAAGAAAAATACTAATCTAAAAGAAAAGATAAGTGGGTCAAACTAGGATGATGTCATGAATGACGTTATCAACCACTAGCATGTCATATCGTAAGAAAAGGAAGAATCCCAACCTAAAGTAAAAGAAAACTGTAATAAACAAGAATGGTGCCATGAAGGGTGTCGTCCACCACTAGCACGTCTAGTCCTACGGAAAGTAAGAATCCTAACATAAGGAAAAAGAACATTAGTTTTAAACTTGAATGGTGCCATAAAGGGCTTTATCCACCACTAGTACGTCTAATCCTAAGGAAGGGAAGAACCCTAACCTAAAGGAAAAGGAAACTGAACTAAAACAAGGTTAGTGCCACTAAGGGCATTATCCCAAGATTATGTAATCCTAATGAAAGAAAAAACCCTTAACTAAAGGAAAAGAAAATTTGATTAAACTATGATAGTGACTCGAAGGGCGTTATCCCCCACCAGCATGTCTAATCCCAAGGAAATGAATAATCCTAACCTAAAGGAAAATAATATTGGATTAAACTAGGATGGCGCTAGCAAATGCGTTTTCCACCATAAGCATGTCAAATCTTATGGAAAGGAAAAAAATCCTAACCTAATGGAAAAAAAAATTAGATTACTGTAGGATGGTGCCACAAAGTGCGTTATCTATCACTAGTAAAACTAATCCTAAGGATTGGAAGAATCCAAACTTAAAAGAAAGAGAAAACTAGATTAAACTAAAATAGTGCCATAAAGGGCATTATCAACTACTAGCACATCTAATCCTAAAGCAATGAAGTATTTTAACCTAAATGAAAAGAAACCTTGGTTAGATTAGTAAGGTGTCATATAGGGCGTTGTACATGACTATAATATCTAATCATACAAAAAGGATAAATCCTAACCTAATGAAAAATTGAATTAAGCTAGAATACTACCATAAAGGGAATTGTCCACCACTAGCACGTCTAATCCTAAGAAAAGAAAGAATCCAAACCAAAAGGAAAAGAAAATTGGTTTAAATTAGGATTGTGCCAGGAAGGGCATTGTCCACAACTAGCTCGTCTAATCCTAAGGAAAGGAAGAATCCTAACCTAATGGAAATAAATACTGGATCAAGATAAGGATGGTGCCACAAAGGGAATTATCATTTGCTAACACTTTTAATCCTACAAAAAGGTAAAATCCTAACCAAAGTAAAAGTAAACTAGATAAAATTAGGATGGTACCACGAAGGACGTTGTCCATCACTAGCATGTCTAATCTTATGTAAAAGAAGAATCTTCACCTAATGGAAAAGAGAAAAAAAATAAATTAGGATAAAGGAAATAAAAATAGGCTTAAACCTAGGATGGTTCCACGAAGAGCGCTATCCACCATAAGTACGTCTAATTTTAAATAAAGGAAAATATTAGCCTAAAGGAAAAGAAAATTGGATTGAATTAGGATGGTGTCACGAAGTACATTATCCACCACTAGCAAGTCTAATTCTAATGAAAGAAAGAATGGTAACTTAAAGGAAAAGAAAACTGGATTATAATTAGGATGGTGCCATGAAGGGCATTAACTACTAGTAGCATGTTTAAACCTAAGGAAAAAAAAAGAATCCTAACCAAAAGGAAAATAAACTGGATTAAACTAGAATGGTTACACCAAATGCATTATCCACAACTAGCATATCTAATTCTATGGAAAGGAAGAATCCTAACCAAAAGAAAAAGAAAACTATATTAAACTAGAATGGTACCTCGAAGGGTGTTGTACATTACTAATACGTCTAATCCTATGGAAAGGAAGAATCCTAAACTAAAGGAAAAGAAAACTTGATTAATCTAGGATGGTGTCACGAATGAGCATTATACCTTACTAGCACTCCCGATCCTAAGGAAAGAAAGAATCTTAACAAGAAGGAAAAAAGAAAAATAGATTAAAACTAGGATGGTGACATAAAGGGCGCTATCCACCACTAACACTTTTACTATTAAGGAGAGGAAAAATTCTTATATAAAGGAAAATAAAACTTGATTAAACTAGGATGTTGCCATGAAGGGCATTATCCACCACTTTCACATCTAATCCTAAGTAAAGGAAGAAGCCTAAATAAAAGGAATTAAAAACTGGATTAAACTAGTATTTTTCCAAGAATGACATTGTACATGACTAGCACATCTAATCTTAACGAAAGGAAGAATCCTAACCTAAAAGAAAAGAAAATTAGATTATACTAGGATGGTGCAATGAAGGGAGTTATTTACCACTAATACGTCTAATCCAAAGAAAAGGAAAAATCCAAACCTAAAGGAAAAGAAAAGTGGAGTAAACTAGGATAGGGCCAAAAAGGGCATTATCCTCCACCGACACATTTAATCCTAAGGAAAGGAAAAACCTTACTTAATTGGAAAAAAACATGATTAAATTAGGATGGTGCTATAAAGGGCGTTATTCTCCACTAGCACATCTAATCCAGAGGAAAGGAAAAATCCTAACCTAAAAGAAAAGAAAATAAGATTAAACTTAAATTGTGCAATGAAGGGCATTATTCACCACTTACACGTTTAATCCTCTGGAAAGAAAGAATGCTAACCAAAAAGAAATAAAAATTGGATTAAACTAGGATGGTGACAAGAAGGGTGTTATTCACCACTAACACGTCAAATTCGAAAGAAATAAATAATTCTAACATAAAAGAAAAGAAAACTAAATTAAAACTAGGATGTGTTGCAAATTCGGTTTCATAGATAATGTTTTAATGATTGGCAAACACTCTTGCTTCTCTTGGACTGCCTTTTACTACTGACTTTTCAGGAATCAAAGATCAGACGGAAAAATGGAGCCAGCTCAAGATTGGGTAGATTAGGGTTGAGTCAGTCTGTAAATTTTTGTTTTTCCCTTCTTGAGTCAATTGTAATCATTGAAGTGACTGATGCTAAGTAACCCTACACAAATACACTTGTGAGATTTAGAATCTCTATTTTTACTCATATCGGCCAGGACGATATTTACATCGTCTTGGACGATCTAGCTTAAAACAGAAACTCTAAACAGGATTTCTTAATTAAGGCAACCGTCATTAGCCGATCGGCCTGGATGATAATTGTATCGGCCAGGACGATAGGTTCAAAAAAGAAAAAAATAGCCACCATAACAAATTTAGGTATTCTGTATTTTTGGAAATCGGTCAGGACGATTGTGAGATCGGCCTAGATGATATTACACAATTATGCCTAAAATGATCCAGGAATCAAGGAAGTAATTAAGGATGATTGATACGATCACATCGTCCTGGACAATCGCAGGATCGTCCAGGATGATATATTCAAAAACCCTTAGTTGCTCCTGGATAATAAATATAGGCCAGCACAAATTCAGGGTGATGTTCTGGCCGATCAGGATCGGATAGCTCGAATTCAGAGCGATGCTCTGGACATTTTTCCTCTGATTTGAACTAATCGTCCGGGATGATCGTGAGAATGGCCTGGACGATCAAGCCAATTTTCAATCGTCAAGTTCATTTTATAAGCGATGTTTTGGCCGATCGTATGTGTTTTGAACTGATCGTACAGAACGATATTATTATCGTCCTGGACGATAAAGTCGGCAACTTACAATTATTGAGCTCCTTTGAAGCTCTTATATTTAAGAGCTCTTGTTCAACGTTTTTGAACATCCTTGGCTGTTGTCTTGACCTGAGAAAACCTAAAGGAGAGAGAGAGAAAGAGAGAGAGAGAGAGAGAGAGAGAGAGAGAGAGAGAGAGAGAGAGAGAGAGAGAGAGAGAGAGAGAGAGAGAGAGAGAGAGAGAGAGAGAGAGAGAGAGAGAGGGAGAGGGAGAGGATCTCATAAGGGAGAGCTTGTGAGGGGGTTCACAAGGGTTTCTCTAAGAATTACTCCTTTTCTTCTTCCTAGAGTCTCTTGTCCTTGGAGAGGTTGGGATAGGTAAGATTCAGTGATTGATCGAGGTTCTCTGCCTGCTTTAGGAGAAAGAAAAAGGAGGGAGGTTCTCTGCCTTGCTGGGGGTGGCAAAAAGGAGGTGTTTGTAAGGGCTTCTCCGCCTAGCTGTGGGGGCTAAAGGAGAGTCATGATTGTAGTGCAATACTCGGAGGGCGCCTCAGGGGAGTGAATGTAGGTTGAGTTGACCAAACCACTATAAACCCTTATGTTCTTGTTTTTACTGCTTCGACATTTAAATTTCCGCATTCTTTTTCTGTGGTGATTTTGGTTTATAATATTTGTTGGTCTTTGCTTAAAGATTTTTAAAATACCAATTCACCCCCCCCCCCCTCTTGATTAGTCTTGGGCTAGTTCTATAGGGCCTAACATCACCAACAAACTTTCAAGTGGTATCAGAGCGAGATTCATAAAAATTGAGTT
This sequence comes from Dendrobium nobile, assembly GCA_022539455.1. Classification (NCBI taxonomy): domain Eukaryota; kingdom Viridiplantae; phylum Streptophyta; class Magnoliopsida; order Asparagales; family Orchidaceae; genus Dendrobium; species Dendrobium nobile. The sequence continues at coordinate 20,812,203 of CM039722.1, read as the reverse complement.
TGAAAACTTTTTGAATTTGATCCATGGCTAACTTTGGGAATCGTAATACGACTGAAGGATATTCTATGACACGACCTCCTTTATTTGACAACCTTCCTTTTGATTTTTGTAAAACTCACATGTCTACTTTTCTGCAATCAACTGACTATCGCATGTGGATGCTTATTAAAGAAGGATATTATCCACCTTCTCGTGAAATTAATGGAATTAAAACTGAAGTGGCTTTTACTGAATGGACTTTTGATGAAAGAGATTTAGCTCAATTAAATGCAAAGTGTTTGAAATGTTTTTTCTGTGCTTTAAAATATGAGGATTACATGCGTCTTTACTTGCTCTACTAGTAAAGAAATTTGGGATAGGTTGTGCATTACTTATGAAGGAACCAATGAAGTGAAACAATCTCGTTTGAATATTCTCTTGCATGACTACGAACTTTTTCGTATAAAACATTCTGAATTAATTTCTGATATGTATACAAGGTTCACTCAAATTGTTACTTCATTGCATGCATTAGGAAGAGAACTTTCAAATTTTGAAAAAGTAAACAAGATTTTGAGATGCTTGCCTTTGTCTTTTGATGCTAAAATCACTGCAATCACTGAATCTAAGGATTTGAACACTTACTCAATTGATAACTTACTTGGCTCACTCATTGCTTACGAGCAAGGAGTGAATCAAAGAAATCTTGATGCATGTGAAAAAAAGAAAGGAGAAAATAGTGGCACTGAAGGCGCACAAATCGGACTCTGACTCTTCCGGGTCTGAAAGCGAAGACTTTGCCTTAATCACAAGGCAACTCAAAAACTTTCTAAGGAAGAAACACAAGCATCATCAAAATTGGAGAAAATGTAAGGATAACAAATATTCTAAAGGATCTTTTGATGTAGTTTTTTATGAATGCAGGAAGCCCGGACACGTGAAAGCTGATTGCCCTACACTTAAGATGCAAACAAGAAAGGAAAAGAGTGAGGATAAATCAAAGTTTAAAAAGGACAAAAAGAGACTTCAAAAGGCATTTTTGGCGGATTTTGCATCTGATTCATCAGAGACTGAACAAGAAGATGAAACAACAAACTAGTACTTAATGGCAGACGATCATCTTGATCAAGAAGAGGTATGTGAACTTTCCTACGATCAACTCCTTGAAATTTCTGAAAAAATTCATGCATATATAGGAAACTTAAGAAAACATAGGCTAGCTTGAAATTGAAATTTTTGAATTTACAAAAAGAGCATGAAGTTATTCTCAAAGATCATTCTATGATTGATTCAAATCATATGACTCTACTTGATGAATTTGATGAGTTAAACAAAAAGCATTATGAATTAATTGAAGAGCATGAGTCACTAAAAGTCACACACACCTCACTTGAATCTGATTTTAAGAAGTCTAAAGAGATGGAGAAAAATTTGAGGATTGATAATGATGCCTTAAAAAGTACTAACTTGAGGATTCAAAATGAATTGAATACATTTAAGAAAACTACGATGACACCAACACTTGATCAAAAGCCAAAATCTAGGAAGAGGCATTATAACTAAAGCCATTTAAGAAATCCTTTTCCAGGTGTTGGATGCTTTTCATGTGGCATGCTAGGACACATCTCACACACTTGCACTGTTCACCATAGTACACATTAGGTGTGGAGACCAAAGGTGCATGATTTACAACAAACCACACATGCATTGCATTCTACTTTTTATAAGAAGGGATCCAAACCTGTTTTGGTTCCTATAACTGACATTTGATAATTTTATAGGTGGGCTCTCATAAAAGGCCTCATGAGAGTATGTGGTACCTGGACAGCGGATGCTCTCGACATATGAATGGTGATGCCAATCAATTTATTTTGCTGGAGTCCAGGACTAGATGCAAGGTTACTCTTAGAGACAACACCACCAGGAAGGTGGTAGGCTTAGATATAATTGGTAATTCCAAGAACCTTATGATTGAAAATGTTTTGCTTGTAGATGGATTAAAGCAGAACCTGCTCAGCATCAGTCAACTTTGTGACGAGGGCTTCATTGTGCAATTCATTGCAAATTCATGCATTATAAGTTTAAGTAATAACATCATTTTGTAGGGAAAAAGGATCAACAACGTGTACATGCTTGATTTAAATAACATTGAATGCGATGCGTCATTTTGCTTAAAAACTGTTGTTGATGATTCATGGTTATGGCACCGGAGATTATATCATGCAAGTATGAAAACCCTTAGGAAAGTGACCCAAAAAGACCTAGTTAGACGTGTCCCCAAACTCAAGTTTTCAAAAGACCACCTTTGTGATGCCTGTCAACTAAGAAAGCAAGTCCACTCCACCTTTCACCCCATTAAGGACATTAGCACCTCTAGACCTTTAGAAGTCTTTCACATGGATTTGTTTGGACGCATTAGCACTGCCAGCTTGGGAGGGAAAGTCTATGGTTTGATGATTGTTGATGACTACTCGAGGTTCACTTGGACTAGATTTTTTTCATATAAACATGAGTCATTTGAGGAGTTTAGAACATTTTCTACTTGGATTCAGAAAAAGTTAGGTTGTGAGATCTTGACCATCCATAGTGCCCATGGGGGAGAGTTTGAGAATGAAAGATTTGGAGATTTTTGTGAGGACAAGGGGATTAGCAACAACTTCTCAGATCCTAGGACCCCTCAGCAGAACGGGGTAGCTGAAAGGAAGAACCGAACCTTGGTGGAAGCCGCTAGAGCCATGCTTGTTGAGTATTCACTTCCAAAATACTTTGGGCTGAAGCGGTTAACACAGCTTGTTATGTGTTGAATAGGGTGAATGTTAGAGCCAAATTAGATAAGACACCCTATGAGATCCTTAAGGGTAGAACACCCAATCTTTCCCACCTTCATGTCTTTGGTTGTAAGGTTTTCATTCACAATAATGGGTAGTCTCACTTGGGAAAATTTGATCCTAAATTTGATGAAGGAGTGTTCTTGGGATATTCTAGTGTTGAGAAGTCTTTTAGGGTGTTTAACAAGAGGACTTTTATGGTGGAAGAGACTACACATGTAGTATTTGATGAGTCTGATCCTAAAAAGCTTGGAGTTGAGGATGATGATGATGTTGAAGAGATTAACACTGGAGTAGAAAGTTTGGAGAAGGTAGTAGGTCACCAAAACATTGAAGGAGTAAGAGATGTCACCCAAGGAGTAGAAAATATAGATCTGGAGGAAAGGGTTGGACCTTCTTAGACCATGCCTAGAGATTGGAGATACTCTACAAGTCACCCCAAGGATTTGATCTTAGGAGACCCTTCTACTGGTGTTAAGACTATACATGGACTTAGGAAGGAGGTGAACCCCTCTGCCTTTATCTCAATGACTGAACCCACAAAAATAAACCAAGCCCTTTCGGATGAGTTTTGGATTTTAGCACTGCAAGAGGAGTTGAATCAATTTGTTAGGAATGATGTTTGGGAGCTTGTAGAAAGACCAAAGGGACAAAGTGTAGTTGGAACAAAGTGGGTCTTTAAGAATAAGGTGAATGATTCTGGAGTGGTGGTTAGGAATAAAACAAGATTAGTGGCTAAGGTGTAAAATCAAATAGAAGGGATAGACTTTGAGGAGACTTTTGCCCGTGTAGCAAGATTGGAAGCCATTAGAGTGCTATTAGACTTTGCTTGTTATAAAGGATTTAAACTTTTTCAAATAGATGTCAAGAGTATCTTTTTAAATAGGGAAATAAAAGAGGATGTGTTTGTAAGAACAACCCCCAGGTTTTGAGAGCTCTCAATTTTCAAATCATGTTTTTAAATTAAAAAAGGCTTTGTATGGGTTAAAGCAGGCACCAAGAGCTTGGAATGAGAGGCTTAGCACATTTTTACTGGAAAGGGAGTTTGTTAAGGGGAGTATAGACACCACCCTTTTTCTTAGAAAAGTTGGAGATGATTTGCTCATTGTTCAGATTTATGTGGATGATATACTTTTTGGATCTTCTGATAAGAAACTTTGTGATGAGTTCTCTAAAATAATGAGTAGAGAGTTTGAGATGAGTTTAATGGGAGAGTTGTCCTACTTTTTGGGATTTAGCATAAAACAATTGGATGATAGAACCTTTCTAAATGAAATAAAATACATTAAGGACATTTTAAAGAAGTATGAGATGGATAAAACTAAGGCAATTAATACTCGCATGACTTCTAGTGTTCCGTTGGATAAGGACCCAAGTGGTAAGTCTGTTAATCAGAAGAAGTACAGAGGCATGATTGGATCCTTACTTTACATGACTGCTAGCCGACCTGATATTATGTTTAGTGTTTGCCTTTGTGTTAGGTTTCAAGCTGAACCCAAGGAGTCCCACCTAACTGCAGTTAAGAGAATTTTTAGATACCTTTTGCAGACCCAAAGCTTAGGGATTTAGTATCCGAGGCACAACACTTATTTTGAGATAATTGGATTTTCTGACTCTGATTTTGCAGGATGCAAGGTGGATAGAAAAAGCACTTCAGGAACTTATCAATTCATAGGACAATCTTTGGTCTCATGGTCTAGTATAAAACAAAACTCTGTTGCACTTTCCACTGCTGAAGCTGAGTACATTGCTCTTGGAAGTTGTGTGGCCCAAGTCCTTTGGTTGAAACAACAGGTGTTGGATTTAGGATTACCTGTAGGCACCATCTCAATCTTTTGTGAGAACACTAGTGTCATATGCATCTCTAAGAATCTTATTCAACATTCAAGGACTAAACACATTGACATTAGGCATCACTTTATTAGAGATCATGTGACTAAGGGAGACATTGAATTACACTATGTGACAACTAAAAATCAACTGCCTGACATCTTTACTAAACCACTGGCCTTCGACACTTTCAGCTCTTTAATAACCAGATTGGGTGTGATTGACATAAATGCATGAACTTGATCTTTTACTTGCTTTCTTTTGCTTTTGTTCTTTTTCATTTCTTTTATTTGCTTTTCCTTTTTTATTCTTTATTTTCTTTTCTTCTTTTTGCTTTACTTTTAGTTTTTGTTTGGTTTATTTTACTTTCATTTAAAAAAAATTTCAAAATCATCGCTGAAATGATATCGTATGCCTTGTCCTTGCTTTTGAAAATTTGTAGTCAATGTTTAACATCTCTTAATATATTAGATGGTAAAAATGTACCATTGATTGTGTCCCTTTTTCTAACTTATTTTAGTGGCATGGTTTTCTTTTCTAATCAAAAATCTATTTCAAATTAACGAATGGAGTATGAAATTAAGATCCTTTATAACCTTGCTACAACAAATCTATCTTGTATTTATAATGATCAAAATCTTTTTGTCACATCAAGATTTCTCGTTACCCTTGTCATTGGTTATTAATTCTATTTTGTAGATTGTTATTCCCTATGTTAGAGAGAGAGCTCATATTCTCTAATATCTAGAAGATATACTCACGGCTAAGGTTGTTTTTAAAAGGTTTTGAAAGAGAATGGAGCATGCGAAAATAAAAAAAATTGGCCAATGATGCCAACAAAAGATGGACAATGATGCCAAATTGAAAAAATACAAAGTGTATCAAAAATCAAAAGATGTGCAAAATGTCATTCAATTGACAAGAGGCATAAAATGAGCCTACCAAAAGCAAGCTCTCCTCTCCTTTCAAATCTTTTAAAACTTAGAAGATTTCATGTATCAAAAGCTTGATTTCGATTGTTTTGCGATTGTGACAAATTTATTTTGGTACATTATTCTATAAGATATTTTTTCTGAAATCAAGTGATGATTGGATCCTTTCTTTTTCATACCCAATTGAATTTTTGAGTTAGGTCATTGATTTTCAAAGATGATTCTACCCTAAAAGAAAGTCTGAGCTATGGGTAACCATGATCGGATACTATACTATTTTATGGATTTTCTTTTGATGTTGATTCATTAGCTCACAAATTTTTGAAATCAATCACATGGAATACTTCAACTTGTTCATGCCTTGGTTAAAAAAAAAAATTTTGTTTACTTTGTTTCTTGCTTTCCTCCTTTTTGAGATGTCAAAAGGGGGAGTAGTAGGGTTGCATGTTAGTAGTATGGTTGCTGTTTGTTTACACTTTCAATTCCATGTATTACATTGCTATTTTTGAAAAAATCGTAGGAGTGTTTTGCCATCATCAAAAAGGGGGAGATTGTTGCAAATTTGGTTTCATAGATAATGTTTTAATGATTAGCAAACACTCTTGCTTCTCTTGGACTGCCTTTTACTACTAATTTTCAGGAATCAAAGATCGGACGGAAAAATGGAGCCAGCTCAAGATTGGGTAGATTAGGGTTGAATCAGTCTGTAAATTTTTCTTTTTTCCTTCTTGAGTCAAAGGTAATCATTGAAGTGACTGATGCAAAGTAACCCTACACACATGCACTTGATAGATTTAGAATCTCTATTTTTACTCATATCAGCCAAGAAGATATTTACATCGTCCTGGACGATCTAGCTTAAAACAGAAACTCTAATCAGGATTTCTTAATTAAGGAAGCCGTCATTAGCCGATCGGCTTGGACGATAATTGTATCAGCCAGGACGATAGGTTCAAAACATAAAGAAATAGCCGCCATAATCAATTTAGGTATTCTATATTTTTGGAAATCGGTCAGGACGATTGTGAGATCGACCTGGACATTACATAATTATGCCTAAAATGATCAAGGAATCAAGGAAGTAATTAAGGATGATTAATACGATCACATCGTCCTGAACGATCACAGGATCGGCCAGGACGATATATTCAAAAACCCTTAATTGCTCCTGGACGATAAATATCGGCCAACACAAATTCAGGGCGATGTTCTGGCCGATCAGGATTAGACAGCTTGAATTCAGGGCGATGCTCTGGATGATTTTCCTCTAATTTGAATTAATCGTCCAGGACGATCGTGAGATCGGCCTGAACGATCAAGCCAATTTTTAATCATCCAGTTCATTTTCAGAGCGGTGTTGTGGCCGATCGTATGTGTTTTGAACTGATTGTACAGGACGATATTATTATCGTCCTAGACGATAAAGTCGGCAACTTGAAATTATTGAGCTCCTTTGAAGCTCTTCTATTTAAGAGCTCTTGTTCAATATTTTTGAACATCCTTGGCTGCTGTCTTGATCTGAGAAAACCTAAAGGAGAGAGAGAGAGAGAGGGAGAGAGGGAGAGAGAGAGGATCTTATATGAGGGAGCTTGTGAGGGGATTCACAAGGGTTGCTCCAAGCATTGTTCCACTTCTTCTTCCTAGAGTCTCTTGTCCTTGGAGAGGTTAGGATAGGTAAGATTCAGCGATTGATCGAAGTTCTCTGCCTACTTAAGGAGGAAGCAAAAGGATGGAGGTTCTCTTCCTTGCCGGGGTGGCAAAAAGGAGGTGTTTGTAAGGGCTTCTCTGCTTAGCTGTGGGGGCTAAAGGAGAGTCACGATTGTAGTGCAATACTCGGAGGGCGCCTCCGGGGAGTGGACGTAGGTCGAGTTGCTCGAACCACTATAAACCCTTGTGTTCTTGTTTTTACTGCTTCCGCATTTAAATTTCCGCATTCTTTTTCTGTGGTGATTTTGGTTTATGATATTTGTTGGTCTTTGCTTAAAGATTTTTAAAATACCAATTCACCCCCCCCCCCCTCTTGGTTAGTCTTGGGCTAGTTCTATAGGGTCTAAAATCCTTAATGAACTTTCAGGATGGTGCCACGATGGGCTTGGAGCCCCACTAAAGTAAAAAAAAAAATTAAATTAAGATGGTGCCATGAAGTGCATTGTGCACCCCTAGAATGCCTAATCATATGGAAAGGTAGAATACTAACCAAAAGAAAAAGAAAATTGGATAAAATATGATGGTGCCATGAAGGGCATTATCCTCCACTTGAACATCTAATCCTTAGGAAAGGAAGAATGCTAACATAAAAGAATTGAATTGGATTACATTAAGATGGTGCCACGAAGTACATTTTCAACTACTAGCACATAAAATTCTAAGGAAAGATAAAATGTTAACCTGAAGGGAAAGACAATTGTATTAGAATTAGGATGGTACTACGAAGATTTTTAGGCACCACTAGCATTTCTAATCCTGAGGTAAGGAAAATCCTAATCTAAAGTAAAATAAAATTGGATTAAACTAGGATGGTGCTACTAAGGGCATTATACACTACTAGCATGTCTAATACTAAGAAATGGAAGAATCCTAACCTAATTAAAAAAAATATTGGATTAAACTAGGGTGGTGCCATAAAGGGCATTCTCTACCTCTAGCATGCCTAATCCTAAGGAAAAATGGAATCCTAACCTAAAGTAAAAGATAACTGGATTAAAACTAGGATGGTGCCACGAAGGACGTTACCCCCCACTAGCACCTTTAATCCTAAGGAAAAAAAAAATCCTAACCTAAAGGGAAAAACAAATGAATTAAACTAAGATAGTGTCATGAAGCATGTTATCAACACCTAGCTCGTATAATTCTAATGAAAGTGAGAGTCCTAACCTAGAGAAAAAGAAAATTTGATTAAACTAGGATGGTTCCATGAAGGGCACCAATAACATATTAAATCTTAAGGGAAGGAAGAATCATAACCTAAATGAAATTAAAACTATATTAAACTTGTAATGCACCATGAAGGGCATTGTACACGACTAACAGATCTATTTTTATGGAAAGATAAATCCAAATATAAATGAAAAATAAAATAAAATAAGCTAGGATGGTTCCAAGAAGGGCATTGTCCTCCACTAACACGTCTAGTCACAAGGAAAGGAATAATCCTAACCTAAAGGAAAAGAAAACTAGATTAAACTAGGATGGGGCCACAAAGGGCGTTATTCAGCACTCGCACGTCTAATACTATGGGAAGGAAGAATTTTAACATAAAGGAAAAGAAGCTGGATTAAAATAAGGATGGTGCCACGAAAGATGTTATCAACCACTAGCACTTTTAATCCTAATAAAAGGTAAAATCCTAACCTATAGGAATAGAAAGTTAGATTAAACTATGATGGTGCCATGAAGTGCATTATCCACCACTAGCATGTATAATCCTATGGACAGAAAGAATCCTAACAAAAAGGAAAAGAAAACATGATTAAACTAGGATGGTGCCACAAAGGGCGTTATCCACCACTAGTACGCGATATGCTAAAGAAAGAAACAATCCTAAAACAAACGAAATAAAAACTAGATTAAACTACGATGGTGCCACGAAGGGTTTTGTCCACTTTTTGTGAGTCTAATCTTAAGGAAAGGAAAAATCTTAACATAAAGGAAAAGAAAATTGGACTAAACTAGGATGGTGCCATGAATGGCGTTATCCACCACTTACACGTCTAATCATAAGAAAATGAGTAATCCAAACCTAAAGGAAAAGAAAAGTGAGGTAAACTAGGATGGGGCCACGAAGGGCATTATCCACCACCGATACATCTAATCCTAAGGAAAGGAAAAACCCAACCTAATAAAAAAAAAACATGATTGAATTAGAATTGTGTTACAAAGAACATTATTCTCCACTAGCACATCTAATTCTAAGGAAAGGAAGAATACTAACCTATAGAAAAGAAAATTGGATAAACTTAGGAAGGTACCACAAAGGGCATTGTCCACTATTATCACTTCTAATCCTATAGAAAGGAAGAATCCTAACCTTATGAAAAAAAATTGGATTAAATTAGGATTGTTCCTTGAAGAACGTTATCCACTACTAACATGTCTAATCCTCAGAAAAGGAAGAATCATAATCTAAAGAAAAATAAAACTAGATTAAACTAGTACGGTTCTTCAAAGTGCATTGTACATGACTATCATGACTAATCCTATGGAAAAGAAGAATCATAATCTAAAGGAAAAGAAAACTAGCTTAAACAAGGAGGGTGTCACGTTGGGTGTTTTCAATTACTAAGACATCTACTCATAAGGAAAGGAAGAATCTAAACCAAAAGAAAAAGAAAAATGGATTAAACTAGCATGGTGCCACAAAGGGAGTTATCTCCCACTAGCATGCCTAATCTTAAAGAAAGGAATAACCTTAACCTAAAGGAAAAAAGAAAATTCGATTAAAAATAGGATGGTGCCACGAAGGGCGTTATCCACCACAGGCACATCTACTCCTAAGTAAAGGAAAATCATAACCTAATAAAAAAATGATTAAATTAGGATGGTGCTTCAAAGAGCGTTATCATCCACTAGCCTAACTAATCCTTAGGAAAGGAAGAATCCTAACCTAATGGAAAAGAAAAATGGATTCAACTAGGATGGTGCCATGAAGGGTGTTGTCCACTACTGGCATGTTTAATCCTATGGAAAGGAAGAATCCTAACCTAAAGGAAAAGAAAATTGCATTAAACTATTATGGTGTCACGAAGTATCCACCACTTACACATCTAATCCTTAGGATATGAATAATGTTAACCTAAAGGAAAAGAAAATTGGATTGAACTACGATGGTGCCACGAAGGGCATTATCCCCCACTACCAAGTCTAATTCTATCGAATGAAAGAATGCTAACTTAAAGGAAAAGAAATTGGATGATAATTAGGATGGTGCCATGAAGGGCATGGTTCATTAAATCCTAATGAAAGGAAGAAACCTATCCTAAAGGAAAAGAAAATTGAATTAATTAGGATGGTGCCACGAAAGGCGTTATCTACCACTTGTACATCCAATCGGAAGGAAAGGAAGAATCCTAACCAAAAGGAAAAGGAAAATGGATTAAACTAGGATGGTGCTATAAGCATCATTATCCACCACTTGCATCTATAATCCTAAGGAATTGAAGAATCCTAACCTAACAAACAAAAACTAGATTAAAATAGGATGGCGCCAAAAAGGACTTTATATCCCTAAGGGAAAATTAAAGTAAGACTTAATCCTAAGGAAAGGAAATATCCTGACTTAAAGGAAAATAAAACTGGATTAAAATTAGGATGGTGCCATGAAGGGTATTATCCACCACTAGTATGTCTAATCCTGAGGAAAGAAAAATACTTATCTAAAAGAAAAGAAAACTGGACTAAACTAGGATGGTGCCACAAAGGGCATTATCATTCACTAGCATGTCAAATCCTAAGGAAATGAAGAATGATATCCTAAAGTAAAATAAAAATTGTAATAAAAGAGAATGGTGCCACGAAGGGCATCATCCACCCCTAGCACGACTAATCCTACTGAAAGGAAGAATTCTAACATAAGGGAAAAGAATAATAGTTTTAAACTTAGATGGTGCCATAGAGGGCATTATCCATCACTAGCATGTCTAATCCTGAGGAAAAAAAGAACCCAAACCTAAAGGAAATGAAAACTGGACTAAATTAAGGTTGGTGTCACTAAGGGCGTATCCACATGCATATTTCATCCTTTGGAAAGAAAAAACCCTAAACTAAAGGAAAAGAAAATTTGATTAAACAGTGATAGTGCCTTGAAGGGCGTTATCCTTCACCAGCATGATTAATCCTATGGAAAAGAATAATCCTAACCTAAAGGAAAAGAAAACTAGATTAAATTAGGATGGTGCCACAAAAGATGTTTTCCACCACAACCATGTCTAATCTTATGGAAAGGAAAAATCTTAAACTAATGGAAAAGAAATGTGGATCAAAGTATGATGGTTCTATGAAGGGCGTTATCCACCTCTAGCACAACTAATCCTAAGTAATGGAAGAATCCTAACTTAAAAGAAAAAGAAAATTAAATTAAACTAAAATGCTGCAAGGAAGGGCATTGCTTACCACTAGCATATCTAATCCTAAGGCAAGGAAGTATTCTAACCGAAATGAAAAGAAAACTTTGTAAAACTAGTATGGTGCCATATAGGGTGTTGTACAGGACTAGAGTGTTTAATCCTATGGAAAGGATTAATCCTAACCTAAAAACTTGTTTGGATTAAACTAGGATAGTGCCACAAAGGGCATTGTCCACCACTAGCACATCTAATCCTAAGAAAAGGAAGAATCCAAACAAAAATGAAATGAAAATTGGTTTAAACTAGGATTGTGCCACGAAGGGCGTTATCCACCACTAGCTCGTCTAATCCTAAGGATATGAAGAATCCTAACCTAATAAAAATGAATATTGGATTAATACAAGGATGGTGCCACCAAGGGCATTTTCCACCACTAGCACTTTTAATCTTATGAAAAGGTAAAATCCTTACCAAAGAAAAAGAAAATTAGATAAAATTAGGATGGTTCCACAAAGGGAGTTATCCACCTCTAGCACGTATTATCCTACGAAAAAGAAGAATCTTGACCTAATGGAAAAGAAAAATGGAATAAACTAGGACTGTGCCAAGAAGGGTATTATTCACCACTAGCATGTTATATCCTAAAAAAATGAAGAATCCAAACCATAAGAAAATTAAAAATGGCATAAAACTAGGATGGAGCCATGAAGAGCGATATCCACCACAAGTACGTCTAATATTAAGGAAAGGAAAATCATAACCTAAAGGAAACAAAAATTAAATTAAATTAGGATGGTGCGAAGAATGGCATTCTTTACCCCAAGCACGTCATATCCTAAGGAAAGGAAGAATGCTAACCTAAAGGAAATGAAAATTGGGTTAAACTAAGATGAGGCAACGAAGGGCATTATCTATCACAAGCACATTTAATCCTAAGGAAAGGATGAATCCTAGCAAAAAGAAAAATAAACTAGATTAAACTAGGATGGTTCCACGAAGGGCGTTATCCACCCCTTATACGTCTAATCCTTAGGAAAGGAAGAATGCTAACCAAAAGTAAAAGAAAACTAGATTAAACTAGGTGGCGCCACGATGGGTATTATTCATAACTAGTACATTAAATTTTAAGGAAAGAAACAATACATACCTAAAAAAAGAAAACTGTATTAAAACTTGCATGGTTCTACGAAGGTTTTTTGACACCACTAGCATGTCTAATCCTAAGGTAAGGAAAATTATAACCTAAATGAAAAGAAAACTAGATTAAACTAGTAATGTTCCAAGAAGGGCATTATACACGACTAGCACGTCTAATCCTACGAAAAGGAAGAATCATAACCTAAAGAAAAATAATATAGGATTAAACTAGGATGGTGCCAGCAAGGGCATTATCAATCACTAGTACGTCTAATCCTAAGGAAAGAAAGATTTTTAACTTAAATGAAAAGAAAACTGGATTAAACCAGTATGGTTCCATGAATGGTGTTATACAAGACTAGCACGTCTAATTCTATTAAAAGGAAGAATCCTTATCTAAAGGAAAAAATATTGTATTAAAATAGGAAGGTGCCACAAAGGGTATTGTCCACCACTAGCACGTCTAATCCTATAAAAAGAAAGAATCCTATCCTAAAGGGAAAGATAACTGGTTTAAAACTAGGATGGTGCCATGAAGGGCATTATCTTCCACTATCACCTTTAATCCTAAGAAAAAGAAAAATCCTAGCCTAAAGGAAAAAAACATGGATTAAACTAGGATAGTGCCACGAAGCGCGTTATCCACCCCAAGCTTGTCTAATCATAAGGAAAGTAAAAATCCTAACCTAAAAGAAAAAAAATTTGGATTAAACTAGGATGGTGCCATAAAGGGCATTTTCCACCACTAACATGTCAAATCCTAAAGAATGGAAGAATCCTAACCTAAATGAAATGAAAACTAGCTTAAACTAGTATAGTGTCATGAAGGTCATTTTACTCGACTAACAGTTGTAATCCTATGAAAACGAAGAATTCAAAAAAAAAAAAAAAAGGAAAAGAAAACTGAATTAAACTATGAGGGACCACGAAGGGCATTGTCCACTACTAACATGTGTAGTCCTAAGGAAAAGAATATTCCTAACCTAAAGGAAAAGAAAATTGGATTAAACTAGGATGGTGCCACAAAGGGCATTATCCACCACTCACACATCTAATCCTATGGAAAGGAGGAATCCAAACCTAATGGAAAAGAAGCTGGAATAAAATAAGGATGGTGCCACGAATGGAATTATCCACCGCTAGCATGTATAATTCTAAGGAAAGATAGAATGCTAACCTAAAGGCAAAGAAAATTGTACTAAAACTAGGATGGTGCTACGAAGGTCAATAGGCATCTTTAGCACATCTAATCCTGAGGTAAGGAAAATCCTAATTTAAAGGAAAAGAAAATTGGATTAAACTAAGATGGTGCCACGATGGGAATTCTCCACAACTAGCACGTCTAATTCTAAAGAAAGGAAGAATCCTAACCTAAGGGGAAAAAACTTGATTAAACTAAGATGGTTTCAGAAAGGGTGTTATCCACCACTTATATGTCAAATCCTTGGGAAAGAAAGATTGCTAACCTAAATAAAAAGAAAATTGGATTACATTAGGATGGTGCCCCAAAGGGTATTATTCACCAATAGCATAACTAATTCTATGGAAAGAAAGAATGCTATTATAAAGAAAAAGAAAACTGGATTAATCTTGGATGGTGCCATGAAGGGCATTGTCCAACACCTGAACATCCAATCTAATGGAAAGGAGAATCTTAACTTAAACAAAAAAAGAAAATATGATTAAACTAGGATAGTGCAACAATGGGTATTATCCACCACTAACACATCTAATCTTTTGGTCAGGAAGAATCCTAACCAAAAGGAAAAGAAAACTATATTAAACAAGTATAGTGCCTTGAAGGGTGTTGTACATGAATAACACGTCTAATCCTATGGAAATGAATAATCCTAACCTAAAGGAAAAGGAAACTAGATTAAACTAAGATGGTGTCTCGAAGGGCATTTTCACCCACTAGCATGCCTAATCCTACGGAAAGGAGGAATCCTAACCTGAAGGAAAAAAGAAAACTGGATTAAAATTAGGATGATGCCACAAATGGGACTATCCACCACTAACACCTTTAATCCTAAGGAAAGGAAAAATTCTAATATAAAGGAAAAAAAACTTGATTAAACTAGGATGTTGCTACAAAGGGCATAATCCACGACTTCCATGTCTAATCATATGGAAAAGAAGAAGCCTAACCAAAAGGAATTTAAAGCTAGATTAAACTAGTATTGTTCCAATAATGGCATTGTACACGACTAACACATCTAATCTAACATAAAGAAGAATCCTAACCTAAATAAAAAAAAATTGGATTAAACTAGGATGGTGTCACGAAGGGCGTTATCCACTACTATTACATCTATTTCTAAGAAAAGGAATAATCCAAACCTGAAGGAAAAGAAAAGTGGAGTAAACTAGGATAGGACCACAAAGGGCGTTATCCACCACCGACACATCTAATCCTAAGGAAAGAAAATTTCTAACCTAATG
The DNA here is from genome assembly GCA_022539455.1 of Dendrobium nobile. Classification (NCBI taxonomy): domain Eukaryota; kingdom Viridiplantae; phylum Streptophyta; class Magnoliopsida; order Asparagales; family Orchidaceae; genus Dendrobium; species Dendrobium nobile. Next base: position 20,796,993 of record CM039722.1, on the reverse strand, counting down.
GAAAAAAAACTAATTAAATTAGGATGGTGTAATAAAGGGTGTTATTCTTAACAACACATCTAATCCTAAGGAAAAGAAGAATATTAACCTGAAGGAAAAGAAAATTTGATTAAACTATGATAGTACCTCGAAAATTAAAATCTTTTTGATCATTGCGTTCTATTCTCCCTTGGCAATTCTTGGGCAATTTAGGGCTTATGTTCGAAAGCTTGTTCTTGATCCTCTGGCATTCAAGTTTGGCTTCTCATTTCTTGTTTGTAATTACTGGCTTTTATTCAATTCTTCTGTAGTTTTAGTTTGAGGTTCTCTTTTGGCTTTTTGCTTTGAGAGATGATGACTCCTTCATCATCTATCCCCCCGATAGCTTCCATCCTTGATGGTCGTTCTCGGTCCTTCAAGGATATTATTTCAGGTTCTTCTTCTTCTACTCCAAAGCTCATGTTTGTGCATACCTCATTCAAGGGTTGCTCGGCTCTTATGTTCAATGAATCAGTTGCGTCTCAGTTAGCTGCCCCATTTGCTCTTATACTTGTTGGTAAATTTCTTTTGCATCGGCTTAATTTGGATGTTATCCAAAATTTTTTTGTTAGCTTGAAACTGTCTGGTGCTTTTCATGTTGGTTTGTTGGATCCTCATCATGTTGTAATCTAATTGTCGAATGATCTTGATTATAGTCGTATCTTTGTGAGAAGGTCATACTATATTCAAGCGTGTCAAATGCATCTTCTCAAATGGACTTCAAACTTTGATGTGAGTGAAGAACTTCCTATTGCACATGTTTTGATTTCGTTCCCTAACTTGAGAGTGCATTTTTTTAATTCACAAATCATGTTTGGCCTTGCATCAATTTTTGGGAGATCTTTACAAACAGATCAAGCCACTGCTTCTATATCTTATCCTTTCGTTGCTCCTGTTCTTGTGGAAGTTGATGTTTCTAAGAAGCACCCGAGTGAATTTTGGATTGGTTCTGAGATAAATGGTTACTTCCAAAAAGTGTAATTTGAAAATCTACCTATTTTTTTATCTCTCTGTAAAATGCATGGCCATGGTTATAATGAATGTTTTAGGTTGCATCCCCACCTTCGTAAAGATAAAGCTATGTCCAAACAATCTCAACGAAATGACAGACCTCTTATTGAGAATGATAATTTGCCTTATGTTGAGATTGAAGGAAATAATTCCAAGTTGGGTGATGCTCCTTTACCTTTGGGTGATGCTCCTTTACCTTTGCTTAATGGCCCTGCCCCCCTCTGTACTTCACCTATTAACATCTATTCTGATCCGACCAGTATGGATGCTCCTCCTACTATGTAGGTTAATGCTATTAGTACATTGGTTTGTTATCCTAATGATTGTGACAACTTGGAGATCCAAGGGTTAACGTATTCTATTTCTCTAAATATTGCTAACTCTGAATTAAAGGTTATGGATTGTTTATTAAATACTAACAAATCTTTTAATGTTGATGTTGTTCTATATAATGTTAATGATCAGGGAGATGTGGTTAGAAACAAAAGGAATAATACTGATAATAATTTGGGGTTTAATGAAAAGGCCTTGGTTGAAAAAGAAAATGTTGAACTTGGCTTGAATAGGAATGCGATTGAGGATGAAGAATTGTTGGAGGAAGGTGAGCTTCCTCAAAAGGGTAAGGAAAAAGATGTGTTTATTGACTATAAGTCTCCCTCTACCTCTCAGCAAAATTATGATGCTCTTACTGATAATGAGGAATTAGAATTTTTTTCTAAATGCTTTGTTAAAGATGACAATGATATTAGCTTTATTAAAACTCAAGGTAAACATGATAGGATGATCAAGAACATTGTTTTACAATTAAGTAGAAATACCCGTTCACAAATTAGTCATTAATTTTTATTTTTTATGTTTAAATCGATTATTTCGAATGTTAGGTGTATTGTGTGTTCTTCTTCTCACTTGCGGGTTAAGAATTTATGTTGTATTCATGATATTTCTATTCTTGTTTTATTTGATCCTTTGGTCAATGTATCTAACTTAATTAGTACTGCTAGATTTATTAGTTTTAAGCATGGTACTGCTAATTGTGCTAATAAGATTTGGGTTTTTTAGAAAGATCTGATTCGTATTAATATTCTTGGTAATTTTACTTAAGTGTTGCATTGTAATATTGAAGTTTTAAATCTTAATTATTGTGCTTCTTTCATTTATGCAGCTTCATCTCGTGGGAATAGAAAAATCCTTTGGGAGTAGTTATCTGCCTTTCATAATATGGTCAATTACCTTGGTTGGTGGGTGGTGATTTTAATACCATCTCTAATCCTTCGGAACATATTGGGGGTCTGCTCCTATTTTACATTCTATGGAGGATTTTAATAATATGATTTTGGATTGTAATCTCATTGACATTGGCTTTTCTAGTGACAAGTTTACTTTAAATATAGGTCAATTATGGCAAAGGCTGGATCATATTTTATATAATGATAACTGGCTTAATTTCTTTAGTACTATTTCTTTTGACCATCTTAGTCGTACTTTTTATGATCACTCTCCTTTACTCCTTGCGCCTAATACTAGACATATGAACTCTTTCCTCAATTTAGATTTTAAAATATGCAGCTTCAGCATGATTCTTTTTGGAGTGTTATTCAGGATAATTGGAATGCTCGTTTGTGATAACTCTATTGTGGGAATGAATAGTCTTTGGCTCATGTTGAAAAGACTTAAATAACTTTTAAATTGGTGGAACCTCAATGTTTTTAAAAATATTTTTATTAATATTTTAAATGCTGAAGAGGTTGTTAATAATGTTGAGCTTAATTGACAGAGCTTTTCTTCTGATACTAATTTTTCTTTACTTAGACATGCTAAGGCTAGTCTCTTTAAACTCTATGCCCAAGAGGAAACCTTTTGGAAACAAAAGGCTGCAGCTAAGCATCTGGTGGAAGGTGATAATAATATGAAGTTTTTTCATGCTTTGGTCAAAAGGAAATGTGCCTCGAACTCCATTAATAAAATCACTCATAAGAATGGTTATTTTGCTGAGGATGTTGAGGAGATTGCAATGTTGGATGTTAACACTTTCAGGATAGGCTCAACAAGATTTTTATCCCTAGTAATATTGACAACCTTGTTATTATCCCCAATCTCATCTCTTTGGAGGATAATGATTTTCTTTCTAAAATTCCTTATTTAGATTAATTAAAAGATATTATTTTTTATATGAATGGTAACTCTATTGCTGGTCAGGATGGATTCACCACTAATTTTTTTCAAAAAGATTAGGGTATTATTAAGGATGATCTCTATGCTGCAGTTCTAGATTTTTTTGCTGGTCATACTATGCCTAAATTTTTTTTGACTACCTCCATTATTCTTATCCCTAAGAATAGTGATGCTATTAATTGGAATGACTTTAGACCTATTAGTCTATGCACTTGTTTTAGTAAACTACTTTCCAAAAATTTTATGACTCGTTTAACTACTGTTCTTCCTAAGATTATTTCTCCTTTCCAAATGGGTTTTGTTAAAGGTTGTGCCATCTCTGATAATATTTTATTGGCCTAGGAATTCTTCCATGATTTGGATGTTAAGGTGAGGGGTGGTAATTCTATCCTCAAGCTTGATATCTCCAAAGCTTATGATAATATTAGTTGGCAATTCATTTATAACATCTTGTAGTTATTTGTTTTTAACTTTTCTTTCATTAACCTTACTAGAAATTGAATTGAAGGTTCTTGGGGTTATTTGGTTTTAAATGGTAAGAGCTCTGGTTTCTTTAAATATTCTCATATTTTAAGGTAAGGAGACCCTATGTCTCCAGCTCCTTTTAATATTATTGTTGATTATCTTTCTAGAAGCCTTACTAATATGTTTGAAAATTACCCCATTTTTTATTTTAGGACTAGGGGGGATTTCCTATTTCTCACTTATATTTTGCTGATGATTTTATCATTTTTATGAATGCTTCTCGTAATAAGATTAATAAGCTTATGGATTTCTTTTATTATTTTCAAACTGTTAGTGGTCTGTCTTTAAACAAAAAAAAAAAATTGTTTCCTTGTTTCTAAAAATATGCACATTGACCGTATCTCAGCTATTAAAGAGCTTACTAGGTTTGTGCATGGCCATTTACCTATCAAGTATCTTGGGATTCCTCTGTTTAAAGGTAGAAAGAAATCTTTTTTGTTTAATGATTTAGTTACCTCTGTGTAGAATAAAATTTAGTCTTGGGATTCTAATTTCCTGAGCTTTTTGGGTAGGCTTACTCTAATTAGAAGTGTCCTTTATTCTCTCCTTGTCAACTCTTTCCAAACTTTGCTTCCTACTAAAATGGTGTGTAATAGAATTGATAAAATCCTTAACAAGTTTTTTTGGAAAGGCACTAGTAGTAACACTAAAATTACTAGGGCTTCCTGGCACAAGTGTTGTGGGGTTTTAAAAGAGGGCGGCCTTGGTTGCAAAAGTATGGCTGGGCCCATGCTTTTTCCTACAAATTATGGTTTACTTTTTGTGCCAAGTTGTCTTTGTGGGCTAAATATAAGTTTTCCAAATACTGTGTGGGGAAGCATCCTTCTACTTGTTCTTTTAATATTGGTGATTCTAAATTTTGCATAGGATGTGCAAGGTTGAGCAGGTGGTGGAGCCTCATCTTTTTTGGGGTCTTGGGGATGACAATATTTTTTTTAGCAGGATCAATTGTTAAGTTCTTGCTCTCTTGACTCCCTCATTAATTCAACTTCTACTGTCGTGGTTAAGGTAAATTATTTCATTAATGATAACTGTTGGCATTATGATAAGCTTGCTAATGTTCTTCCATATTTTATTATTCAAAAAATTCTCAGTCTTCCTCTGAACATGGAGTAGAATGATGTGTTATTATGCAAGTTGGCTAGTGATGGTACTTTTAGATAAAAAGATGCTTGGCATGATTTTAGGCGTATGAATGCTGCTACTACCATTTTTTTAACGATTTGGCATAAAAGTAACCCTTCAATTATTGCTACATTCATTGGAGAATTTTATGAAGATTCATTCCTACGGATGACAATTTGATCAAAAGAGGTTTCGTTCTTCCTTCTAACTGTCAATATTGTTTTCATTTAGAAAATATGCATCATGTTTTTGTTTCAGGGCTTTTAGCTATTAAAACTTAGTGTTATTTTGATGATATCTTCAAATTAAATGTTTTTAATATGAATTTGTCTATTTATGCTTTTCTTAATGCTTGGTTTGTTAATTCTAAAGGCCACATTAGAAATGTTTCCCTTCCATGATTTTATAGTTTCTTTGGTTGGAAAGGAACATTTCTCTTTTTAATGGCATTAGAAGGGAATCTTAGAGGGTTATTAAGAATGTGAAAGATAAATTGCTCAATTTGGTTTCTGTTAACTTGCTATCTATTAAAGGTTTCAAAAATTGTTATGATGTTTCCTTTGACTTAGGTATCAGGATGGAGGCTACTTTGCTTCCTTTTTTTTCCTCGTTTTGTTTCTTGGGTTAAACCTACTGTGGGTTGTTTCAAGCTGAATGTTAGTATTTCTAATGAAATTAACAACATGGGGTGTGGTGATATCATTAGATATTCCCATGGTAATGTTATTCTTGCCTTTATAGGGCCTTTATTTAATGGTAATCCTCTTATGGCTCTTCTTACTTTGGTTCTTTATGGGTTGAGAAGTTGCATATCCCTTGACATTGCCAATATTGCTATTGAGATTGAGCCATCTTATAATATTCAGTGCATTTTTAATGAGGTGGACTCGATTTGTAACTCTAAGGCTTTTATATTATTAGGGACATTAAAAATTTGATGGTTTTTATCTCTATTTATGTTTCTCATGTGCTTAAGGAAGGCTATTCTTGTACAATTTGGTTGGCTCAGTTTGGTTCTAGGATTAATTATTTCATGGACTTCGTGGAAGCCAATGCCCCAATTTAATTTAAGGCCTCTTAAGATTGGACAAAATTTCATGTCCTTATGTTAGAAGTTAATTTGTTCCCTGATTGCTTTCTTATTTTGTGCATTTGGCCCAACTTTGCTAATTGGTTTTGGTTTGCTGGTATTGTTCTAGTTTTTGTGGGGTACTATGATCTCTTTCTCTCTATTTTGGTAGTTTTCATCTGGTTCTGTTTTGGGATATTCGGATTGAGTGGTGATTGTAAGCTCTTCTTGATGGGTTTCCTATTTTTTGCTCTCCTCCCTCGAGTTCTGGGTGGGCGGGAGTCTGATGGTTGTGGGAGCCTTGGTTTTGAGAATTTCTTGATGTCAATGCTACCTGGCCTGTTGGATAGTTTTATTTTTCTGAGGCATTATTGGGTGGATGGTTTTGTTCTGGTTACCAGTTGGGCTCTTTTTGGTTATTTGGTTCTTCTTTGTAGTTATTTCTTAGTGTTCAGTGGTTTCTAGTTTTGGCTCTTGGGTGTGTTATACTGGATGGTCTTACCTTGCCGTGATAGCTTGGGCTTTTCTGTTGTACAGAAAGTGGTTCTCTGGAGTATAGTTTGGTTTTCTCTGGATTGTTATGATCTTCTTTTTTCTAGGTGGGGTGCCCCTTTGGGTGGTGTTGTCTGGCTATACCTGTTGTGTTTGGGGGGGGGGGGGGGGGGGGGGGGGGGGGGGGGGGGGGGAGGGTGCTTTGGCCTTTGGGCTGGATGGAACGGCATCAAGATTTACCTTGTGATGTTTGCATGATTCATTCATTCCTCAGTCTTCTTGTTTATTCCCCTCTAGCGTTAACTGTATTTCTTTTGTTTTGGTTATTGTTTTTTTGATCCACACCATTTCTTGGTGTGTGCTATGTATTCTTATTAGTTGTTGTGCTTGGTGGTTGTTCTAGTTTTGTTTCTACCCGTGGCTTGCTGTTTGGGATGGTTTGGTTTATCTGATTTTTTGGAGGTGGAGCTATCACTTGGGAGGACTATGGTGTTAACTCTTTGTTGGAATATGACTGATTGTAACATGATTCACTGGTGGTACTTCCAACTTTCTTCCTGTTATTTGATTTTGTGTCTATCTTTATGTCCCTTGTACTATTTTTATAGGTTATTTTTTGTGCAGGTCATTACTCTACTAATTTTTTGGATGGGAAGCTCGTGCTGAAGGATAATGGTTGCTGCTTCCCTTCTTTTTGGGAGCTTCTGCTTGTGCACCATAGAATGTACCTAGGATTTTTTATAATTTTATGTAGTAGGGATCTTGAGCTTATAGGGTTTTTTATTTTCTTTTTGTAGCTCTTTTGAGCAGTAGAGAACTCGAGGTCCCTTTAAGGACATTGTACTTTTACCTTTATATTAATACGTAGGCCCCTCCGTGGGTTTCCCCTAAAAAAAACTATGATAGTGCCTCAATGGGCATTATCCCCTACCAGCATGTCTAATCCCATGGAAAGGAATAATCCTAACCTAAGGGAAAAGAAAACTAGATTAAACTAGGATGGTAACACTCAAACTCATCTAAGTCACTCATAACGTCTCTTTCCTCTGGCTTCCGTGGCAACTCCCTGGCGATCTAGGTTCTCCTTTTTTCTCGATCATGGTTTCACCGTTCTTGCTAAATTTTTCTTAAGGCGACCAAATCTGGACATTATTCAAAAAAAATTTCTTAACCTAAAACTTTCTGGATCGTTCCATATTGGATTATTGGATCAAAGGCATGTTGTTATACACCTTTTGAATGATCTTGATTATAGTCGTATATTTTCAAGAAGATAATATTAAATTCAAGCTTTTCAAATATGTTTACTCAAATGGACACCAGATTTTGATGTTAGGGAAGAATCTCCTATTGCTCTATTGTTGATTCCATCCGACCTTGTTTGATTAATAAAAATTTGTTTGAATTGAATGGTAATCTGATCTCTAACACTTCCTCTTTTACTTTGCTTTTAAATGACCAGGAGAATGAGTGAAGTTAATGCAGCTGTTGTATTAGCTCATACAGAAAGTAAAAGGAATGATAACCTGTTGGAGGAGGGGGAACTGGTTTTGGTTGAAGATAATCCCCTTATTGGGGTTTGCTTGCAAGGCCATGCTGTGAGAAGTAATGGTGATATGGATGATGGTATGTTTATGGAGGATGAATGTCCTCAATAAGCTAATCAAGAGGTCCAACAAATTGTTAGTAAGATTCCTTCAACTTCTCATTATAATAGTAATGTTTTAACTGGTCCTGAAGTTATGGGAATTGTTGCTAAATGCTTTGCTAAATATGATAATGATACTAGTTTTATTAAGTTCCATAGTAAAAGAGGAAGAAAGAAACAGCTTGTTATACTAAAATCTCCTAGGACCACTCGTTCGCATACTACCCATTAATGTTGTTTTTAATGTTTAATTCTATTTTTTAGAATTTGAGAGGCATTGGTTGTTCCTCTTCTAGACTTCACGTTAAGAATTTATAACATGTTCAAAATGTGTGTATTCTTGTTCTTCTGGAGCCTCTTTTTTCGTCTTCTAAGTTGATTAGCACCTCTCGGTTTTTGGGTTTTAATTACGCTATTTCTAATGTGGCTAACAAGATTTGGTTTTTTTTTTTTTAAGGATCCTATTAAAATTGATGTTATTTGTGATTTTACTCAAGTTCTTCATTGTAAAGTTAAGGTCTTTAATGTTTATTGCTGTACTTCTTTTGTGTATTTCTTCTTCCTACATTCATAAATTGCTTTGGGATCAAATCAGAAATTTTCGCTATATTTGCAATATGCCTTGGCTTGTAGCTGGTGACTTTAATGTTATTACTAAATTTTCTGAGAGGTTAGGAGGCTCTTCTCCTTCTTACCGCTCTATGGAAGATTTTAATAACATGATTTTGGATTACAATTTGATTGATATTATTTTTTATGGTAATAACTTCACTTGGAATAGGGGTCACTTATGGAAACGTTTGGATCGTGTGCTCTTTAATGATCATGGCTTAATTCTTTTAGCTCTATTAATGTTCAACATCTTAGCAGAACTCTTTATGATCATTCTCCTTTGCTTATTAGCCTTAACAATAGACAATTTAATGCTTCTTCTCAATTTAGATTTCAAAACATGTGGTTACTTCATGAATCTTTTTTAGATGTCCTCCAAACCAATTGGCAAGCCCCCATACATTCGGATAATTCTAGTTTTGGTATGAGGAGGCTTTGGTTTAAGCTAAAAAGGCTTAAGAAGATTTTAAATTGGTGGAACCGTAATGTTTTTAAAAATCTTTTTTTCCAATATCTTGAATGCTGAGCAACAACTTGATAATATTGAATATGCTTGCTAAGTGGATCCTTTTGATGATAATATGTTTCTTTTAAGAAATGCTTAAGAGGTGCTTTTTAAATTACATGCTAAGGAGGGAGTTTTTTGGAAACAAAAGGTTGTGTTAAGCATCTAGCGGAAGGTGATAATAAAACTAAATATTTTCATGCATTGGTTAAAAGAAAAAGGGCTAACAATTTTATTAATAAAATTCAATGTGAGGATGGGTCTTTCACTAAGAATTCTGTGGAAATTACTAATTTATCTATGCAATATTTTCAAAATCACCTCAATAAGAATTTTAGTTCTGTTCAGATTTGTTGATCATTCCTTTATTCCTAGTCTTATTACCCAAGAGGATAATGAGAATCTCTCCAAGCCTCCTTCTATTGAGGAAGTTAAGGAGACTATTTTTGGTATGAATAGTGATTCTATTACTGGGCATGATGGTTTTACCACTCTATTTTTTTCAAAAAACTTGGATCATTATCAATAATGATCTCTTCTCTGCTATTTTGGATTTTTTTGCTGGTAATGCGATACCTAAGTATTTTACTTCTACCTCTATTATGTTGATTCCTAAAAATAACTCTTTTAGTACTTGGAATGATCTTAGACCTATCAGTATTTGTACCCTTTTTAACAAGTTAATTTCTAAAATTCTCATGAATCATCCTACTTTTATTTTACCTAGAATTATTTTGCCTTCTCAGATGGGGTTTGTGCCTGGGAGGTCCATTGCGAATAATATTTTATTGGCCCAGGAGTTTTGCCAAGACCTGGATGTTAGGGTCAGAGGGAGTAACTTGATTTTGAAATTGGATATTGCTAAGGCATTTGACAATATTGATTGGACCTTTATTTATCACATTCTGAATTTTTTTGGCTTCAATTTAGTTTTCATTAACCTTATTAGGAATTATATTGAAGGTTTTTATTTCTCTATTATTGTAAATTGTTCTAGTAATGTTTATTTTAAATTTTCACATGGTTTAAGATAAGGTGATCCTATCTCTCCTGCTCTTTTTATTATTGCTACTGAATTCTTATCTAGGGGCTTGACCAATCTTTTTGAGAATACTCCGAGCCTTTATTTTAGAACGCTGGGTGTTTTTTCCATTTCTCACTTATACTTTGCAGATGATTTTATTGTTTTTACTAATTCTTTTATTAATAGGATTCAAAATATTATGGATTTTTTCTATCAATTTGAAATGGTTAGTGGCTTAGCTCTTAACAAAAACAAATGTTGTTTTATTGCTTCTAAGAGAATTAACAATGATCATATTATTGCCATTAAAGATTTAACTAGTTTTATGCATGGACAATTACCTATTAAGTATCTTGGTGTTCCTCTTTTTAAAGGTAGAAATAAAACTTTTCTTTTTGATGATCTTATTTCCTCTGTTCAGAATAAATGTTTATCCTGGGATTCTAATTTTTTGAGCTTTGGTAGTCATGTTACTCTTATCAAAAGTGTTCTTTGTTCTCTTCTTGTATATAGTTTTCAAACTATTTTTCTGACTCAAGCAATTTGTAATAGAGTTCATAAGCTCATTAATAAATTTTTTTGGAAAGGCTCATCTACTAACTCTAAAATTGTTTATAGGCTGCTTGGGATAAATGTTGTGGTGTCTTGGAAGAAGGGGGTTTAGGTTATAAGAACATTAATGATTTGGCTAAAGCCTTTTCTTTTAAACTATGGTTTAATTTTTGTTCTAAAGCTAGCCTCTGGGCTAATTTTATGTATTCCAAGTATTGTGTTGGTAAGTACCCTACTTCTTGTCAGTTTAATCAAGGTGACTCTAGAGATTGGAAAAGGCTTTGCATGGTTAAATGGGATGTCAAGCCCTACATTTCCTAGGGGCTTGGTGAATGTAAAGTTTTCTTTTGACAAGATCATTGGTTGGTTAATTAGTCTATTGACTCCATTTTGAATTCATCTTTTAATGCGGCTATTAAGGTGAATTCTTTCTTTTATGATAATTGTTGGAACTATGGTAAGCTTTCCAATGTTGTTCCTGATTCTAAGGATATTATCTTATTTGAACTTTCTAAAGATGGTAGATTTCACTTAAAGCATGCTTGGTATGCTTTTAGAACTAGGAATAATATTGATAATATTTATTCTATGATTTGGCACAAGAGTATTCTGTCTACTATGGTGTTGTTTGTCTGGAGAATTCTGCATAAATTTATCCCCACGGATGACAATCTCATTAAAAGAGGTTTTATTTTACCTTCCAAGTGTCAATGTTGTTGCCATTTGGAAAACATGCATCATGTTTTTATATCTGGTCCTATTGCTGTTAAAATTTGGGTTTTCTCATGACATGTTTCAATTAAATTTCTTTAATATGCATCTATCTCTTTATGTTATGCTTAAGGCTTGGTTCATTAAGTCTAAGGGTCATATCATAAATGTTTTTCCTACTCTTATTCTTTGGTTTTTATGGCTGGAAAGGAATAACTCTTTATTTAATGGTGTTCGTATGAATCATTAGAAGGTGATAAAAAATGTGAAAGATAAGGTTCTAGCTCTCTTTTATGTTAAATTGCTCTCTGGTAAGAATTTTAAAACTACTCCTTTGTTGGTTCTGCCTTAGGTCTTAACCTGGAGGATTCTACTATGGTTAAAGAGGCTAGAATTATTTACTGGATTAAACCTCCCACTAACTTTTATAAAATTAATGTTGATGGCATTAGCCTTGACTCTGCTAAAGGTTACGATGGGGTTATCAGAGACATTAATGGTAGTCTTATTATGGCTTTTATGGGTCTGTTGCAGAATGGTGATGTTTTCTATGCTACCACCTTGGCTATTCTCCATAGTTTGAGGTTATGTATTTCTCTTAATGTTACTAATGTTATTATTAAGGCTACTTCTAATTAAAACTTCTATTTTCTTAATTGTGTTGATGACTCATTGTACATCCCTAATTTGTTTTATCAGGTCAGGGAGATCAAAAACCTGCTTATTTTCTTGAATTTTGGTCACTTTGGCTCTTGATTTTCTTCCTTTTAGTGTTGTGTTCATTCTTGGTTCATGTTCCTTTTTGGGGGCTATTCTAGTTTTTACTAGACGTTGTTGTTATTTAGTACTGCCCTGATGGCTAGACGTTTGGGTTGGTTAGCTTTCCGTGGGATTGTTTACCTTGTGTTTGCTGCAACTGGCTATTTTATTAGTCTAGATTGGCCCTGTCTCTTGGTAGTGGTTGTGCTGTCTTTAATCTAGAGCATTTTGTTGCTAGTTATGTCTCATATTCAATTCTTGGTTTGGTGTATTTAATTTATTCTTGTGTTCTGATCTTCTTGATGTGATATTAGCAATTTTATTTTGTTATGTTGATTACTACTATGGATTATGTTGTCTGGGGCATGAGCTATGATTGTACTTTAGCTTTTGAAGGGATTCTTAGTGGTTGCTCTCCTATCCCCTCTAATTGTATTGGGAGATGGTTATGGCAGCATTCTTTGGCTATGGAATTATCTTCCCTTGGGGTTGCTGGGTGGTCTGTGACTGTTTGGGTTTTTTCCTGGGGTTATCTCTGTTTATTCTCGAGGGTGGCTTTGCTCTTTGGGGACATTGCTGGTTGGATGATTGATTTTGCCATTGGGGAGCAGTGCGATTTTCTCAAGGATTTCTTCTATCTCTAGTCCATTCCCTCATGCTTAACTGGGGGTTGGTTTTTTTGCTTCTGGGCTTGTTTCTATTTACCATTTTCTGGTGGTTATATTTTTGGTGGTTCAGGCTGGGTGGTAGGATGGAGCGGCATTGGTTATCCCTTGTGATGGTTGCTGTTTTAATCTTATCCTGAGATCTATATGCCTCTTACTTTATTTGGATAGTTGGTGTGGGTTGGTTTTCTCTAATAATTTTTTTCCTTGTTGGTGTTTTTTGTCTTGGTTGTAAGGATTATGTTGACCCTTGTGATTTGACTGTACACTTTGCTGCTCATAACTGGTCAGAGTATGTCTTCACTTAATATGGGAGTTTCCTTACCAACAAGATGTTTATGGATAATTTCAACTCTTTTTTCCTCTAATATTTATTTAGTTAACCATATTTTTACCTTTATATTTCTTTGTGTTTTTAGTCTTTTTTGTGCAGTTGATGTGCTTTGCAAGTGGATTTATAGATGGCAGTGCTAAAGCTGTTTTGTAGAAAGATTGCTCTTCATGTGCACATCTAAATCTTTCTTTGTTTAGATGCTTGCCTTTAGCATCTTTAGAATGTACCTAGGTTATTTTGTATTTCGGTATAGTCGGGACTATCGGCTCGAAGGTTTTCTTTTACTTTGTTTTGTAGCTCTTTTGAGCATTAGTAAGATGACGACCCCCCTTAAGGACTTTTAATTGCTTTTTATATTAACACGTAGGCTCCTTTGTGAGTTTTAATTAAAAAAAAAACTAGGATGGTGCCACGAAAGGCGTTTTCCACCACAAGCATGTCTAATCTTATGGAAAGAAAAAGTCATAACCTAATGGAAAAGAAAATAGGATTAATGTATGATGGTGCCATGAAGGACATTATCCACCACTAGCACAACTAATCATAAGGAATGGAAGAATCCTAACTTAAAAGAAAAAAAAACTAGATTAAACTAAAATGGTGCTAGGAAGGGCATTGTCTACTACTAGCACATCTAATCCTAAGGCATGGAAGTGTTCTAACCTAAATGAAAAGAAAACTTGGTTAAGCTAGTATGGTGCCACATAGGGCATTGTACATGACTAGAATGTCTAATCCTATAGAAAGTATGAATCCTTACTTAAAGAAAAACTGGATTAAACTAGGATAGTGTCACGAAAGGCATTGTCTACCACTAGCACATCAAATCATAAGAAAAGGAAGAATCCAAACCGAAAGGGAAAGAGAAATGGACTACACTAGGATTGTGCCATGAAGGGCGTTGTCCACCACTAGGCCATCTAATCATAAGGATAGGAAGAATCCTAACCTAATGAAAATGAATATTGGATTAAAACAAGGGTGGTTCCACCAAGGGCATTTTCCACCACTAGCACTTTTAATCTTATGGAAAGGTAATATCCTAACCAATGTAAAAGAAAACTAGATTAAGTTAGGATGATGCCACAACGGGCGTTATCCACCACTAATACGTCTAATCCTATGGAAAAGAAAAATGGAATAAACTAGGATAGTGCCATGAAGGGTATTATCCACCACTATCACGTTATATCCTAAGAAAAGGAAGAATCCTAATCTTAAGCAAATAAAAAAGACTTAAAACTAGGATGGAGCCATGAAGAGCATTATCCACCAACAGTACGTCTAATTTTAAGGAAAAGAAAATCATAACCTAAACAAAAATTGGATTAAATTAGGACTGTGTGATGAAGGGCGTTATTTACCACTAGCACGTCATATCCTAAGGAAAGGAAGAATCCTAACCTGAATGAAATGAAACTTGGGTTAAACTATGACGAGGCCATAAAGGGTGTTATCTACCACAAGCATGTTTAATCCTAAGAAAAGGAAGAATCCTAGCCAAATAAAAAATAAACAAGATTAAACTAGGATGGTTCCACGAAAGGTGTTATCCTCTACTTACACGTCTAAGAATTAGGAAAGGAAGAATGCTAACCAAAAGTAAAATAAAACTGGATTAAACTAGGTTGGTGCCACGATGGGAGTTCTTCACAACTAGCACTTTAAATTTTAAGGAAAGAAACAATGCTAACCTAAAAGAAAAGAAAATTGTATTAAAACTTGGATGGTACTATGAAGGTTTTTAGGCACCACTAGCATGTCTAATCTTGAGGTAAGGAAAATCCTAACCTAAATGAGATGAAAACTGTATTAAACTAGTACGGTTCCAAGAAGGGCATTATACATGACTAGCACGTCTAATCCTACAAAAAGGAAGAATCCTAACCTAAAGAAAATGAATATTTGATTAAACTAGGATGGTGCCATAAAGGGAATTATCAGTCACTAGTATGTCTAATCCTAAGGAAAGAAATATTTTTTACCAAAATTAAAAGAAAACTGGATTAAACTAGTATGGTTCCACAAACGGTGTTATACAAGACTAGCACGTCTAATCCTATGAAAACAAAGAATCCAAACCTAAAGGGAAAGAATATTGGATTAAACTAGGAGGGTGCCACAAAGGGCATTGTTCACCACTAGCATGGCTAATCCTAACAAAAGAAAGAATTCTAACCTAAAGGAAAAGATAACTGGATTAAAACTAGGATGGTGCCATGAAGGGCGTTATCCCCCACTAGCACCTTTAATACTAAAGAAAAGAAAAATCCTATCCTAAAGAAAAAAAAAATTTTGATTAAACTAGGATAGTGCCACGAAGCGCGTTATCCACCCCTAGCTCATCTAATCATGAGGAAAGTAAGAATACTAACTTAAAAGAAAAAAAAATTGGAGTATACTAGGATGGTGCCCTAAAGGATATTGTCCACCACTAATATGTCAAATCCTAAGGAAAGGAAGAATCCTAACCTAAATGAAATGAAAACTAGATTAAACTAGTATGGTGCCACGTAGGGCATTTTTCTCGACTAATAGTTGTAACCCTACGGAAAGGAAGAATCCAAACATAAAGGAAAAGAAAACTGAATTAAATTAAGATGGGACCATGAAGGGCATTGTCCATTACTAACACATCTAGTCCTAAGGAAATAAATAATCCTAAGCTAAATGAAAAGAAAACTGGATTAAAGTAGGATAATGCCATAAACGGCGTTATCCACCACTCTCATCTAATCTTATGGAAAGGAAGAATCCTAACCTAATTGAAAAGAAGTTGTATTAAAATAAAGATGGTGCCATGAATGGCATTATCCACCGCTAGCACGTATAATTTTAAGGAAAGATAGAACGCTAACCTAAAGGGAAAAAAATTATACTAAATCTAGGATGGTGCTACAAAGGTCTTTAGGCACCACTAGCATGTCTAATCCTGAGGTAATGAAAATCCTAACATAAAGGAAAAGAAAACTGGATTATACTAGGATGGTGCCACGATGGGAATTATCCACAACTAGCACGTCTAATTATAAAGAAAGGAAGAATCCTAACATATGGGGAAAAAATAAATTAAATAAAGATGGTGCCACAAAGGGTGTTATCCGCCACTTGCACGTCAAATCCTTAGGAAAGGAAGATTGTTAACCTAAAAAAAAGTTGGATTACATTAGGATGGTTCCACGAAGGGTGTTATTCACCACTAGCACGTCTAATTATTTGGAAAGAAAGAATGCTAACAAAAAGGAAAATAAAACTGGATTAAACTTGGATGGTGCCACGAAGAGCGTTGTCCAACACTTGTACGTCTAATCTTACTGAAAGGAAGAATCCTAACCTTAACAAAAAAGAAAATATGATTAAACTAGTACGGGAATTATCCTCCATTAGCATATTTAATACTAAGGAAAGAAAGAATCCTAACCAAAAGGAAAAGAAACATAGATTAAACTAGTATGGTGTTTTGAAGGGTGTTGTACATGGCTGGCATGTCTAATCCTACGAAAATGGAGAATCCTAACCTAAAGGAAAAGAAAACTAGATTAAACTAGGATGGTGCCTCAAAGGGCATTATCCCACACTAGCATGCCTAATCCTAATGAAAGGAAGAATCCTAACCTAAAGAAAAAAAAAATAGATTAAAACTAGGATGGTGCCATAAAAAGTGTTATCCACCACTAACACTTTTAATCCCATGGAATGGAAAAATTCTAATCTAAAGGAAAATAAAACTTTATTAAACAAGGATGTTTCCACGAAGTGCATTATCCACCACTTCCACATCTAATCCTAAGGAAAGGAAGAAGCCTAACCAAAAGGAATTGAAAATTGGATTAAACTAGCATCATGCCAAGAAGGGCATTATACACGACTAGCATATCTAATCTTACATAAAGGAAGAATCCTAACCTAAACAAAAAAAATCGAATTAAACTAGGATAGTGTCATGAAGGGCATTATCCACCACTAATATGTCTAATCCTAACAAAAAGGAATAATCCAAACCTAAAGGAAAAGAAAAGTGGAGTAAACTAGGATGGGGCCACGAAGGGTGTTGTCCATCACTAGCACATCTAATCCTAAGGCAAAGAAAATCCTAACCTAATGATGGAAAAAAAATGATTAAATTAGGATGGTGTTACAAAGGGCAATATTTCTCCACTAGCGTATCTAATCCTAAGGAAAGGAAGAATATTAACCTAAAGGAAAAGAAAATTGGATTAAACTAGGATGGGGCCACGAAGGGTATTATCCACCACTATCACATCTAATCCTATAGAAAGGAAGAATCCTAACTTTGAGGAAAAGAAAATTGGATTAAATTAGGATTGTTCCTTGAAGGACGTTATCCACTACTAGCATGTCTAATCCTCAGGAAAGGAAGAATTTTAACCTAAAGGAAAATAAAACTATATTAAACTAGAATGGTTCCTCAAAGGGCATTGTAAACTAGGATGATGCCACAAATGGCCTTATCAACCACTTGCACATAAAATCCTAAGAAAAGGAATAATCCTAACCAAAAGTAAAAGAAAATTATAATAAACGAGAATGGTGCCACGAAGGGCATCCTCCACCACTAGCAAGTCTAATCCTACAGAAAGAAAGAATCCTAACCTAAAGGAAAATAGAATTAGTTTTAAACTTAGATGGTGCCACGATGGGCGTTATCCACCACTAGCATGTCTAATGCCGAGGAAAGGAAGAACCCTAACCTAATGGAAAAGTAAACAGATTAACAAGGTTGGTACCACTAAGGGCGTTATCCACATGCATATCTAATCTAAAGAAAAGGAAAGACCCTAAACTAAAGGAAAATAAAATTTGATTAACTATGATAGTGCCTCGAAGGACGTTACCCCCCACCAGCATGTCTAATTCCAAGGAAAGGAATAATCCTAACCTAAAAGAAAAGAAGACTAGATTAAATTAGGATGGTGCCATGAAAGGTGTTTTCCATCACAAACATGCCTAATCTTATGGAAAGGAAAAATCCTATCCTAATGGAAAATAAAATTGGATTAAAGTAAGATGGTGCCACGAAGGGTGTTATCCACTACTAGTACAACTAATCCAAAGGAATGAAAGAATCCTAACTTAAAAGAAAAACAAAACTAGATTGAACTAAAATGGTGCTAGATAGGGCAATGTCTACAACTAGCTCATCTAATCCTAAGACAAGGAAGTATTCTAACCTAAATGAAAAGAAAACTATGTTAAACTAGTAAGGTGTACATGACAAAAAGGATGAAACCTAACCTAAAGAAAAACTGGATTAAACAAGGATAATGCCAAGAAGGGAATTATCCACCACTAGCACATCTAATAGTAAGAAAAGGAAGAATCTGAAACAAAAGGAAAAAAAATGGATTATACTAGGAATGTGCACGAAGGACATTGTCCACCACTAGCTTATTTAATCCTAAGAAAATGAAGAATCCTTACCTAAAGGAAATGAATACTAGATTAAAACAAGGATGGTGCCACTAAGGGCATTATCGACCACTAGCACTTTTAATCATGTGAAATGGTAAAATCCAAACCAAAGTAAAAGAAAATTGGAATAAATTAAGATGGTGCCACGAAGGGTGTTATCCACCACTAGCACGTCTAATCCTATAGAAAAGAAAAATTTGGAACTAACGAAAAAGAAAAATAGAATAAACTAGGATAGTGCCACGAAGGGTATCATCCACCACTAGCACATTATATCCTAAGGAAATGAAGAATCCTTACCTAAAGGAAATAAAAACTAGCTTAAAATTAGGATGGTTCCATGAAGTGTGTTATATACCACAAGTACGTATAATTTCATGGAAAGGAAAATCATAACGTAAAGGAAAAGAAAATTGGATAGAAGACTAATTCACATATGATTTTTTTTAACTATAAGCAACTCTAAGATAGCTGTAAGTGTGATATGTCTTTTCCCCTTTAACTAGCTTGAGTAGAGACCAAGTAGTAGAGCTCTTTCAAGTGATGGACCCATCAGTATATATTAAAGGACGGTGAGAAGAAGGGCATTATTCACCACTAGCACGTCATATATAAAGGAAAGGAAGAATTGTAACCTAAAGGAAATGAAAATTTGGTTAAACTATGATGAGGCCACGAAAGGTATTATCTACCACTAGCATGTTTAGTTCTAATGAAAGAAAGAATCCTAGCCAATAGGAAAATAAACTGCATTAAATTAGGATGGTTCCAAGAAGGGTGTTGTCCACCACTTATACGTCTAATCCTTAAGAAAGGTAGAATCCTAACCAAAAGAAAAAGAAAACTATATTAAACTAGGTTGGTTCCACAATGGGAGTTATTCACCACTAGCACGTCAAATTTTAAGGAAAGAAACAATGCTAACCTAAAGAAAAGGAAACTAAATTAAAACTAGGATGGTTCCATGATGGGCATGGTCTACCACTAGCACATCTAATTTGAAGGAAATGAAGAATCCTAACTTAAAGTTAAAAAAAAAAACTAGATTAAATTATGATGGTCTCACGAAGGGTGTTGTCCACCCCTAGAACGTCTAATCCTATAGAAAGATAGAATCCTAACCTACAAAAAAGAAAATTGGATTAAAGTAGAATTGTGCCACGTAGGGCGTTATGCACGAATTGAACATCTAAACCTTAAGGAAGAAAAAATGTTAACCTAAAACAAGAAAATTTATTTAAACTAGGATGACACCACAAAGGACATTATCTACCATTAACACATGTAATTCTAAGGAAAGATAGAATGCTAACCTAAAAGAAAAAAAAATTATATTAAAACTAGGATGGTGCTATGAAAGTTTTTAGGGACATCTAGCAAGTCTAATCCTGAGGAAAGGAAAATCCTAACCTAAAAGAAAAGAAAACTGGATTAAATTAGGATGGTGCACAAAAAGCATTATCCACAACTAGCACTTATAATACTAAGGAATAGAAGAATCCTAACTTAAATTAAAAAAAAATCTGTATTAAACTAGTATGGTTCCATGAACGGCGTTATACACGACTTGCTTGTCAAATCCTACGAAAAGGAAGAATTCTAACCTAAAGGAAAAGAGTATTGGATTAAACATGGATGCTGACACAAAGGGCATTCTCCATAACTAGCATGTCTAATCCTAAAGTAAGAAAGATTTATAACCTAAATGAAAAGAAACATTGATTAAACTAGTATGGTTCCACGAAGGGTGTTATACATGACTAGCATGTCTAATCATACGAAAAGGAAGAATCCTAACCTAAAGGAAAAAGAATATTGGATTAAACTAGGATGGTGCTATATAGGGCATTGTCCACCACTGGGACGTCTAATCCTAAGGAAAGAAAGAATCCTAACCTAAAGAAAAAGATAACTATATTAAAACTAGGATGGCGCCATGAAGGGTGTTATTCCCAACTAGCACATTTAATCCCAAGGAAAAGAAAAATCCTAACCTAAGGCAAAAGGAATGGATTAAACTAGAATAGTGCCACAAGGTGTGTTATCCACTCCTAGCTGTCTAATCATAAGGAAAGTAAGAATCATAACCTAGAGGAAAATAAAACTGGATTAAATTAGGATGGTCCCACAAAAGGGCATTATCCACCACTAACATGTCAAGTCTTTAGGAAAGGATGAATCATAACCTAAATGAAAAGAAAACTAAATTAAACTAGTATAGTACCACGAAGGGCATTGTACATGACGAAAAGGTCTAATCCTACTAAAGGAAGAATCCTAACATAAAAGAAAAGAAAACTGAAATAAACTAGGATATTACCATGAAGGGCATTGTCCACCACTTGAAAGGAATAATCATAACCTACAAAAAATGAAAACTGGAATAAACTAGGATAATGCCACAAAGGGCGTTATTCACCTCTCGCATGTCTAATCCTATCAAAAGGAAGAATCCTAACCTAACGGAGAAGAAGCTGGATTAAAATAAGGATGGTGCAACGAAGGGCGTTATCCACCACTAGCACTTTTAATCCTAAGGAAAGGTAAAATCTTAACTTAATAGGAATAGAAGATTAGATTTAACTAGGATGGTGCCACGAAGTGCGTTATCCACCACTAGCATGTCTAATGCTATGGACAGGAAGAATCCTAATAAGAAGAAAAATAAAACATAATTAAACTAGGATGGTGCCGTGAAGGGCATTATCCACCACTAGCACGTCATATCCTAAGGAAGAATCCAAAAATAAAGAAAATGAAAACTGGATTAAACTAAGATGGTGCCACAAAGGGTGTTGTCCACTACTAGCGCGTCTAATCCTAAGGAAAAGAAAAATCCTAATCTAAAGGAAAAGAAAACTAGATTAAACTAGATTGGTCCATGATTAGCGTTATCCACCACATGTACGTCTAATCCTTAATAAAGGAAAAAAGCTAAACTAAAGGAAAAAAATTTGGATTAAACTTGATGGTGCAATGAAGGGTGTTATTCACCACAAGAATAACTAATTCTAAGGAAAGAATGATTGTTAACCTAAAGGAAAAGAGAACTGGATTAAACTAGGATAGTGTCATGAAGGACGTGTTCCACCATTAGTATTTGTAATCCAAAGGAATGGAAGAATATTAACCTAAAGGAAAAAATAATGGATTAAATTAAGATGGTGCCACAAAGGGCATTATCCACCTCTAACTCATCTAATCATACGGAAAGAAAGAATCCTAACCTAAAGCAAAAGAAAATTGAATTAAACTAAGATAGTACCATGAAGGGTATTATCCACCACTAGCACGTCTAATCCTAAGGAAATAAAAAATTTTAACCTAAAAGAAAAGAATTTCTAATTAAACTTGGATGGTGCAATGAAGGGCATTGTCCATTGCTAGCATATCTAATCCTACAATAATGAAGAATCCTGACATAAAGGAAAAGAATATTGGATTAAACTAAGATGGTGCCACAAAGAGCATTGTCCACCACTACTACGTCTAATCTTAAGTAAAAAAAAAGAATTATAACCTAAAGGAAAAGATAATTAGATTAAAACTAAGATGGTGCCACAAAAGGCGTTATCCCCCACTAGCACCTTTAATCCTATGGAAAAGAAAAATCATAACCTGAAGGAAAAAAAAATTGATTAAAATAGGATAGTGCCACGAAGCGCATTATCCACCCCTTGCTTGTCTAATCCTGAGGAAAGTAAGAATCCTAACCTAGAAGAAATGAAAACTAGATTAAACTAGGATGCTACCTTGAAGGGCATTGTCCACCACTAACATGTCAAATCCTAAGGAAAAGAAGAATCCTAACCTAAATGAAAAGAAAACTAGATTAAACTAGTATGGTGCCATGAAGGGAATTGTATACTACTAACAGATCTAATCCTACGAAATGAAGAATCCAAACATAAAAGAAAATAAAACTGAATTAAACTAGGATGGTACCACAAAGGGCATTGTCTGCCACTAGCACATCTAATCCTAAGGAAAGGAATAATCCTAACCTAAAGGAAAAGAAATCTGGATTAAACAAGGATGGTACCTCAAAGGGTGTTATCCACCAATCGTACATGTAATCATATGGAAAGGAAGAATCCTAACCTAATGGAAAAGAAGCTCGATTAAAATAAGGATGCTGCCACGAAGGGCTTTATCCACCACTAGCACTTTTAATACTATGGAAAGGTAAAATCCTAACCTATAGGAATAAAAAGTTGGAATAAATAAGGATGGTGCCACGAAGTGCGTTAACCATCACTAATACGTCTAATCCTACGGACAAGAAGAATCCTAATAAAAAGGAAGAGAAAACATGATTATATTAGGATGGTGCCACAAAGGATCTACCACTAGCACGTCATATCGTAAGGAAAGAAAAAATTCTAACCTAAATGAAATGAAATAAAGATTTAGTTAGAATGCTACCACGAAAGGTATTATCCTCCACTAGTGCATCTAATTCGAAGGAAAGAAACAATCCTAACCTAATTGAAAAGAAAACTAGATTAAACTAGGATGGTGCAATAAAGGGTGTTATTCACCACTCGTATGTCTAATCCTATGAAAAGGAAGAATCCTAACCCAATGAAAAAGAAGCTGGATTAAAATAAAGATGGTACCAAGAAAGGCTTTATCCACCACTAGCACTTTTAATACTAAGGAAAGGTAAAATCCTAACCTATAGGAATAAAAAGCTAGATTAAATAAGGATGGTGCCACGAAGTGCGTTATCGACCACTAGCACGTCTAATCCTACGGACGGGAAGAATCCTAAAAAAAGGAAAAGAAAATGTTATTAAACTAGGATGGTGCTACAAAGGGCATTATCCACCACTAGCATGTCATATCCTAAGGAAAGAAAGAATCCTAAAATAAAGGAAATGAAAACTAGATTAAACTAATATGGTGCAACGAAGGGTGTTATCCACTACTAGCACGTCTAATCCTAAGGAAAGGAAAAGTCTTAACCTAAGGGAAAAGAAAATTTGATTAAACTTGGATGGTGCTATGAATGGCGTTAGCCACCACTTGCGCGTCTAATTCTTAATAAAGGAAGAATGCTAACCTAAAGGAAAAGAAAATTGTATTAAACTTTTATGGTGCAACAAAGGGCAATATTCACCACAAGCACATCTAATTCTAAGGAACAAAAGAAAGTTAACCTAAAGGAAAAGAAAACTGGATTAAACTAGGATGGTGCCATGAAGGATGTGGTCCACCACTAGTATGTATAATCCTAAGGAAGCGAAGAATACTAACTTAAATGAAAAAAATGGACGAAATTAGGATGAGTTCATAAAGGGAATTATCCATCCTAGTTCATCTAATCCTATGGAAACGAAGAATCCTAACCTAAAAAAGTAAAAAATTGGATTAAATTATTATGGTACCACGAAGGACATTATCCACCATTTACTCGTCTAATCCTAAGGAACACATGAATCTAAAACAAAATAAAAAGAAAATGGTATTAAACTAATATAGTGTTATAAAGGGCATTGTGCACAACTAGCACGTCTAATCCTACAAAAAGGAAGAATCCTAACCTAGACGAAAAGAATTTTGGATTAAACTAGGATGGTGCCAAGAAGGCATTGTTCACCACTAACACGTCTAATCCTATGAAAAGGAAGAATACTATCCTAAAGGAAAAGATAGATGGATAAAAATAAGGATGGTGTCACGAAGGGCGTTATCCCCCACTAGCACTTTTAATCCTAAGAAAAAATTCTAACCTAAAGGAAAAAAAAGATTAAAACAAGGATAGTGCCACAAAATGTGATATTGAACCCTAGCTCATAGCATGATTTTACGAAGGGCATTGTCCACCACTAGTATGTCAAATCCTATGAAAAGGAAGAATCCTACCCTAAATGAAGAGAAAACTAGATTAAACTAGTATGTTGGGCATTGTACACGACTAGAATGTCTAATCCTATGGAAAAGATGAATCCTAACCTAAAGGAAAATTGAATTAAACTAAGATGGTGTCATGAAGGGAATTGACTACCACTAGCACGTCTAATCCTACAAAAAGGAGGAATTATAACCTAAAGGAAAAGAATACTAGTTTCTAACTTGGATGGTTCCACGAAGTGTGTTATCTATGACTTAGCACATTTAATCCTCAAGAAAGGAAAAGGATACAGGAATAAAAAAGTTTGGGGCCACGAAGGGAGTTATCCACCTATAGCACATCTAATCCTAAGGAAAGGAAAAACTCTAACCTAAAGGAAAACAAAATTTAATTAAACTAGAATGGTGCTTCGAAGGGTGTTATCCCCCATTAGCGCATCTAATCCTCATGAATGAAAGAATCTGAACCTAAAGGAAAAGAAAATTAGATTTAGCAAAAATGGTGCCACTAAGGGCATTTTCCACCACAAGAATGTCTAATCCTATAAAAAGGAATAATCCTAATGTTATGGAAAAGAAAATTGGATTAAACTAGGATAGTGCCATTGAGGGCGTTATCCACCACTAGCACATCTAATCCTAAGGAAATGAAAAAATCTTAGCATAAAAGAAAAAGAAAATTGGATTAAACTAATACGATGCCAGGAAGGGAATTATCCACCACTTGCATATCTAATCCTTAGGAAAGGAAGAATTCTAACATTAAAAAAAAAGATTAAACTAGAAGGGTGCCACGAAAGGGCATTCTGCATGACTAGAACATTTAATCCTACAGAAAGGAAGAATCCTAACATAAAGGAAAAGAAAAATGTGTTAAAATGGGATGGTTCCACGAAGGGCATTATCCACCATTAGTACATCTAATTCTAAGGAAAGGAAGAAATCTAACCTAAAGGAAAAGAAAATTGGATTAAAGTAGGATTGTTCCATGAAGGGCGTTTTCCACCACTTACTCGTCTAATCCTAAGGAAAGAAAGAATCATAACCTAAAGGAAGATAAAACTAGATTAAAACTAGGATTGTGCCACGAAGGGCATTGTGCACCATGAACACTTTTAATCCTAAGGAAATGTAAAATCCAAACCAAAGTAAAAGAAAACTAGATTAAATAAGCATGGTGCAATGAAGAGCGTTATCCACCACTAGCGCATCTAATCCTATGAAAAAGAAGATTCTTAACATAATGGAAAAGAAAAATGGATTAAAGTAGGATATTTCTATGAATGGTATTATCCACCACTAGCACATCATATCCTAAGAAACAACAACAACAACAACATCAAGCCGTTATCCCACTACGTGGGGTTGGCTACATGAATCCATTTTCTCCATTGTGTCCTATTAAAAGTCAAATTCTCGTTTAAATCTAATAAAAAAAGGTCATTCCTAATATTTTCTAACCATGTCTTTTTAGGTCTACCCCTACCTTTCTTAACATAAGTCAAATCTAATAACTATACTCTCCTAACCGGGATATCGGAAGGCCGCCGTTTTATGTGACCAAACCATCTAAGGCGACTCTCTCTAATCTTATCTTCTACTGGAGCTACTCCAACCTTTTCACGTATATACTCATTTCGTATCCTATCTCTAAGGGTAAAGCCACTCATCCACCTGAGCATCCTCATCTCTGCCACACTTAACTTAGTATTATGCTTCTCTTTTAATGGCCAACATTCGGCACCATAAAGCATTGCAAGCCTCACTACCATCTTATAGAATTTTCCCTTAAGTTTGAGGGGTACATTTCTATCACATAACAAGCCCGATGCATTCCTCCACTTCAACCATCCAACTTGAATTCTGCTGATAATATCCCCATCTATTTCACCATCACTCTGAACAATAGATCCAAGATATCTAAAATGTGTACTCTTATTAATGACTTGATCGCCCAAAGTCACAATCCCCTCACTAGGTCTATTACTACTAAAATTACACTCCATATATTCCATTTTAGATCTACTCAAGCGAAAACCTTTAGACTCTAAGGTTGACCTCCATAATTCAAGTTTACCTTCAACTCCCTCTCTAGTCTTATCAACAAGAAGAATATCATCAGCAAAAAGCATACACCAAGGTACATCCTCTTGCAAATGTCTAGTGAGAACATCCATGACTAAAGCAAAAAGATATGGGCTTAAGGCTGATCCTTGATGTAATCCAACCGAAATAGGGAAATATTTGTTCAATCCACCTTGTGTTTGAACACAAGTAATGGCTCCTGCATACATATCTTTAATGATTTGAATATAAGCATTATTGACTCCTTTCTTTTCAAGAACTCTCCATAGCACTTCTCTTGGAACTTTATCATATGCTTTTTCTAAATCAATAAATATCATATGTAGATCCTCCTTATTTTCTCTATATTTCTCCATCAAACCTCTTAATAAATATATGGCTTCCATAGTCGACCTACCCGGCATGAAACCAAATTGATTTTGAGAAATATTAGTATCACACCGCAACCTATGCTCCATAACTCCCTCCCAAAGTTTTAAAGTATGACACATTAACTTAATACCTCTATAATTCGCACAATCTTGTGCATCACCTTTATTCTTAAAAATAGGAATTAACACAATCATTCTCCACTCATCTGGCATCTTTTTAGTCTTCAAAATAGTATTAAAAAGTTTAGTATGCCATGAAATTCCTTCATCTCCTAAGCATTTCCACACCTCTATTGGAATATCATCAGGTCCAACATCTTTTCTACCCTTCATTTTCTTTAAAGCATCTCTAACTTCAGTTTTACTAATACGCCGATAAAAACAGAAATCTTTATTTTCATTTAGGGTGCTAAGGTCACTATAGTCAATCTTATTTTCACAATCTTCATTAAAAATTTTAGCATAATATCTCATCCATCTTTGTTGAATATCATCTTCTAAGAAAAGTATTTTTTGATCTTCATCTTTAATACACTTCACTTGAACTAAATCCTTACTACTCCTATCTCTTTGTTTGGCTAACTTATACATATATCTTTCTCCCTCTTTAGTATCTAATCTATTATATAAATCACTAAAAGCTAATGTCTTTGCATCGCATATTGCTTTCTTAGCATCCTTACGAGCTACTTTATATATTTCCCAATTATCAGAATTTTTAAAATTAAACCAATTTTTATAACAAAGCTTCTTATTTCTAATCTTTTCTTGCACATTTGGATTCCACCCCCAACTACTTTTACTATTAGGAGCTTTTTCCTTTGATACTCCAAGGACTTCTTTTGCAATATTCTTAATATCACTAGCCACTTTTCCCCACATAATATTAGCATCCTCATGCACAGACAAAATCTTAAGATCTAAAATCTTATTTCCAAAAATATTTTTGTTAATATTATTTAAATGCCCCCATCTAATCCTAAACTAATAATTGATGTTGGATACATAAATTTTATCTCGGAATAACTTTACAATCTTTGAAATCTAAACGATTTAGTTTTCTAATAAGAAAATAGTCAATCTGTGTTGTACTATATCCATTTTATAAGTTATGAGATGCTCATTCCTTTTCTTAAATAAGGTACTAGCAATTGAAAAATTATAAGCTAAACAAAAATCCAATATGGTCTTGCCACCTTCATTCGTCATTCCAAATCCATGGCCACCATGAATGCTTTTAAAATCATCTACATCTCTACCAACATGTCCATTTAAATCTCCTCCAATCAAAACTCTTTCTTTAAGAGGTATCTTTTGTATTAATTTTTCTAAGTCATTCCAAAAATTTAATTTAGAACTCATATCCAAACCTACTTGAGGAGAATAAGCACTTATAATATTAACAATCTTATCATCAACAACAATCTTTAAAGCTATAATTCTATCTCCAATCCTATTAATTTTTATAACATTATCCTTTAAACTCTTATCTATAATAACACCTACACCATTTCTAGTATGACTCCTACCCGAATACCAAAGTTTAAATCCTAAACTATCAATTTCTTTAGCCTTCTCTCCAACCCATTTAGTTTCCTGAATGCACAAAATATTTAACTTCCTATGAATCATAATATCTATTAATTTCATTAATTTTCCGGTAAGGGAGCCTATATTCCAAGTTCCTATCCTAATTTTAGTTTCATGGACTAGCTTCTTTGCCCACATCCGTCCTTAATATGGGTACCCTTGCCTATTTAACACTGCACCCGGGCGCTAGTGCAGCGGCCCTTGCACACTTGTCACTGTATTCAGGCCATACAGCGCGTCGCTTCCAGGGGACGCCCTAGCATTAACACAATTTCTTAAAGCACGTCATATCCTAAGGAAAAGAAAAAATCTATCCTAAAGGAAATAAAAATTGGATTAAAGCTTGGATGGTGCCATGAAGAGCATTATCCACCACTATAGCACATCTCATCTTAAGGAAAGGAAAATCTTAATTAAAGAAAATGATAATTGGATTAAATTAGGATATAACACAAAGGGTGTTATCATCCACTACTAGAACGTCATATCCTAAGGAAAAGAAGAATCCTAACCTAAAGGAAAAGAAAACTGGGTTAAACTATGATGGGGCTACAAAGGGGAATGTCTACCAACAGCATGTAATCCTGAGGAAATAAAGAACCCCAGCCTAAAGTGAAAGAAAATTGGATTATACTAGGATGATGCAATGAAGTGCATTATACACCACTTGCATGTCTAATCCTTAGGAAATGAAGAATGCTAACCAATAGGAAATGAAAACTAGATTAAACTAGGATGATGCCACAAAGGGCTTTATTCACCACTAGCTCATCAAATTCTACGGAAAGAAATAATTCTAACCTAAGAAAAAAGAAAATTTAATTAAAACTAGGATGGTGCTACGAGGGCATGATCCACCACTACCACATATAATCAAAAGGAAAAATCCTAACCAAAAGTAAAAGAAAACTAGATTAAATTAGGATGGTGCCACGAAGGGCATTGTCCACCCCTAGAACATCTAATCCTTTGAAAAGGTAGAATCCTAACCTAAAAAAAGGATTAAACTATGATTGTGTCATGAAGGGCGTTATCCACCACTTGAACATCTAATCCTTAGGAAAAGAAGAATGTTAACCTAATGGAAAAGAATTGGATTAAACAAGGATGGTGCCATGAAAGGCGTTACCTAGCACTAGCATGTATAATTCTAAGGAAAGATAGAATGATAACCTAAAGGTAAAGAAAATTGTACTAAAACTAGGATAGTGCTACGAACATTTTTAGACACCACTAGCACATCAAATCCTGAGGTAACAAAAATCCTAACATAAAGGAAAAAGAAAATTTTATTAAACTAGGATGGTGCCATGAAGGGAAGTATCCACAACTAGCATGTCTAATTCTAAAGAAAGGATGAATCCTATCCCAAGGGAAAAGAAAATTGGATTAAACTAAGATGGTGCCACAAATGATGTTATCCACCACTTACACGTCAAATCCATAAGAAAGGAAGATTGCTAACATAAATGAAAAGAAAACATGATTAAGTTAGGATGGTGCAACGAAGGGCGTTATTCACCACTAGTATGTCTAATTCTATGGAAAGAAAGAATACTGATCTGAAGGAAAAGAAATCTAGATTAAACTTGGATGGTGCCACGAAAGGCTTTGTCTACCACTAGCTTGTCTAATCTTATGGAATGAAAGATTCATAACATAATAAAAAAGAATATTAGATTAAATAAGGATGGTGCTACGAAGGGTGTTGTCCACCACTAGTACATCTAAACCTAAGGAAAAGAAGAATCCAAACCTCAATAGAAAAAAAAACTAGATTAAAACAAGATGGTGCCAAAAAAGACTATTTTTGCCTAAAGAAACAGTAAAGGACTTAATCCAAAGGAAAGGAAATATCTTGACCAAAAGGAAAATTAAATTGGATTAAAATTAGGATTTCTATGAAGGACATTATCCACCACTAGTATGTCTAATCCTAAGGAAAGGAATATACTAATCTAAAGGAAAAGAAAACTGTACTAAACTAGGATGGTTCCACGAAGGGCGTTATCAACCACTAGCACGTCAAATCCTAAAGAAATGTGGAATCCTAACCTAAAGTAAAAGAAAATTGTAATAAACGAGAATGGTGCTACAAAGTGCATCGTCCACTACTAGCACGTCTAATCCAACAGAAAAGAAGAATCCTAACATAAAGGATAAGAACATTAGTTTTAAACTTGGATGGTACCATGAATGGCGTTATCCACCACTAAGACGTTTAATCTTGAGGAAAGGAAGAACCCTAACCTAAATGAAAAT
This sequence comes from Dendrobium nobile, assembly GCA_022539455.1. NCBI lineage: Eukaryota > Viridiplantae > Streptophyta > Magnoliopsida > Asparagales > Orchidaceae > Dendrobium > Dendrobium nobile. The sequence goes on along the minus strand of CM039722.1, from coordinate 20,766,174 downwards.
GAAATTTGACTAAAACAAGGTTGGTGACACTAAGGGCATTATCCACATGCATATCTAATCCTAATAAAAGGAAAAACCCTAAATGAAAGGAAAAGAAAATTTGATTAACTATGATAGTGGCTCAAATGGCATTATCCCATGGAAAGGGATAATCCTAACCTAAAGGAAAAGAAGACTGGATTAAATTAGGATGGTGCCTTGAAAGATGTTTTCCACCACAAGCATGTCTAATCTTATGGAAAGAAAAAATCCCAACTTAATGGAAAAGAAAATTAGAATAAAGTAGGATGGTGCCACGAAGGGTGTTATCCACCACTAACCCAACTAATCCTAAATAATGGAAGAATCCTAACTTAAAAGAAAAAGAAAACTAGTTTAAACTAAAATGGTGCCATGAAGGGCATTGTCTACCACTAGCATATCTAATCCTAAGGCAAGGAAGTATTCTAACATAAATGAAAATGGTGCCACATAGGGTGTTCTTTATGAATAGAATGTCTAATCCTATGGAAAGGATGAATCTTAAAATAAAGAAAAACTTGATTAAACTAGGATAGTGCCACGAAGGGCATTCTCCACCCCTAACATGACTAATCATAAGAAAGCAAGAATCTGAACCAAGAAAAGAAAACTTGATTAAACTAGGATTGTGCCACGATGGGCATTGTCCACCACTAGCTCGTATAATCCTAAGGAAAGGAAGTATCATAACCTAATATAAATGAATACTAGATTAAAACAAGGATGCTTCCTTTAAGGGCATTATCCACCACTAGCACTTTAAATCCTACGAAAAGGTAAAATCCTTACAAAAGTAAAAGAAAAATTAGATTAAATTAGGATGGTGCCATGAATGGCGTTATCCACCACTAGCACATCTAATACCTTGGAAAAGAAGAATCTTGACCTAATGGAAAAGAAAAATGTAATATACTAGGATAGTGTCACAAAGGGTATTATCCACCACTAGCACGTTATATCCTAAAGAAAGGAAGAATACTAACCTAAAGGAAATAAAAAATGGCTTAAAATTAGGATGGTGCCATGAAGAGCGTTATCCACCACATGTACATCTAATTTTAAGGAAGGAAAATCCTAACTTAAAAGAAATAAAAATTGGATTAAATTAGGACGGTGCGACGAAGGGCAATATTCACCACTAGTACGTCATATCCTAAGAAAAGAAAAAACTAAGCTAAAAGAAATGAAAATTGGGTTAAACTATGTTGAGGCCACCACAAAGGGAAGTATCTATTACTAGTACATTTAATCCTAAGGAAAGGAAGAATGCTAACCAAAAGTAAAAGAAAATTGAATTAAATTAAGATGGTGCCACGATGGGAGTTATTCACCACTAGCACATCAAATTTTAAGGAAATAAATAATGTTAACCTAAAGGAAAGGAAAAATAAATTAAAACTAGGAATGTTCCACAAAGGGCATGGTCCACCACTAACACGACTAATCTTAAGAAAATGAAAAATTCTAACTTAAAGTTAAAAAAAAACTGGATTAAATTAGGATGGTGCCTTGAAGGGTGGTGTTCACCCCTACAACATCTAATCCTATGGAAAGGTATAATCCTAACCTACAGAAAAGAAAATTAAATTAAAGTAGAATAGTGCCACGAAGGGCGTCATGCATGACTTGAACATCTAAACCTTAGGAAAGGAAAAAATGTTAACTTAAAGGAAAGGAAAATTGGATTAAATTAGGATGGTGCCACAAAGGGCATTATCCACCACAAGCTTGTATAATTCTAAGAAAAGATAGAATAACTTAGAATAAAAGAAAATTGGAATAAAACTAGGATGGTGTCACGAAGGGTTTTAGGTACTACTAGCATGTTTTATCCTAAGGAAAGGAAAATCATAACCTAAAGGAAAAGAAAACACGATTAAACTAGGATCGTGCTAAGAATGACATTATCTACAACTAGCACCTCAACTTCTAAGAAATGAAGAATCCTAACCTAAGGGAAAAAAACTGGATTAAACTATGATAGTGCCGCAAAGGGCTTTATCCACCCTCCCCACGAAGGGTTTTAGGTACTACTAGCATGTTTTATCCTAAGGAAAGGAAAATCCTAACCTAAAGGAAAATAAAACACGATTAAACAAGGATCGTGCTAAGAAGGACATTATCTACAACTAGCACCTCAAATTCTAAGAAATGAAGAATCCTAACCTAAGGGGAAAAAATTGGATTAAACTATGATAGTGTCGCAAAGGGCATTATCTGTTAAGATAGTTGCTATTTGAATGCTTTACATTTTTGCAACTTATATAGTTTTGATGATTCCAAACATTATTGTTCAAATGTGTAGTTATCTCTTAACAATTTTAGAAGATTTATATTTGCTCTTGTGTGTACTAACATTTCAGGAAAATCTAACTCCAGACTACGAAGACTTCAAATCAAATTCAACATGAAATACTTTGAAAATTTGAAGCTTGTACTTTTCTTTGAATTAATTTTGAAAGGGAGTGATTGTAATTGAGTGAATAAAAACACACACACACACATATGGAGATCATATAAAATTTATACTGATCGTACGGGACGATCAGACAGTTATCTCCTATTGAGCACATGGAACAAATAGGAACAGGCTTGAAAAATTTTCTAAGTCCTATTCGTCCGGGACGAAATTTATTATCGTCCAGGATGATCTGGTCTCTGTAAAATTTTCATCCAGACGAAATTAATTATCGTCAAAAACGAGTTGCTCTCTGTAAAATTTTTGTCCAGACAAAATTTATTATCGTCCAGGACAATCTGTTCTCTGTAAAAATTTCGTCCGGACGAACCAATTTTTGTCCAGACGATTAACCGACTTAGAACGGTTTTCAGCAGTTTCTAGAACCGGCCTTGTAATAACCGTTCGTACCGGATGAACTTTGTTCGTACGGGACGATCAGCTTGTACGAAAATATTTCGTACACATATACAAATAGGGTCGTTTCAAAGCATTTAAGTAAAATCATCCAGGACGATCCACGATCGTACGGGACGATCCACGATCGTACGGGATGATCCACTGCGTACAGAATTAAATACTTGTAGTTTTTGGGCGGTTTTTCTTGTCTTCTGTATAAATAGTCCAAATTAGACTGCCACCCAATCTTTTTGTCATTTGATCTTCGTGTCTCTTGAGAGAATAGATAAGGAGAGAGTGTGAGAGTGCATTCAAAAGAGGATTCCTACCACTGGAGCGTGAAGGCTTCACTTGGAGTTCAAAGGTAAGAATCTCTACTTGTGAATTGGAATTACTTCACTCTTTTCTTTCTTCCTTCTAGATTTCTTGTGAGAAGATCTGTCAAGGAGATCCAGTTCGCTGCCGACACTTGGAGAGTGTGAATAGCCGAAGGGTTCGCTGCCGACACTTGGAGAGTGTGAAAAGCCGAAGGGTTCGCTGCCTACACTTGGAGAGTGTGAATAGCCGAAGGGTTCGCTGCCGACACTTGGAGAGTGTGAAAAGCTGAAGGGTTCGCTGCCTACACGTGGAGAGTGTGAATAGCTGAAGGGTTCTCTGCCCACACTAGGAGAGTGTGAAAGGATGATGGTTCTCTGCCAACACTGGGGATTATGTAAAAGGACGACGGTTCTCTGCCAACACTGGGGATTGTGTAAAAGGACGACGGTTCTCTACCGCACCGGGGAGTGGTGAAAAGAGTGTGTTGTAAAGGCTTCTCCGCCTTGCTGTGGGTGCAAAAGGAGAGTCACTATTGGTATTAGTGCAATACTCAGAGGGTGCCTCGGAGCAACCGTGTGATCCCCTTATACTACTTCTCTCTCATGCTCAAGCTCACCTACTCATTCCTCTCTCAAACTCTATTTTTCTTCTCAAAAGCTGCTCTCTCAGTGTTCTTTCTTAAGTGAGACATTACTCTCTTAATTTTCATGAATCTTAAAACATAGCTTAAGTATTAGGCTTCAAGAAACCCTAAAAATTCAAGATAGTAGTTACTATTCATATAGTATGATTTGGGTTCATATCGTATGATCAGTTCAAAACTAGTCTCGTCCAATACAATGTAAACAAAAGTTTAAACGAACGGTTCAAATTTTATGAGCACATCGTACAATACGATAAATAGATCGTCTAGTATGATCAATAGATCATCTAGTACGATCAATAGATCTTCTAGTATGATCTATTTTATATCCTCTATTAGTACGGTACGATTCCCATGACAACTGAAAATCATCACTGCTAATCATCGCGTACTGCTCTCTTCATACATTACAGTTAGTTGATTTCAAGTAGGTTGTTCAATATGATATGAATATCGTGCTATATGATTAGTTCAAACATTATAGTTTCATTTGGTACGATCTTTGAGACAACCAAATTTTGTCTATGCTAGGGTTTCTAAATCAAAATGAATCGTACAGTATGATTAGTTCATAGAAATTAATTTTTCGATTAATCGTTAAGTCCATTCTTTCTATACTAATTGTACAGTACGATTGTTTTCCTTGGCTACATGATCTCTTATAAAATGGTGCATAATGTATATATGCTTGGCCCAAAAGTATTGAATTAGATTTTTGGATATGAAAATAGTACTAGTGTTATCACACATAATTGGAATGGTTTCTATAGGTAGTCCAAGATCTAAGAGATATTATTTTAGCAATAAAACTTGAGCAACAAAACTCTCTACTGTTGTATATTCTATCTCAATTGTGAAAAGAGCTACCAATTTTTGTTTTCAATTGGACCAGGATAGTAAAGATTGTCCTATGAATTACAAAATTATCGAAGTGTTTTCTCTATTTACCCTAATCCTATAAAATCAGAATCTAAATATCCTATAATTTTAAAAGAAGTGTTGTGTCCAGGAAACCAGATTCCTAGGATGGTGCTACGAAGGTTTTTAGGCACCACTGGCACATCTAATACTGAGGTAAGGAAAATCCTAACCTAAACAAAAAGAAAATTATATTAAACTAGGATGGTGTCACGAAGGACATTATCCACCATAAGCACGTCTAATCCTAAGGAACGGAAGAATCCTAACCAAATAAAAATGAAAAATGGATTAAACTAGTAAGATTTCACGAAGGGCATTATACACCAGCACATCTAATCCTATGAAAAGGAAGAATCCTAATCTAAAGGAAAAGAATATTTGATTAAACTATGATGATGCCACGAAGGGCATTATCCACCACTAGCATGTCTAATCCTAATGAGCGGAAGAATCCTGACCTAAATGAAAAAAAAATGGATTAAACTAGTATGGTTCCACAAAGGGCGTTGTACATGACTAACATATCTAATCCTATGAAAAAGAAGAATCCTAACCTAAGGAAAAAGAATATTGGATTAAACTAGGATGGTGTCACAAAGGCCACCACCAACACGTCTAATCCTACTAAAAGGAAGAATCCTAACCAAGAGGAAAAGATAATTGGATTAAAACTAGGATGGTGCCACGAATGACATTCCCCCACTACTACTTTTAATCCTAAGGAAAAGAAAAATCCTAACTTAAAGGCAAAAATATTGGATTAAATTAGGATACTGTTACGAAGCGCATTATCCACCCCTAGCTGGTCTAATCCTAAGCAAAGTAAAAATCCTAACCTAGAGAAAAAGAAAACTGGATTAAAATAGGACGATGCCATGAAGTGCATTATCCACCAATGTCATATCAAATCCTAAGGAAATAAAAAATCCTAACCTAAATGAAAAGAAAACTATATTAAACTAGCATGGTGCCACGAAGGGCATTATATATGGCTAACAAATCTAATCCTATAGAAAGGATGAATCTAAATCTAAAGAAAAAGAAAACTGGATTAAAATATGGATGATATCACGAAGGGCGTTATCCACCCCAAGCACTTTTAATGCTAATGAAAGAAAAAATCCTAACCTATCAGAAAAGAAAACTAGATTAAACTAGGTTGGTTCCAAGAAATGCGTTATCCACCACTAGCACGTCTAATCCTATGGAAAGGATGAATCCTAACAAAAAGGAAAAGAAAATGTAATCAAACTAGGATAGTGCCACGAAGGGCGTTATCCACTACTAGCACGTCATATGTTAAGGAAAGGAATAATCCTAAAATAAAGGAAATTAAATCTAGATTAAACTAAGATGGTGTCACGAAGGGTGTTGTTGTCCACTACTAATGCGTCTAATCCTAAGGAAAGAAAAAGTCCTAACCTAAACCAAAAGAGAATTGGATAAAGCTAGGATGGTGTCCACCCCTAGAATGTCTAATCCTACAAAAAGGAGGAATCATAAACTAAAGAAAAAAAAAACTAGATTAAACTAGGATGGTGCCACGAAGGGTAATATCCACCACTAACACATCTAATCCTAAGTAACAGAAGAATCCTAACCTTAATGAAAAGAAAATATGATTAAACTAGTATGATGCTATGAAGGGCATTGTACATTATTAGTACATCTAATCCTATGAAAAAGAAGAATCCTAACCTAGAGGAAAAGAATTTTGGATTAAACAAGGATGGTGCCATAAAGGCATTGTCCATCACTAGCTTGTCTAATCCTAAGGAAAGGAATACAATCCTAAAGGAAAAGATAACTGGATTAAAACAGAGATGGTGTCACAAAGGGCGTTATCCCTCACTAGCACTTTTAATCCAAAGGAAAGAAAAAATCCTAACCTAAAGGAAAAAAAAATAGATTAAATTGAGATAGTTCCACAAGGTGTGTTATCGAACCCTAGCTCGTCTAATCCTAACAAAACTAAGAATCCAATCCTAAAGGTAAGGAAAACTGGATTAAACTAGAGAGGTAGAGGTAGAGAGAGGGGGAGGGGGAGAGAGAGAGAGAGAGAGAGAGAGAGAGAGAGAGAGAGAGAGAGAGAGAGAGAGAGAGAGAGATGGGATGGATATATATATATATATATATATATATATATATATATATATATATATATATATATATATATATGTGGAGAGAGAGTGAGAGAGTGAGAGAAACTAGTATTTTTAGTAAAAAGAAAAATTCTAATGTTTTTAAGGCCACAAAGGGCATTATCTGCCTCTAGCACATCTAATTATAAGGAAAGAAAAAATTCTAACCTAAAGGAAAATAAAATTTTATTAAACTAAGATGGTGCCTCCAAGGGGGTTATCCCCTACTAGCGCGTCTAATCCTCACATTTGGAAGAATCCTAAGATAAAGGGCATTGTCCACCACTAGCACGTCTAATCTTAAGAAAAAGAAAATCCTAACCTAAAGGAAATGATAATTGGTTTAAATTAGAATGTAGGACGAAGGATGTTATCCACCACTAGGATGTCATATCCTAAGAAGAGGAAGAATCTTAACCTAAAGGAAATGAAAACTAGGTTAAACTATGATGGGGCCATGAAGGGCATTATCTACCGCTAACAGGTCTAATCCTAAGGAAAGGAAAAATCCTATCATAAAGGGAAAGAAAACTTGATTAAACTAGGATGGTGCAATGAAGGGCATTATTCTCCACTTGCACGTCTACTCCTTAAAAAAGGAAGAAAGCTAACCAATAAGAAATAAAAACTAGATTAAACTTGGATGGAGCCACGAAGGGCTTTATTCACCACTAGGCTGTCAAATTCTAAGGAAATAAACAATTCAGACATAAAGAAAAAGAAAACTATATTAAAACTAGGATGGTGTCACGTGGTCATAGTCCACCACAAGCACGTCTAATCAAAAGGAAGAATCCTAACCTAAAGTAAAGAAAATTAGATTAAATTAGTATGGTGCCACAAAGGGCATTGTTCACCCCTAAAAATTTTAATCCTATGAAAAGGTAGAATTCAAACCTAAAGATTTTTTATTAAATTATGATTGTGCCATGAAGGGCATTATCCACCACTTGAATATCTAATCCTTAGGAAAGAAAGAATGTTAAACATAAAGGAAAAGAACTAGATTAAACTGAGATGGTGTCACGAAGGGCATTATCCACCACTAGCACCTATAATTCTATGAAAAGCTAGAATGCTAACCTAATGGAAAAGAAAATTATACTAAAACTAGGATGGTGCTATGAAGGTTTTAGGCACCATTAGCACATCTAATCTTAAGGTAAGGAAAATCCTAATCTAAAGGAAATGAATACTAGATTAAACTAGGCCGGTGCCACGAAGGGCATTATCCACAACTAGTATGTCTAATTCTAAAGAATGGAAGAATCCTAACCTAAGGGAAATTAAAACTAGATTAAACTAAGATGGTGCCAGAAAGAGTGTTTTCCACCACTTGTATGTCAAATCCTTAGGAAAGGAAGATTGCTAACCTAAACGAAAATAAAATTAGATTAAATTAGGCTGGTGCCACGAATGGTATTATTTACCACTAGTACGTCTAATTGTATGAAAAGAAAGAATGCTAACCTGAATGAAAAGAAAACTGGATTAAACTTGGATGGTGCCAGAAAGGGCATTATTCATCACTAGCATGCCTAATTTTACGGAAAGGAAGAATAATAATCTAAACGAAATGAATATTGGATTAAACAATGATTGTACATGGAAGGGTGTTGTCCACAACTAGAACGTCTAATCCTAAGGTAATAAAGAATTATAACCTAAAGGAAAAGAAAACTAGATTAAAAAAGGATAGTGCCATAAAGGATGTTATCCACCACTACCATGCCTAATCCTAAGGAAAGAAATAATTTTAACGTACCTAAAGGAGAAAAGAAAATATGATTAAACTAGGATAATTCCACAAAGGGTATTTCCCACCACTAGCACGTCTAATCCAAAGGAAAAGAAAAATCCTAACCAAAAGGAAAAGAAAACAAGATTAAACTTGTATGAAGCCTCAAAGGGTGTTGTACATAACTAGCACGTCTAATCCTACGGAAAGAAAGAATTCAAAACTAAAGGAAAAGAAAACTTGATTAAAGTAGGATGTTGCTACGAAGGGGATTATCCACCACTTCCACATTTAATCCTAATGAAAGGAAGAAGCCTAAACAAAAGAAATTAAAAACTGGATTAAATTAGTATCGTGCCAAGAAGGGCATTGTACATAACTAGCACCCCTAATATTACCGAAAGGAAGAATCCTAAACTAAAGGAAAAGAAAATTGGATTAAACTAGGATGGTGCCATGAAGGGCGTTATCCACCACTAATGCATCCAATCTTAAGAAAATGAATAATCCAGACCTAAAGGAAAAGATAAGTGGATTAAACTAGGATGAGGCCACAAAGTGCGTTACCTACCACTGGCACATCTAATCATAAGGAAAGGAAATTCCTAACCTAACAGAAAAAAAATATGATTAAATTAGAATGGTGTTACAAAGGGTGTTATTCTCTAGTAGCACATCTAATCCTAATTAAAAGAAGAATCCTAACCTAAAAGAAAAGAAAATTGAATTAAACTAGAATGGTGCCATAAATGTCATTGTCCACTACTATCACATCTAATCCTAAGGTAAGGAAGAATCCTAACCTTAAGGAAAAGAAAATTGGATTAAATTAGGATGGTGTTTTGAAGAACATTATCTACTACTAACACGTCTAATTAAAAGAAGAATCCTATCCTAAAAGAAATGAAAATTGAATTAAACTAGAATGGTGCCATAAATGGCATTGTCGACCACTATCACATCTAATCCTAAGGTAAGGAAGAATCCTAACCTTAAGGAAAAGAAAATTGGATTAAATTAGGATGGTGTCTTGAAGAACATTATCCACTACTAACTTGTCTAGTCCTCAGGAAAGAAAGAATCCTAACCTAAAGGATAATAAAACTAGATTAAACTGGTATGGTGCCTCAACGGGCGTTGTACATGACAATCACGACTAATCCTACAGAAAGGAAGAATACTAATCTAAAGGAAAAGAAATCTGGTTTAAACTAGGATGGTGCCACGAAGGGTGTTTTTCGCAACTAAGACAACTAATCATAAGGAAAGGAAGAATCCAAACCTAAAGAAAAAGAAAACAAAATTAAACTAGGATAGTACCAAAAAGGCCGTCATCCCCTACTAGCATGTCTAATCCTAAGGAAAGGAAGAATAATAACCTAAAGGAAAAAAAGAAAATTAGATTAAAAGTAGAATGGTGACACAAAGGGCGTTATCCACCACCGATACATCAAAAATCCTAAGCAAAGGAAAATCCTAGCCCAATAAAAAAAATATGATTAAATTAAGATGGGGCTACGAAGAGCATTATCCTCCACTAGTACATCTAATCCTTAGAAAAGGAAGAATCCTAACCTAATGGAAAAAAAAATGGATTCAACCAAGATGGTGCCATGAAGGGCGTTATCCACCAGGAGCATCTCTAATCCTATGAAAAAGAAGAATCCTAACCTAAAGGAAAAGAAAATTGATTTAAACTATAATGGTCACTCAAAAGGCATTCTCCACCACTTATACGTCTAATCCTTAGGATATGAAGAATGTTAATCTAAAGGAAAAGAAGATTGGATTAAACCAGGATAGTGCCATGAAAGATGTTTTCCACCACAAGCATGTCTAATCTTATAGAAAGGAAAAATCCTAACCTAATGAAAAAGAAAATTGGATTAAAGTAGGATGGTGCCACGAAGTGCGTTATCCGCCACTAGCACAACTAATCCTAAGGAATGAAAAAATCCAAACTTAAAAAAAAAGAAAACTAGATTAAACTAAAACGGTGCTAGGAAGGGCATTGTCTACCACTATCCCATCTAATCTTAAGGCAAGGATGTATTCTAACTTAAATGAAAAGAAAACTTGGTTAAGCTAGTATGGTGCCACATAAGGCATTGTACTTGACTAGAATGTGTAATCGTATAGAAATGATGAATTCTAATCTAAAGAAAATTTGGATAAACTAGGATAGTGTCATGAAGGGCATTATCCTCCACTAGCACATCTTATCCTAAGAAAAGGAAGAATCTGAACCAAAAGAAAAGAAAAATTGGATTAAATTAGGATTGTGCCATGAAGGGCATTATCCACCACTAACTCGTCTAATCCTAAGGAAAGGATGAATCCTAACCTAATTGAAATGAATACAAAATAAAAACAAGGATGGTGCCACCTAGGACATTATCCACCACAATCACTTTTAATCCTACAAAAAGGTAAAATTCTAACAAAAAAACTGAATAAAATTAGGATGGTGCCACGAAAGGCATTATCCACCACTATCATGTCTAATCATGTGGAAAAAACAATCTTGACGTAATGGAAAATAAAAATAAAATAAACTAGGATAGTATTAAGAAGGGTATTATCCACCACTACCATGTTATATCCTAAGGAAAGGAAAACTCCTAACCTATATGAAATAAAAAATGACTTAAAACAAGAATGGTGCCATGAAGAGCATTATCAACCATAAGTACATCTAATTTTAAGGAAAGGAAAATCCAAACCTAAAGAAAAAGAAAATTGGATTAAATTGGATGAAGCGACGAAGGGCATTATTTACCACTAGCACGTCATATTCTAAGGAAAGGAAGAATACCAACCTAAAGGAAATGAAAACTGGGTTAAACTATGATGAGGCCACGAAGGGCATTATCTACCTCTAGAACATTTAATCCTAAAGAAAGGAAGAATCCTAGGCGAAAGGAAAACAACCCGGATTAAACTAGGATGATTCCACGAAGGGTGTTACACATCTAATCCTTAGGAAAGGAAGAATGCTTACTAAAAGTAAAAGAAAATTGGATTAAACTAGGATGATGCCACGATGGGAGTTATTCACCACTACCAAGTCAAATTTTAAGGAAAGAAACATGGCTAACCTAAAGGAAAAGAAAAAAAAGTAGGATTAAAGTATAATGCTGCCAGAAAGGACGTTATGCACAACTTGAACATCTAAATCTTAGGAAAGGAAAATGTTAACCTAAAGGAAAAGAAGACTGGATTAAACTATGATCCACAAAAAACATTATCCACCACTAGCACGTATAATTCTAAGGAAAGATAGAATGCTAGCCTAAAAGAAAAGAAAATTATATTAAACTAGGATGGTGCTACGAAGGTTTTTAGGCACCACTAACATGTATAATCCTGAGGTAAGGAAAATTCTAACCTAAATAAAAAGAAAACTAGATTAAACTAGCATGGTCCCAAAAAGGACATTATCCACCACTTGCTTTTATAATACTAAGGAACGAAAGAATCCTAACCAAAATGAAAAAAAATGGATTAAACTAGTATGGTTCCACAAATAGCGTCATACACAACAAGCACAACTAATCGTACAAAAAGGAAGAATCCTAACCTAAATAAAAAACCATATTGGATTAAACTAGCATGGTGCCACAAAAGGCATTGTCCATCACTAGCATGTCTAATTCCAAGGAAAGAAAAAATTTTAACCTAAATGAAAAGAAAATTGTATTAAACTAGTATGATTCCACGAAAGGTGTTATACATGAATAGTACATCTAATCCTACGAAAAGGAAAAATCAAAACCTAAAGGAAAAAGAATATTAGATTAAACTAGGAAGGTGCAATAAAGGGCGTTGTCCGCCACTAGATCGTCTAATCCTAAGAAAAGAAATAATCCTAACCAAAAGGAAGAGATTACTGGATTTAAACTAGGATGGTGCCACGAAGGGCATTATCCCTCACTAGCATGTTTAATCCTAAAGAAAAAAATCATAACTTAAAGGAAACAAAATTGGATTAAACTAGGATAGTACCACAAAGCGTGTTATCCACCCCTAAGTTGTCTAATCATAAGGAAAGTAAGAATCCTAACCTACAGGAATAAAAAACTGAATTAAAATAGGATGGTGCCACAAAGGGGCATTGTCCATCACTACCATGACAAATCCTAAGGTAAGGAAGAATCCTAACCTAAATGAAAAGAAAATTAGATTAAACTAGTATGGTGCCACGAAGGGCATTGTACACAACTAACAGGTCTAATCCTACGAAAAGAAAGAATCTAAAACTAAAGGAAAAGAAAACTAAATTAAACTGGGATGGCACCATGAAGGGCATTTGTCCACCCCTAACACGTCTAGTCCTAAGGAAAGGAATAATCTTAATCTAAAGGAAAAAAAATTGGATTAAACTATGATGGTGCCACAAATGGAGTTATCCACCACTCTCATGTCGAATCCTATGAAAATTAAGAATCCTAACTTAAAGGAAAAGAAGCTGGATTAAAATAAGGATGATGCCACGATGGAAATTATCCACCAGAAGCTCTTTTAATCATAATGAAAGATAAAATCCTAACTTATAGGAATAGAAAATTGGATTAAACTAGGTTGGTGTCACAAAGTGTGTTATCCACCAAAAGCATGTATAATTCAACATAAACGAATAATCTTAACAAAAAGAAAAAAGAAAACGTGATAAAACTTGGAAGGTGCCACGAATGATGTTATCCAACACTAGCACGTCATATCCTAAGAAAAAGAATAATATAAAAATAAAGGAAATGAGAACTAGATTAAACTTAGATGGTGCCACAAATGGTATTATCCACTAATAACGCATCTAATCCTAAGGAAAAATCCCAACCTAAGGAAAAAAACTAGAATAAACTATGATGGTGCCACGAAGGACATTATCCACCACTAGCACGTCTAATCCTAAGGAACGAAACAATCAAAACCTAAATGAATAGAAAATTGTATTAAAATAATATGGTGCCACAAATGGCATTGTACACGACTAGCACGTCTAATCCTACAAAAAGGAAGAATCTTAATCTAAAGGAAAAAAATCGTGATAAAACTATGATTGTGCCACGAAAGGCATTATTCACCACTAGCACGTTATATCCTAAGGAAAATAATAATCCTAAAATAAAGGAAATGAAAACTAGATTAAACTAAGATGGTGCCACGAAGTATGTTGTCCACTACTAGCGCATCTTATCCTAAGGAAATGAAAAATCATAACCTAAAGGAAAAGAAAATTGGATTAAACTAGATTGGTGTCTACCTCTAGCATGTCTAATTATATGGAAAGGAAAAATCTTAACTTAAAAAAAAAAAACTGGAATAACTTAGGATGGTGTCACGAAGGGAATTATGCACCATTAGCACGTCTATCCTAAGGAACGGAACAATCCAAACCTAAATTAAAAGAAAATTGTATTAAACTAGTTTGGTGCTACAAACGGCATTGTACACAACTAGAACATCGAATCCTACAAAAAGGAAGAATTCTAACCTAAAAGAAAAGAATATAAGATTAAATTAGGATGGTGTCATTAAGGGCATTGTCCAACACTAGCACGTCTATCCTATGGAAATGAAGAATACTATCCTAAAAGAAAAGATAATTGAGTTAAAATTAGGATGGTACCACTAAAGGCATTATCCCCCACTAGCACATTTAATCCTAAGGAAAGGAAAAATCCTAACCTAAAGTAAAAAAATGAATTAAACTAGGATACTGCCACAAAGCGTGTTATCCAATCCTAGCTCGTCAAATTCTATAGAAAGAAAGAATCGAAACCTAAAACAAAAGAAAACTGAATTGAACTAAGATTGTACCATGAAGGAAATTATCCATCACTAGTACTTCTAATCCTAAGGAAAGGAAGACTCTTGATTCTAATATGGCTGGGCTTCTTGATTTACCCGACTGGATTAAAGGTAATTTTGATGCTGCACTTCTTGATTCTAATATGGCTGGGCTTGCTGGAGTTTTTAGAGACATTAAAGGGAGGTTCTTATTTGCTTTTGGAATTAAATGTATCCATTGGGCCATTGGTTTGCTTGAGCTGATGGCTATTCGGGCAATGAAATTGTTCCACAAATTATGGAAATTTGAAGCTAAAGGGATCATCATCGAAGGAGATAACCAGAATGTAATCAAGTACCTACAGAAATCGGTGAATAAAGATCAGCAAAACAAGGAAGAATTGGAAGATCCGTCTTTCTTGGAGGATTTTGGTATTTTCCTTTTTCATTGTGTTCCTAGGAATTGTAATCGTCTAGAAGATTTGTGTGCTAGTTTGGCTTTAGTTGATGACTTTGTTTGGGAGGATCTTGGTGGTAATAAGATCCCTCCAAATTTTTTTGCTTTGCTTAAAGAAGAGTGTGATAGGTGTTCTATCATTCTCTAGGTTGTATCCGTTTTTAGTTTTTTAATTCCTCCCTTTGGCATTTTAAAAAAAAAAAAAATTTGGAAAGGAAGACTCCTAATCTAAAGGAAAACAATTTTGAATTAAACTTGGATGGCATAATGAAGGGCATTGTCCACCACTAGTATGTCTAATCCTATGAAAAAGAAGAATCCTAACCTAAAGGAAAAGAATATTACATTAAACTAAGATGGTGCCACAAATGGCATTGTCCACCGCTAGCATGTCTAATCCTAAGGAAAGAAAGAATCCTAACTTAAAGGGAAAGATAACTGGATTAAAACTAAGATGGTGCCATGAAGGGCGTTATCATCCCCCACTAGCACCTTTAATAATAAGGAAAAGAAAAATCATAACCTAAAGGAAACAAAATTGGATTAAATTAGGATAGTACCACGAAGCACATTATCCACCCCTAGCTTGTCTAATCCTAAGGAAAGTAAGAATCCAAAACTAAAGTAAAAGAAAACTGAATTAACTAAGATAGTACCATGAAGGGCATTGTCAACCACTTGCACGTCTAGTCCTAAGGAAAGAAAGAATCCTAACCTAATTGAAAAGAAAATAAGATTAAACTAGTATAGTGCCACGAAGGGCATTGTACACGACTAACATATCTAGTCTTATGAAAAAGAAGAATCCAAACATAAAAGAAAAGAAAACTGAATTAAAATAGGATGGAACCACGAAGGGCATTGTCCATCGCTAGCACGTTTAGTCCTAAGGAAAGGAATAATCCTAATTTAAAGGAAAAAAAATTTGATTAAATTAACTAGGATGGTGCCACAAAAGGCGTTATCCACCATTAGTACGTCTAATCCTATGGAAAGGAAGAATCCTAACCTAATGGAAAAGAATCTAGATTAAAATAAGGATGGTACCATGAAAGGCGTTATCCACCACTAGCACTTTAATACTAAGGAAAGATAAAATCCTAAACTATAAGAAAAAAAATTGGATTAAACAAGGATTGTCCCATGAAGTGCATTATCCACCACTAGCACGTCTAGTCCTACAGACGGGAAGAATCCTAACAAAAAGGAAAAGAAAACGTGATAAAACTAGGATGGTGCTATGAAGGGTGTTATCCACCACTATCATGTCATATCCTAAGAAAAGGAATAATCAAATTAAAGGAAATAAAAATTGGATTAAAATAAGATGGTGCCACGAAGGGTGTTTTCCACTACAAGCGCGTCTAATCCTAAGGAAAGGAAAAATCCTAACCTAAAGGAAAATAAAACTAGATTAAACAAGGATGGTGTCCACCCCTAGCATGTCTAATCCTATAGAAAGGAAAAATCTTAGCCTAAAGAAAAAAAACACCGGAATAAACTTGGATGGTGCCACGAATGACATTATCCACCACTAGCACGTCTAATCCTAAGGAACGGAACAATCCAAATCTAAATCAAAAGAAAATTGTATTAACTAGTAAGGTGCCACAAATGGCATTGTACCTGACTAGTACGTCTAACCCTACAAAAAGGAAGAATCCTAACCCACAGGAAATGAAATCATGATAAAACTAGGATGGTGACACAAAGGCCGTTATTCACCACTAACACGTCATATCCTAAGCAAAGGAATAATCTTAAGATAAAGGAAAAGAATAATTGATTAAACTAAGATGGTGCCATGAAGGGTGTTGTCCACTACTAGCGCGTCTTATCCTAAGGAAAGGAAAAAATCCTAACTTAAAGGAAAAGAAAACTGGATTAAACTAGGATGGTGTCCACCTCTAGCATGTCTAATCCTACAGAAAGGAAAAATCTTAACCTGAAGAAAAAAAAACTAGAATAAACTAGGATGATGCCACGAAGGCATTATACACCACAAGTGTTTTTAATTTCAAGGAAAGGAAAATCCTAACTTAAAAGAAAAGAAAATTGGAATAAATTAAGTCGGTGCAAAAATGGGCGTTATTTACTACTAGCATGTAATTTCCTAAGGAAAGAAAGAATCCTAACCTAAAGGAAATTAAAACTGTATTAAATTATGATAAGGAAACAAAGGGCGTTATCTACCACTAGCACATTTAATCTTAAGGAAAGGAAGAATCCTAGCCAAAAGGTAAATAAACTGGATTAAAATAGGATGGATTCACGAAGGACGTTATCCACCATTAGCAGATCTAATCCTAAGGAAATGGAGAATCCTAATCAAAAGGAAAAGAAAACTAGATTAAACTAGTATGATGTCTCGAAGGGTGTTGTACATAACTATTACGTCTAATCCTACGAAAGGGAATAATTCTAACCTAAAGGAAAAGAAAACTAGATAAAACTAGGATGGTTCCATGAGGGGCATTATCCCCCACTTGCACGCCTAATCCTAAGGAAATGAAGAATCCTAACCTGAAGGAAAATAGAAAACTTAATTAAAACTAGGACGGTGCCACAAAGGGCACTATCCACCACTAACACTTTTAATCCTAAGGAAAGGAAAAATTCTAATCTAAAGGAAAAAAAAACTTGATTAAACTAGGATGTTGCCATGAATGACATTATTCACCACTTACACATCTAATCCTAAGGAAAGGAAAAATCTTAACCAAAAGGAATTAAAAACTAGATTAAACTAGTATCGTCCCAAGAAGGGCATTGTACATGACTAGCACATCTAGTCTTAAATAAAGGAAGAATCCTAACCTCAATGAAAAGAAAATTAGATTAAACTAGGATGGTGCGATGAATTGTGTTATCCACGACTAATACGTCTAATCTAAAGAAAAGGAATAATCCAAACCTAAAGTAAAAAAAAAAAAGTGGAGTAAACTAGGATAGGGCCACGAATGGCGCTATCCTCCACTAGCACATCTAATCCTACAACAACAACAGCACTGGCACATCCAATCCTAAGGAAAGGAAATCCTAACTTAATGGAAAAAATATGATTAAATTAGGATGGTGATACAAAGGGTGTTATTCTCCACCAGCACATCTACTCGTAAGGAAAGGAAAAATCCTAACCTAAAAGAAAAGAAAACAAGATTAAACTAGAATAGTGCAATGAAGGGCCATTATCACCACTTGCACGTCTAATCTTTAAGAATGGAAGAATGCTAACCAAAAGGAAATAAAAACTGGATTAAACTAGGATGGTGCTACGAAGGGCGTTATTCACCACTAACATGGCAAATTCTAATAAAAAGAAATAATTCTAACCTAAAAAAATGAAAACCAAATTAAAACTAGGATGGTGCCACTAAAGGCTTGTTCCATCACTAGCACATCTAATCAAAGGAGAATTCTAAACAAAAGTAAAAGAAAACTAGATTAAATTGGGTTGGTGCCACAAAGGGCATTGTACACCCCTAGAACGTCTAATCCTATGGAAAGGTAGAATACTGACCTAAAGAAAAGAAAATTAGATTAAAATATGATGGTGCCATGAAGGGCGTTATTCACCAATTGAACATCTAATCCTTAGGAAAGGAAGAAAGTTAACCTAAAAGAAAAGAACTGAATTAAATTAGGATGGTGCCATGAAGTGCATTATCCACTACTAGCACATATAATTCTAAGGAAAGATAAAATGCTAACCTAAAGGGAAAGAAAATTATATTAAAACTAGGATAGTGATTCGAATATTTTTAGGCACCACTAGCATGTCTAATCATGAGGTAGGGAAAATCATAACCTAAAGGAAGACAAAATTGGATTAAATTAGGATGGTGCCATGAAGGGCATTATACACTACTAGCACATCTAATAATAAGAAATGAAAGAAAACTGAATTAAACTAGTATAGTTCAAGGAAGGCCATTATACATGACTAGCACGTTTAATCCTACGAGAAGAAAGAATTCCAAACTAAAGGAAAAGAATATTGGATTAAACTAGGCTGATGCCCCAAAGAGTATTTTCCACCAATAGCACGTCTATACCTAAGAAAAGAAAGAATCCTAACCTCAAGGAAATAATAATTGGATTAAAACTAGGATGGTGCCACAAAGGACATTATCCCCCACTTGCACCATTAATCCTAAGGAAAAGAAAAAAACTAACCTAAAGGAAAAAATTTGGATTAAACTAAGATAGTGCCATGAAGTGCATTATCCACCCCAGCTCGTCTAATCCTAAGGAAAGTAAGAATACTAACCTAGAGGAAAAGAAAATTAGATTAAACTAGGAAGGTGCCATGAAGGGTGTTATCCACCATTAACTTTTCAAGTCCTAAAAAAAGAGGAAGAATCCAAACCTAAACGAAAAGTTAGTGGTGGATAACGCCAATCCTATAAAATAGGATGGTGCTAAAAAGGTCTTCATCTATTTAAAAGAAAATTAAAGGACTTAATCCTAAGGAAATGAAATATCTTGACCTAAAGGAAAATTAAACTGGATTAAAATTAGGATGGTGCCAAGAAGGACGTTATCCACAACTAGTATTTCTAATCCTATGGAAAAAAAATCTAATCTAAAGGAAAAGAAAATTGGACTAATCTTGGATGGTGCCACGAAGGGCGTTATCAACCACTAGCACGTCGAATCCTAAGGAAATGAAGAATCCTAACCTAAAGTAAAGAAAAACTGTAATAAACGAGAATGGTGCCATGAAGGGCATCGTCCACCACTAGCATGTCTAATCCTATGGAAAGGAAGAATCTTAACCTAAAGGAAAAGAATATTAGTTTTAAACTTGGATGGTGCCACAAAGGGCATTATCCACCACTAGCACATCTAATCCAGAGGAAAGGATGAACCCTAACCTAAAGAAAAAGGAAACTTGACTAAAACAAGGTTGGTGCCACTAAGGGCGTTATCCATATGCATATATAATCCAAAGGAATGGAAAAACCCTAAACTAAAGGAAAATAAAATTTGATTAAACTATGATATTGCCTCGAAGGGCGTTATCCCCCACCAGCATGTCTAATTCCAAGGAAAGCAATAATTCTAACCTAAAGGAAAAGACTACTGGATTAAACTATGATTGTGCCATGAAAGGCGTTTCCACCACAAGCATGTCTAGTCTTAGAAAAAGAAAATCCTAACCAAATGGAAAAAAAATGGATTAAAGTAGGATAGTTCCACGAAGGGCGTTATCCACCACTAGCACAACTAATCCTAAAGAATAGAAGAATCTGAACTTTAAAGGAAAAAAAAATAAGATTAAACTTAAATGATGCCAGAAAGGGCATTTTTCTACCACTAGCACATCTAATCCTAAGGCAAGAAAGTATTCTAACCTAAATGAAAAGAAAATTTAGTTAAAGTGTATGGTGCCACATAGGACAATGTATATGAATAGAATATCTAATCCTAAGGAAAGGATGAATCCTAACCTAAAGAAAAAATTAGATTAAAGTGAGATGGTATCACGAATGACATTGTCCACTACTAGCACGTCTAATCCTAAGAAAATGAAGAATCTAAACCAAAAGGAAAAGAAAATTGGATTAAATAAGGATTGTGCCACGAAGGGCGTTGCCCACCACTAACTCGTCTAATCCTGAGGAAAGGAAGAATCCTAACCTAATGAAAATAAATATTGGACTAAAACAAGGATGGTGCCACCAAGGGCATTATCCATCACTAGCACTTTTAATCCTATGAAAAGATGGAATCCTAATCAAAGCAAAAAAAAAAATTGGATTAAACTAGGATGGTATCACAAAGGGCATTATCCACTACTAACTCATCTAATCCTACAGAAAAGAAGAATCTTAACCTTATGGAAAAGAAAAATGGAATAAACTAGGATTGTGCCATGAACGGTATTATCCACCACTAACTTGTTGTACCTAAAAAAAGGAAGAATCATAACCTAAAGGAAATAATAACTTGCTTAAAACTAGAATGGTGTCACAAAGAGCGTTATACACCACAAGTACGTCTAATTTTAAGGAAAAGAAAATAATAACCTAAGGAAAACAAAAATTAGATTAAATTAGGATAGTGCGACGAAGGACATTATTCACTACTAGCACGTCATATCCTAACGAAAGGAAGAATCCTAACCTAAAGAAAATGAATATTTGGTTAAATTATGATGAAGACACGAAGGGAATTATCTTCCTCTAGCACGTTTAATCTTAAGAAAAGGAAGAATCCTAACCAAAAGAAAAATAAACTAGATTAAACTATGATGGTTCCACGAAGGGCGTTATCCACCACTTTCACATCTAATTCTTAGGAAAGGAAGAAAGCTAAAAAAAAGTAAAAGAAAACTAGATTAAATTAGGTTGGTGCCACAATGAGAGTTATTCACCACAAGCATGTCAAATTTTAAGGAAAGAAACAATACTAACCTAAAGGATGGTTCCACAATGGGCATGTTCCACCACTAGCACGTCTAATTTTAAGGAAACGAAGAATCCAAACATAAAGTTAAAAAAAATATATTAAATTAAGATGGTGCAACGAAGGGTGTTGTCCACCCTTAGAACGTTTACTCCTATGGAAAGGTAGATTCCTAATCTACATAAAAGAAAATTGGATTAAAGTAGAACAGTGTCACGAAGGGTGTTACACACCACTTAAACATCTAAACCTTAGGAAAGGAAAAATGTTATCCTAAAGAAAAAGAAAACTAGATTAAACTAGGATGGTTCCACAAATGTCATTATACACCACTAGCACGTATAATTCTAAGGAAAGATAGAATGCTAACCTAAAAAAAAAGAAAATTGTATTAAAACTATGATGGTGTTACGAAGGATTTTAGGCAGCACTAGCATGTCTAATCCTAAGGTAAGGAAAATCTTAACTTAAAGGAAAAGAAAACTGGATTAAACTAGGTTGGTGTTATGAACTACAATATCCACCACTAACACATATAATACTAAGGAACGAAAAAATCCTAACCTAATTGAAAAGAAAACATGATTAAACTAGTATGGTTCCATGAAGGGCGTAATACACGACTAGCACGTCTAGTCCTATGAAAAGGAAGAATCCTAATCTAAATCAAAAGAATATTGGATTAAACTAGGATGGTGCCACAAAGGGCATTGTCCACGACTAGCACGTCTAATCCTAAGGAAAGAAAGAATCTTAAAAGGAAAAGATAACTGGATTAGAACTAGGATGGTGCCACGATGGGTATTATCCTCCACTAGCACCTTTAATCCCAAGGAAAAGAAAAAATCCTAACCTAAAGGAAAAAAATTGGATTAAACCAGGATAGTGCCATGAAGCGCGTTATCCACCTCTAGCTCGTCTAATCACAAGGAAATGTAAGAATCCTAACCTAGAGGAAAAGAAATTTCAATTAAACTAGAATGGTGCCACAAAGGGCATTGTCCACCACTAATATGTCAAATCCAAAGGAAAGGAATGAATCCTAACCTAAATGAAATGACAACTACATTAAACTAGTATGATTCCACGAAGGGCATTGCGCACAACTAGCATTTGTAATCCTATGGAAAGAAAGAATCCAAATATAAAGAAAAATAAAAATAAATTAAACTAACGATGGTACCACAAAGGGCAATGTCCACCACTAGCATGTCTAGTCCTAAGGAAATGAATAATCCTAACCTAAAGGAAAAGAAAACTTGATTAAACTAGGAAGGTGTCACAAAGGGTGTTATCTACCACTCGCACGTCTAATCCTATGGAAAGAAAGAATCATAACCTAATGGAAAAGAAGCTGGATTAAAATAAGGATGGTGCCACAAAGGGCGTTATCCACCACTAGCTCTTTTAATCCTAAGGAAAGGTAAAATCCAAACCTATAGGAATATAAAACTGGATTAAACTAGGATGGTGCCATGCAGTACGTTATCCACCACTAGCATGTTTAATCTTACCGGCAAGAAAAATCCTAAGAAAAACAAAAAGAAAATATGGTTAAACTATGATGGTGCACTGAACAACGCTATCTACCACTAGCACATCATATACTAAAGAAAGGAAGAATCCTAAAATTAAGGAAATGAAAACTGA